>SSNP01000375.1:0-110000 GCA_006937955.1 Pachypanchax playfairii | reverse complement strand
GCCCAACAGATTTCATCAAGTTTTCACCATCCACCAGGTAGAAAACTTTTAACAGGAGAAGTCCTCAGAGAAAGACGTTAAAGGAAAACATAACATCATATTTACATTTAATAAGATTTTAACTGTTCATTCACAAAGAGATCCAACAGAACAGGGACCTGACCAGCAGGATCTGGGAAGTGACTGAAACAGAGGCTGTGTCCAAATTCAGGGTCTGCATCCTGCTGAGAGTCCTTCCTAACCGGTCTAAAGAGAACGGTTCCTTCAAGACAGCAAAAACCAGAAGTTGGTGTCTTGTGAATGTAGACAGTCTACCCTTCCTTCTGTTCCCTCCCTAACACTGTGCGCAGGTCCAGTCGCCTAGCAACTGTGATGACGCTTAGCAACAGCAGTGAAAATGGAGTGTGAACAAGGTGTCCTTCATCTCACTTTTGTTCTGCAGTTACTTATTAAAATGTTGTCTTGTGTTCTGTAAATAGTTTTATTTCTGTATATTATTCAATTTTATATTGTAGATATTTTCTACAGGTCAATAAACAACTCTAATAGTATAAAGTTCATTTTTTTGGTAATAAACGATCCGTTTACTATAAAGAATTAAAGGAAATAGAAAGTAAACACAGTGAATTATGAGAAGTATTTATATCAATCAGTTTATTCTGAAGAAGTTTATAACATAAAACCAAAAACTTGATGTGAGCTCTTCATCCGTGTCCTCCTCTTCCTCACTGCTGGCTGAGAATAGGATTTATTTATTTCTTTCAAACCACTTTTTAATTTTAATTATTTTATCTGATCACCTCCAAAACCTGTTGCAAATCCATACCAGATGAGAAAATATTTGTATCACCTGTAAATGTTTTGTAAAATTTGTAATACTTTAGATATAATTAATGTATATAATAAACATTTTTGGGCCCGACGTGGATCCCTGAGGTACCCCACATTTAATATTTATCAGTTTAGACTGATGAAGCAGTAAAAATTGTTTTCTGTCTATTATAAAAATCTTCATCCAGTCCAACATAAACCCTCTGAGGGCAGAATTTTCTATTTTTTTATGAATATATAATGACTAACGGTGTCAAAGGCTTTCTTTTGATCTAAAAACACAGCCATTTAATTTTTCTAAACATCAATACAATCTGTTATTTCCTCAATATTTTCTCTTTTTTTAAATGTTGTTTTCGTCTTGTGTGGAAAAACCCAGTTTTGAAGAGACAAATTAAAAATATACATTAGTGGTTTTACATTCCCATCAGTGTTACTGTCATTTTCTTTCCAGTCTGAACTGGTTTTATTCTGAAAGTCACTGACAGTTTCATGTTTTTTTTCTTCCATGACTCTTAAAAACATTAATTTTTTTTCTTTCAACTCGATCTGTTGCTTCTGTTTCCCTCTGTCCATTTTTATTTCATCTGACAGTTTTACAAAAAAATCATTAAAACCTTTTACTGATTTTTACTGCTTCCTTCATATCTTCAACTTGATTTTCATTTTCTATAAAGTTCTGCAGATCATTTTTAATATCTCACACATTCCTTTTGTGTTATACTTATGATATTCTGTATTTTATTTTTAAAATATTTTATTTATTTAATAAAATGATATAGTCTCTTTTAATACGGAAGCGTAAGTGCTCTTTTTTACATGTATTTTGTGGTTCTTCAGTCGTCCACGATCATCCTACGTAATAATATTCTTCTTTGAAAATATCTGGAATTTTCCGGGTTGAATTTGATGTTTGGAAACACTCGACAAGCATCTGAACAACATCAGCTCACAATAATCAACTCATTTAATCAAAAAATTCAACCTCTGTTCAAATTCTCAGACTGTTTTAAGGTGTTATTTAATCAAAGTCAGTAAGTTTTCTGCTCTATTTGTCTGAACTTAGAATAGAATAAAATAGAATTAAATGTCCAAGAAACAAACAGTAAAAATAATTTATTTAAAGATTGAATAGAAACTTTGGACTCAAAGGAAAACTGACAAACAGTAGGAGAAAACTTTAAACTTTTCGTGTTTTTTTTTTTAAAACAAACATACGTTTACGGTCATGGTCAGAGGTTAATAACCTTCATAACTCCTGAGTGAGAGTGTTTCTCCTGCTTCCTGAAGCTGGTCGGAAGTTCCTGGCTGCTCGCCTCTCAGGCTTGTCACACACAAGATGTTTATGGGTTGGAAAGTCCAGAGTTCACATACTTAATGTTGGTCCATAAATAATTAGTAAACTATATTATAATTAGTCACTCAGATCTGCTCTTTATGGCCCAAACAGCTGGAAACAGCCAGAATGAATCAGACTGTGTCAGAGGAGAATCTGGATCAGCTTGTTTATGTGGATCAGATCTGGTTTCATGTTGTTCAAACTTTACACATTGACAAGAAGCAAGTTTAAATTTAAATTACATTTTATTGATTTCATTTTAAAAAGCTTTTACTTTCCTCATATTACAGTATTTTTGAATATTTTTGCTCAACTGGACAAAAATACAATAATTTTAATGGTTTAAAGAGGCCGTTTCACACAAATTTCATGACTTTGTGGTTATTTCTTAAAGAGTTCCTTCAATTAAAAACAGTTTTTCTGAGGTTTCTGTTGAATATTTTAGCTCCACAGGTGTTCTTACCTTCATAGTGGGTGAAAACAGGTCAACAACATCTCTTTCAGTTTTAATTTCTCAAACTACGCAGGTGGCGATAAAACCCGAGTCTGAACAGTCTGTACTTGTTTCGTCACAACTCCTTTGTTTGTTAGTATTCATCAGCTCCTGCAGCAGAAACCACGCCTAGCATGCTGCTGGCTAAAAGCTGTTAGCATAAGACGTAACAAACAGGAAGAGACTATGTGTCCTGTTACCATGCGCAGCGGGGCAGGAAACAGTATACCTTGCTCTCATAGGCTAGTTTGTTAGCCAATCAGAGTCCAGCAAATTTGAATAATGGATATGAACTAGTTGCTGACGAAGCCTGACGGAAGGAGCCGGAACCACCCGAATTTTAATGAAGACAGATTGAAAGGTTTGTTAATCAGTGTTTC
Organism: Pachypanchax playfairii; assembly: GCA_006937955.1. Lineage (NCBI taxonomy): Eukaryota > Metazoa > Chordata > Actinopteri > Cyprinodontiformes > Aplocheilidae > Pachypanchax > Pachypanchax playfairii. The sequence goes on along the minus strand of SSNP01000375.1, from coordinate 106,957 downwards.
CTGATGTTTTTTAGATATAAAATGTTTCATATTACTGGGTGATAGTTAAGAAATAAAGTCCTGAAATTTGTATGAAATGGCCTCTTTAAGTATTAACCTGTAATATTATAAAACAGCCAAAACAGCCAGGTGGGTTAGTTATATTTGCCAATTTTGATTGTTCTGAGAGCCTTTTTGTTAGAGGAGTGTGATATTAATTTTTTTATACCACAGTTTGTTCAGCCCAAGTAATTTGATTGAACAACAGACATTCCAGAGTGCTGATATTACAGAACAACAGCACTGGGACTTTTTACAGATAATATCACTTCTCATTTCATCAGTCTCTTGGATTTTAAACATAAATGTTTGTGTTGCCTGGCAACAGCCTTGTTGTCTTCCTTTCATGTTGGGACTATTTGTGTTGGCGGAGCCGATAAATGATTAAATAAATTAACAAATCATAATCTGTTGTTACTTTTTGTTATATTCATAAAATGTGTTTGTAGAACTGTGGTATAAAAGCAATATCACACTCGAGGTCGTGCTGTTGTACCGAATATCAGCACTGGTGTGATTATCAGAATCACACCAGTGCTGATATTCGGTACAACAACACGACCTCGTGTGTGATATTGCTTAAATATATAACACTGCCTCTTTATAGAAATGAGGAAAGCATGATGTTTTAAGAATGAATTTACATTTATGAATATAGAATTAATAAATGTATTATGAAGTATCATTCTTTTTTATTGCTAATTAGACTCAGTAAAATAGAATAAGTGAATATACGTAGTACAATGTGAATAGCTGAGCAGTACAATGTGGAATTGTTTTCTCTTTTTTTTTTTCTTATTTCAAAGTTTTTGAATACCCTACTGATATATTAACATCTTCTGTGTGTGTGTGTGTGTGTGTGTGTGTGTGTGTGTGTGTGTGTGTGTGTGAGTGTGTGTGTGTGGGTTTGTATTTCTGACCTCCTGGGGACCCGTTTCCTGACTTTTACTATCTTTCTGGGGTCCGAGGGTTCTTGTGGGGACCGAAGCCTGGTCCCCATGGGGGGGAATCCCCTTTTTAGGGTTAGGGGTTAGGTTTATAGGTATGGTGTGAATAGAGTTTTAGTTAGTCTTAGGGTTAGTTATAGATCAGTAATGGTTAAGGTTAGGAAAAGGGTTTGGGTTAGGTATAAATCTAGTTACTAAAATCAATGGAAGTCAATGGACGGTCCCCATAAGGATACCAAAACACACTTGTGTGTGTGTGTGAGTGTGTGTGTTGTGTGTGTGTGTGTGTGTTTGTGTGTGTGTGTGTGTGTGTGTGTGTGTGAGTGTGTGTGTGTGGGTTTGTATTTCTGACCTCCTGGGGACCCGTTTCCTGACTTTTACTATCTTTCTGGGGTCCGAGGGTTCTTGTGGGGACCGAAGCCTGGTCCCCATGGGGGGGAATCCCCTTTTTAGGGTTAGGGGTTAGGTTTATAGGTATGGTGTGAATAGAGTTTTAGTTAGTCTTAGGGTTAGTTATAGATCAGTAATGGTTAAGGTTAGGAAAAGGGTTTGGGTTAGGTATAAATCTAGTTACTAAAATCAATGGAAGTCAATGGACGGTCCCCATAAGGATACCAAAACACACTTGTGTGTGTGTGTGTGTGTGTGTGTCTCAACCAGTCTGCGACAGAATGCTGAGAAAAAGACACAAATATGGTTCTTTGCAATAGATGAATTTTATATATTTCTTTATACAAAATAAAACAGCACAGCTTCATAATGAAAATGGATCTGACTCAATAGATCCAGCTGTGCTCATCAACTGCCTGAGTGTGAAGTTCCAGGAGAACCATGTTATTAAACCACAGAAGCACTAAAACCAGGGACTAAAGATCATTTCAGAAATGAGCTGTAGTTTAAAGATGATTTTATCTGTGACTGGAAATATTCTCCTTTTATGTTACACACAAACGTGTGTTAGAAGCTGGAAGTAGCAGAAGTTCATCAGGTCTTTTCCAGACTCAGTAACTCTATCTGGCTACTGGATGGCAGTGTTGTGTCTAACACTCGTCTGTTTACTGGTTTGTTGTGCCTTTCAGGTCCTCCCTGGCCTCTGATCCAGGCTGACCTGAGACCTGCTTGTTTCAGCTTAAGACAGTCCATTAGGCCAATTAGAATGTGACCTTCGACCTCTGAAAGATATGAGACTAAGTCCAAAGTAAAAATATTTCCAGTCATACAGCCCACCAGGCGCTGAACTCTTAATCTGTTTACATGTTTTCCTCGGCTTTTAGAAGCACTTCACGTGTTTGGTGTCTGAATCGTCACACGCAGAGACGATCTCACAAACACGTTAAGGTAAAAAATCTGAGGAACGAAGACTCTCCTCACGCTGAACAGTAGAAAACAAACAGTAAACGCTGCATCTCAGTTTGTCAGCGTGAGTTAATGACGTGACAACGTGAGTCCTGGCTGGACTCAGACGTTTCTGTTAAAGCGGTTAGAAATGAGAGCACGGCGGTATTTAGGAAATAGACAATGGAAAAAGCTAAAAGCAAAACACAGTTTGAATTCCACAAAGATGAGAGGGAGAGAAAGAGGAGGTGTAAGAGAAGAGGAGACCCTGGATCAGTTGCTGTCGCTCTCTTCTCCTTCCTGAGACTGAGGAGACTCAACTGGCCGATCTGGATCTGAGCAAGTCATTAAGGCAGCAACACACACACCCCTGGGGCTACGCAGGCACCAGCCAGTCTGATTCTCAAGTGCTTGTGTGTGTGTGTGTGTGTGTGTGTGTGTGTGTGTGTGTGTGTGTGTGTGTGTTACTGATTTACCTCTAAATACATTTTATTTGTTAAATTCACTGATTCACATCACATCACGTGCACGTTGTTTTCAGGAAGTTTTTATTTCTATTTTTTATTGTTATATAATAAACTTTGACAAAAGTCTTTACTAAACTCAGATCACATGTTGACGGAGTTTTTAAAAGTTGTTTTTTGCATTTACAAGATTCTACTAACCTTTTTTTATTTTTATCACATTTCTTATAAAAATAGATTTTCTACTTTCAAATAGTATCAAATCCATTAGAAACTCACTCGAAGCAGGAAGTCTGTGAATTTTGTGCTAATATAGAATATTTATATAAAAGAATATTCAAAATATCATTTTGTAGTTGCTGTCAGTGAAAATAAAGACTCATTACTGAACCTGATGGTGAAGAGACAGGCTAATAGAGAGATCCTGAACTTGGACTTGCAAGAGTTTTCATAAATGATCTAATATTTTATAATGTCTAAAAATTAGTATTTCTCTGAAATTAATAATCATTTTAAAATACATAGAAATGTAAAAAGTCGGGGACACTGACGTTCATTTCTGCATCTTTCAATAATTTACACTAAAATATAAAAAAACAGACTGATACTACTGCTACTACCACAAAGTCATGCTATTTGTGTGAAATGACGTCTTTACGATGATAACACAATGATAACTTTGTACTACTACTACTAATAACAACAACAACAACAACAACAACAACAACAACAATAATAATAATAATAATAATAATAATAATAATAATAATAATAATAATAATAATAGCATAGGTCTTGCTTCTTGAGAAGAAAAGAAAACTGGACTGAGAATCCACCAGAGTCCACCAGACCCCAGACTTCTTACAAGATGAAGTGTCTCCCAGCTGCCCCCACAGACAAAAACTGGAAACCAGAAAAGTCCTGATTCCTCCCATCCGCTCAGTCACAGACGGCAGGAAGCGCACACTCGACCCAAAGCACCTCCAAACACCGGCAGTGCTCTGGTCGGATAGTGGGGGGGAGATGGGCCTCAGAGCGCTGACGGGAGCTACTGTTCTATCAGACACACGCCACCTGTTAACCACAAGTGTCCGACTAATACCATGATATCAATCCAAGAACAAGTTCATTGAATCCTGCAACAGAGGAAACACTGATTTACAATCTGATGGAGTTTTTTATCTCTTCTCTGAGCCTTGAGGTCAGGCTGTAATGCTTATCCCTGTGTGTGCATGTGTGTGTATGTGTTCAGCCTTCAGTAAACGTACATCTATATCTGATTAACTTTTGGAGTCAGGAGGGCTTTTACTGCTAATCATAGCAACACAAAAATAACTAACTCAGCTGGTTTTCCTTATTTAAAACTTGATGTTTGTATCTGTGGAATTACCAAATAGCATGACTTTGTGGTTATTTCTTAAGTATGTACTTGTAATATGAAACATTTTATGTCTAAAAAAACGTTAGGAAACACTGATTAACAGACCTTTCAATCTGTCTGGGTCAAAATTTGTCTGGTTCCGAACCAGTTTGTACAGCAACTCGTTTATATTCATTATTCAAATTTGCTGGACTCTGATTGGCTAACAAACTAGCCTATGAGAGCAAGGTATACTGTTTCCTGTTTGCTATGTCTTATGCTAACAGCTTTTAGCTAGCAGCATGCTAGGCGTGGTTTCAACTGCGGAAGCGGCCGAATACTAACAAACAAAGGAGTTGTGATGAAACAGATACAGGCCGTTAGAACTCGGGAGAACTCGGGTTTTATCACCACCTGCGTAGTTTGAGAGATAAAAACTGAAAGAGAAGTTGTTGACCTGTTTTCACCCACTATGAAGGTAAGAACACCTGTGGAGTTAAAATATTCTACAGAAACCTCAGAAAAACAGTTTCTAATGGAAGGGCCTCTTTAAATCACATTGTTTAATCTCTCATGTTGAATCATCAGCTCTTGTGATCGAGCATCACATTGTTATGTTATGATGATGTAAGTGTGAAACTGATGTGAGAGGCAGGTAACACACATGCATTCAAGATCTTTTATTTATCTGTAGTTCCATCATTAAAACATGTCACCATGTGCAGACTGACAACATTACAAACATCTTTCATTAGCAGATGTTTGTCCCTTTAATTACAGTATGAACACTTTAACGTTCAGGTTTCCACTGACTGTCTCCAGCACAGTGTTTTACTCTGCTGGCATCTGAACATAGTCACGGTTGATAAATGACATGATAGATTATGTTTCGTCTAAAATGAGCCGTTTCACACTGGATCCTGTAGAATCACAGTAACATTGTTGTGTCTATGACCTCGGGCTCTAATAACACATGCTGCCCTGTTTGTTAGAACACACTGCTGACAGACTGACTGCTGCTGATAAACTGTGTGCCAGTGAAAATGATTTCAGTCTCTTGTGGAAGCTGTGCGCTGTGAAGATTCCAGGATGCAGGATTAGTTCACACACTCTCTGAAAGTAAATCCTACCGATGTGCAGGAAGTGATGTCACCATGTGGAGCGCTTTGGGCCATTAGATGAACCGACTGGCTGTGGATCAACTTTCACTGTAAGTCAGATAAGTGACACACAGAGAACTGCATCATAAAGGGAGAGAAGATGACCGTTGGTTCTGTTTCAGGTTCATAGAGGAGGTGCAGCATCCAGGAGTACCAGGTGGAGATGAAGAGGAGCAGCAGCTGACTGTGGGAACTTCGTTCTCAAGACGGTCTCGACAGTTTCACAAGAGGAACTGCGAGGACGGAGGCAAACAGTCACTCGAAAGACAAAAAGAAGAAGTTTCCTAAGATCTAATGGTCAAGTGTCATCATAGCAACTACAGCGATCTGGCCTGGGCCTGCACATGGAGGATGGAGATTGCTGCAGGTGTAGCTGGTTGAGAAACAGAAGGTGCACCATCATCACGCAGCACAGAGAACTGCACAGAAACCCACCTGAGAAATAACATAGTGGAGAGAAGAGGAACCTTCAGATAAACGATGCTTCATCTGACCGCTGACATCTACGTGAGTCTCAATGGATCAGGTTGGTTGGAGCTGACATGAGAAGAACATCCAGTTTGAGTCTTTAAATGTGCTGATGTTGAACATCTGGGTTAAGTTTTCTGTGATTCTTTTCAATAATCCACATTCATAAAATTGAATCAAAACAGTTTTTTTTAAGAAAAAAATCAGGAAATAAATATTTGACATATAAAATTCTGTCTCACTGTAAATGTTAAAACATGTTTTGATTCTAATTTGAGCCTGAGATTTCAGTTCATAATCATGTTGTGTCTCCTGGAAGCAAGTTGAAGGAAAACACTTTTTTGTTTTTGAAGGAATCAGAATAATTGACTTGTATTGATTTATTAACCCAGCTATAAAAAGATTAACAACTCAAGCTGTTTGGTTTCATTTTCCCAAACCCTCCAAGATCGTTTAAATAGTCCCTTCCATCAAAAACAGTTTTTCTGAGGTTTCTGTTGAATATTTTAGCTCCACAGGTGTTCTTACCTTCATAGTGGGTGAAAACAGGTCAACAACTTCTCTTTTAGTTTTTATCTCTCAAACTACGCAGGTGGTGATAAAACGCGAGTTCGAACAGCCGGTATCTGTTTCATCACAACTCCTTTGTTCGTTAGTATTCATCAGCTCCTGCAGTTGAAACCACGCCTAGCATGCTGCTGGCTAAAAGCTGTTAGCATAACACCTAGGATGCTGCTGGCTAAAAGCTGTTAGCATAACACCTAGCATGCTGCTGGCTAAAAGCTGTTAGCATAACCCCTCTTTTCCACCGGATGCGTCAGCAGCGCGTCGCGTATTCTGCTGCTTGGCCCTTTCCATCGGGTGCGTATGAGGCGCGTAGCAGCAGGGAAGCAACCGTCATTGAAAGAGCATGAAGTCACGCGAGATTAGCAAAATCACGCGTGACTTCGTCGGTATACACAACAACAAGCAGAAAAAAACTACAACATGGCTCCAAAAGGTTTGTGTTTTATGTTCTGTCCGTTTTATGTAAATATGAAGGACATTTAAAGATCCAGAGGGCTCCCTCGGAGCGGATTTCGGTTTTGGAAAAGTTTACAGCGGGGGTCTAAAAACCCAGTAGTGGAGTGCCATTGTTCAGCAGTTGTCTCTGCTTCACCACACTTCAATCAAACAAGGTTGTTTTTCAACCTCGATCTTCAAGCCAGACGTCTTCCTCTTTCCAAAATGTCAAACTTGTGAAGCGTTTCAGAAGCATAGCGCATAAAAAATAGGGTCGACGTGTATGTGCCGCGACATGTCGCTCCTGAGACGCGTTCGACTCGTGCTGCTGACGGATGCGGTGGAAAGGGTTTTATTGACTACAGCGGTATCTATCAGCTGCGTATGACGTGCTGCTGCAGTAACGAGCTGGTGGAAAGGAGGGGTTAGACGTAGCAAACAGGAAGAGAGAACGTCTGATGTTACCATGTACAGCGGGGCAGGAAACAGTATACCTTGCTCTCATTGGCTAGTTTGTTAGCCAATCAGAGTCCGGCAAATTTGAATAATGAATATGAACGAGCTGCTGCTGAAGCCTGACGGAACTAGCCGAATTTTGATGCAGACAGATTGAAAGATCTGTTAATCAGTGTTTCCTGACATTCAATGTTTCATATTACTGGTTAATACTTAAGAAATAACGACAAAGTCCTGAAATTTGTGTGAAATGACGTCTTTAAGGTTTACTCATGAGAAATATGTCGACAGCAGCGGGCTTCCCTCTCACAACACATGGTGGAGCATCTCTGATCAGCTTTCAGTCAGTTTGATGGATCGATACCAACACAGATTTCCTTCAGTGGAAATTCACACAGCAGCCATCTGTAACCCGAAGTCAGAGATCAGAACACAAAGACTTTTCTTCATTAAAGTTTCCTTTCTGGCTGCTCAGGCCAAAGCCTGAAGATTCCCAGTTTCCTCCCACAGAGACAATAATTCCTCCCATCAGCAACTCAATTTATTCTTCTCAAGAAGTCAACAACGCAGGACTTGAGCAACTGAAGGCCTTTTATGGAAAAACTGTGAAAAGTTCTGGGTCAGAAAGTCTGTTTGAGACTGAATCTGTTTTAAATCCCGTGTTTCAGGTTCATCCCACACAATCAGCAGGTCAAAGAATATTTCAATATTTTAGATTTATCTGGTGGAAACACACATTTTGTTTTTGAAATATGTAACAAACAAATGTAAATTATTATATTACAATTACATTATATTAATTATATTTTAAAATATAGGCTAATATACACTGTCTGTGGATTTAATGATGTAAATATTTTTTCTTCCATTTTCTTTTGTAAACATTCTGTTCTGTTCTGTTCTGTTCTGTTCTGTTCTGTTCTGTTCTGTTCTGTTCTGTTCTGTTCTGTTCTGTTCTGTTCTGTTCTGTTCTGTTCTGTGTTCTGTTCTGTTCTGTTCTGTTCTGTTTGTATATCTGATGCTGCTGTTATGGCCAAATTTCCCTTTATGGGACAATTAAAGGATTATTCTATTCTATTCTATTCTATTCTATTCTATTCTAATGTGGAGGCCCATAGAAGAAAACAGCACTGTAGTCCACATGGTCCATGAAAGGGTTAAAATAAAAAGATAAAACTAAAGTCAGGAAATAAAACGTAAACTAAAATCATCATATTTCATTCTGCTTGAAGTCAAACCAGAGCATGTTTGATTCTGTGTCCTCGTTCACTCACTTTCTTTCATTCTCTCTCCATCTCTTCATTTGCTGACTGGTTTCCATCAATCACCTGAAAATGGGATTTTCTGGAAGTCCTTGACATTCACATGATAAGTGCAGTGATAAGGAGCTGTCAGTCAAGCAGTGGGAAGAAAAACAACAGCCCTCAGTGTCAGCGAGGCCTGGACAGCACAAACACAACCACAACGCTGATGTTTTCCACATCCAAATATCAAATGACACAAGTTACCAGACCAGATTCATTGAGATATAAAAAGAGGCTGAGAGAACGAGACTCCACAGAAAGGAAGAGAACGTGCTGTTTGATGCTTCACATAGAGATGCAATAATACCATTTTTTTCAAACCTGGATCAGAGTACTTACCGATACCGAGTACTAATGCTGATACTTCTACTACACAAAAAATGTGCAAAGAATTAGAAGACATTTTTTATTTTCTTCTCTGCTTGTTACAACAAATGAGGGTGAACTACATCAGAAGTAAAATATTAATAAAAATGACCACAAAACTAAAAGTTAAAAATTAACATTTTCTGTGATTTTCCCCATTTTAAGTATCAGTTCATAGTATCGGTTAACTTTAATCGATACGTTAGACGGTATCGGGGCCAATACCTGATACCTGTGTTGGTATCTGTGCGTCCTTATTTCACATGTAATAAGTTACTGCAACTTGAAATACAGTCAGACTGATAAAAAGAACACAGTTTTATTTATATTTTATTATCAAGATGTAATGAAAAAGTTTCTGTTGGATTTTTATCAAAATCACAATCAAGCTCCTCGTGTCTCAGTGCCGTCATGTATGATCTGACATGATGAGAGGGAACAAATCTTTATCTGATCAACTTGTAGATCCATCAGCTGATCTGGGATTCTTCTGACTCTGAAAACAAGGGAGTGGGTTTGTTACGTCATCATCAGATCTGACCACAGGAAGTAGAAACATCAAGACTTCAGATTTACTGTCAGACTAGAGTTGTAATATTTTCCTTTCCTGTTCAGCTTCACTTCAGAAGTTTCCTCATATTGTTCATATTTTCATTAAATCTCATTTTGAGAAACTTTGACAGAGTGATGAACTGAAATGAATCTGTTTCTCACTGAAGAAAGTTTTCTGTTATTCATATTTATACTTAAACATCCTTTACAGTTTATCCTGTACAAACACTGTGAAATACTTGCAGCTGGCTGTCAGTCACTTTTACTTTGAAATTTTTGCAACAATCTTAAAATTCAGTGCATTTCAGTACTCTGTATTTTTTTACATTGACATTAAAAAACTGTCAACCCAGCTGCCAGTTTTTACTGTTTATTAATAGTAAAAGTTTATAAAAAAATGTGTTTCTGTGTTGAAAGAATCCAGTTAACAACAGCAGATTGTTGTAATTTAGTAAAATATAAGTAGAAAACGTCTGAGTACCATATTTTTAACATATATTTAACAGTTACATTTCAACAGAATGAATCGTCATGAAAAGCACCAACATGTTAATATAAACCCTCCAAACAGCATCAAATTAACAAATTAAACCTTTTGTTTTAAAAGCTGCTGAAGTGTAAATCTGAAAAACAAAATCTCTGACCAGCTGCACAGACTTTAAACTTTACATAAAAATTAAATGTGAACATCCAAAAATGGAGATGTGTCGTTTCTGTTAGAGGCTTTCACACACCTTCCACCACAGAACTTTAAAAATATATAATTTCCCTTGAATGAATTCGTCTGGTAAAATATTAACATCAGTTTAGAGAAAATCTGAAACGTGAACAATGAGTGAAAGATTTCTGCTGTTACAGTAAATATCAGCTCAGTCCCTCCATCAGTTTGATGCTTGTTCCTGTTCAGCATCAGGGTTGTTGGTGTCCATCCCCAGCTGTCATTGGAAGAGAGGCGGAGTCACACCTGGACAGGTAGCCAGTTCATCACACTGACACACAGAGAGCTGGGGTCAGTTTAGAACCACCAGCTAACCTGCATGCATATTTACAAACACAGAAAACTCCCAGCTGGGAGTTGAACCTACAACCTTCTTGCTGCAAAGCAACATGGGTAACCGACTGCACTTAAACATATTTAGAGTTGTGCACCAGCTTTGTTATCTGATCAGACCCAGTTTCATGTTTTACACATAGAGAAGAAGAATCGAATTACAAACAGGTTTGATTAATATTTAACATGAAAACATTTTCTCCAAAAGGAAACTAACGGATTCAGAGCAGGAGACGTGATGAGAACATGTCTGAGTGATACATCCTGTTCATTTCCCAGAATGCAATGCTACTCACAACAAAACACAGTTTGTTTTAATGAGAAACAGGATTCTGACTGAAATCCGGAATGAAAATCTGCGTTGGGGATTTCAAGTTTAAGCAGAGTTGCTGATGTTCAGTGGCAGCCGTGCGCACACGCACTCGTGCTACTTAAATAGGGTAGAAATCAATATGTCTCCATCTGAGGTGAGGAGCTGAGATTTTAAACCCCAAAAGGACGTTTGAGCCTCTGAGATGAAAACGGTGGTTCAGTTATTGTGTTTGAGTGGATGCCACATTCAGCCAGTGTCCAGTCCGGGTTCGAACCACAGCACATCTGCTTCACATCTGCATGCAGCATCACATGCAACTGGTTTTCAACTCTTTAAACTTTTTAATTAACAACAATAATCCTGAGAAATTGTGTTTTTCGGTCATTGTGATGATGCAGAAGCTGCTTTTGTTCAAGCTGCGTTCATTAGCGCATTGTTCCAGCCAGCCAGGTCTCTAATGGTCAAACCTTAGCGCGCGGACAGGTTGCCACCCGCATTAAAATTTGATGTTGGTCATCCAGCCAATGAAAACTTTTCAAAGCATATTAAATATTAATATGTAAGTACCCCGCATTAAGTAATGAGGTCCCGGTGGATCGTGGGGGAGGAAATCAATGAGCCCCCGGTTTAATTTTCCATTTAATTGTTGGAGTTTGGAGCTGCAGCTAATGCTGCTCGTTATTTATGATCAACGGTTAATAAAAACTGCAACCATTTTTTATGGTGGTCAATAATTTAAACCCGCTGCCGGAAAACAATCGATCATGTTCACGTTCGTTAAGATTTTGCAATCAGTGGAACCTCCGATGCCTCAACCCGCTTCCATCCGTGGGGTTGCGTGTGTCCGCGGACATCGTTCTGCAGCATGTCGGTGTGCAGATGTGTCATCACCCGGAACATGAATTAATAATCACTTAAGATCCACCGCGAAAAACGAGCTGCGTCGTCCAGTAAATGACAGCCATTCTTCATCCGTTCGCCTCGTGACGTTTCAACTAATTATTTTTATTTTATTTATTCAACTTCATAAACTCTGAAGCATTTCGTTACATGTCATTTACCGTCAGAGCTGTAAAGTTCTTAAAATGTGTTTAGTCATTCGTTCGTTTATTCATTCGTTTATTTTTGTATTTATTTATTTAATTAGTTAACTTGTTTTTTATTTAGGCTAATCTGTTTAATTAAATAACTAATTAATTAAATCATTTGTTATTTAGTTGGGGTTTTTTGCTATATTTTTTTACGTTCGTTCACGTCACAAACTGATGAAAATTATTTTGCTCTTTTATTTTTCATTCTGTTGAGGTCACGTGCTCGGCGGTCGTTTTCAGGTATTTTTAAGCTGAATGTTGTTTTATTTCAGGTTTGAAAGATCCGAGCACGTGCAGAACCAGTTTCAGGTCCAAACTGGAACTGCAGACTTTGTTGCAGGACAAGAAAAAGACAGAAACACTGATGAAACATTTACATGTTATGGTCATAAACAGAAACAGCTGTTTGTTTTAGGTGAATCAAGTCATGATGGCCTGTGCGTGTGTGCGTGAATGTGCGTGCGCGCGCGTGTTTGGGGCGGTTCCGAGCTGCCTACACCTACCTATGAGACAAATAAATCTAGAAACTGTTTTATTGGAATTAATCGATGCTTTCTGGAGTGTTTCATAACAACCCACAGAGCGCGCACTCTTTAGCCAGCCGCGCGTCCGCAGGCCCAAAACCGGATCTTAATCTCGGGTTGTCTATTTGGCAGTTTGATTGATGTCCCCGCTCAGCGGAGGGGCGGGCGGGCCAGCCTCACCCTCCTGCGTGTGCATACAGAAAGACGCGCACACGTGCGTCCACAATCGCCAGATAACGACTGGAGGTCGAGCAGGAGAAACCCAGAAGGAGCGGAGCGTGGAGCATCCTCTGTTCCTCGCGCAGGAGCGGGGGGCTCGCGAAGGCCATGGATCACATAGGGATCCTGGGGGCGCATTTGCAGCAGCACGCGCACGTGGAGCCCATCAGCTTCGGCATTGATCAGATCCTCAGCAGCGTGGAACAGAGCTGCATGCTGGGCTCCAGGATGCACGAGTCGGACTACGGACATCCGCCGTACAACACCGGCGGGGCGAGCGGCGGAATGAACGGCAGCTTCGCTTGCGGTAACGGCGGATATAACAGCACGGGCGGCTCGTGCGGCGTCGCCTCACTTGGAGGAGCTTATCACATGAACATGAGCGTGAACATGAACGGGACAAACGTGAACTCCGCCGGGGTTATCCGAGTCCCCGCGCACCGGCCGCTGAACGGTAGCAACGCGTCCATGACGCCCGCGGTGAGCGGGACGCTCAACAACCTGACGGCGCTCACGTTCCCGTGGATGGAGAGTAACCGGCGCTACACAAAGGACAGGTTCACAGGTATTATTATTATTATTATTATTATTATAAAAAAGTTAAAACGATTTTAAGAACGAGCAAGTATATTTGATTAACTTTGTTTTCACATCTTCTTCCAAAAAAGGAAACGGAAAGCGTTGAAATCAGAAAAAGAGTTGAAACTAGCACAAAATCATGACAATGTTATATTATTATTATTATTATTGTTGTTGTTATTTATTGTTATTATTAATTGTTATTATGATTATTAATAAGAATAATAATGTTATATAACAACCAACACAAGACATTCATTATTTAAAGTCCAGATATATTTGTATGTATGATTTTGATTAAAAAATTATAGATTTATTTGCAAAACAGCCTGTTTTATTTTATTTTATTTTATTTTATTTTATTTTATTTTATTTTATTTTATTTTATTTTATTTTATTTTATCCCGACTGTAGATTGATTTGAATCCGTCGAATAGATTGAAAGGTTCAGCTGATAATAAAAAAAACTTTTCAGTGAGCGGAGAAAAGGGAAAATCAAAAATATTTAAGGTGAAATCGACATTTATTTCAAATGGATAATTAACTAAAACCAGAATAAACCTTTTTGTTTTTGTTTTGGTCTTGTGACCAGAATGTTTTTAGAAGACTGACTCGCGGGTCTTTTAAGGTTCCTGCTTTATGTGGCACGTGGTGTTTGTCAGGTGTTGAGAGCAGAGTGTGAGGTGTGTGTGAGGTGTGTGTTTGTCTCTTCTGAAGCTTTTCCTGCATCACTCTGTTCACTTTTACAGCAAACTGCTCTCAGTGTGTCGGTAAGAGCTTCACACGCACACTCACATCAGGGTTCTGTCTGCTTGCTGCTGCTCTTCTTGCTCATGCACTCTTCGCTTTGTTGCTTTCTGTCCTTCTGTCCCGTCTCATCATGTCCCCTCCCGTCCCGTTCCCTGTCCAGTGTCCCTCTCACCCCTCACTGTCACACGTCGTGTAGGTCACCCGTACCAGAACCGCACGCCGCCGAAGAAGAAGAAACCCCGGACGTCGTTCACGCGGCTGCAGATCTGTGAACTGGAGAAGCGGTTCCACCGACAGAAGTACCTGGCGTCCGCGGAGCGCGCGGCCTTGGCCAAAGCCCTGAAGATGACTGACGCTCAGGTCAAAACCTGGTTCCAGAACAGACGCACCAAATGGAGGTGATCCATCTGTTTTTACCCTCTTTGTTGTAGATTTCCAGATCCGCTCCGCTGAGGTGTTTCACCTGGGGACCAGGTGTGGGTGAAGGCAGTGACCGCAACCCCCTCCCCACCTGTGTCCGGTTCCTCCGCACTTTTTACTCGCGCGAGGAGCATCATCAAATAAAATAAATCTTCTTGACTTTCAAACAATTACTTTGTTGTTTAGTTGGTTTGTAGCTGCGCTGTTTTTGTCCTAATGATCGATTTTACAACAGGATTTCAGTCTATTTATTTATTTGTTTGTTTGTCTAATTAATCCTTAATTTATTCAACCCAAGACTTTAGACTCGGTAACTCGCTAACTTTGTTTCTAAACAGTTTTTCATTAAAGACCATTGAACCCTTTTAACCGTTTAGAAGTTTGTAGCTTTAAAACTTTCTCGGACTATTTAACAAATGATCGATAAAATCCGTTTTAAATTGACTGACTTGTTTTGTGTTGGGGGCAAATTCTTTGATTAATATCCTGCAGCCGAATCTGATTTTTGAAGCCAGTTTTACCACTTTGCTAATTCCTGAGTGTAAATAACAAAGAATAATAATTATTATTATTGTTGTTGTTGTTGTAATTTCATATTTTATCGAGAGAAACACTGTTTCGAGTCTCTATATGTCATATATCTATAATGGAATTAGAATTGATAACAATGTGTTAATAATAATGTGTATTATTATTATTAATAATAATAATAATGCGTGTCCCTGCTCCTGCCGCAGGCGGCAGACGGCGGAGGAGCGCGAGGCAGAGCGGCAGCAGGCCAATCGGATCCTCATGCAGCTGCAGCAGGAGGCCTTCCAGAAGACCATCAACCAGCCGGTGGCTCCGGACCCGCTGTGCCTGCAGAACAGCTCTCTATACGCCCTGCAGAACCTGCAGCCCTGGACCGAGAACACAGCGAAGATCAGCAGCGTCTCTGCCTGCGAGTAGTTTATACGCACGCGGACTGCAGCCGGGCTTCTTCTCCGGAACACGGTAACTGCACGAGGACAGAGCAGCTGGCTGAGGAGCAGAGGAGACCCGATCCTGGACGGTGTTTTGCAGATGTTCATCAGGTCCAGATCTTATTATCACACATGAGTTGTGCTGATGCTGGATCTCCCAGAACTGTTCCCATCAAATGGGATCTGACAGTCTGAGGTGGGACTTCCTCCCCACATCACCTTGTATTCTTATTTAGAAGTGAACTTCATATTTCAGAATCATATTTTTATATGTCCTACAGCAGCTTTTATCTCTCTGTCAGTCGGTGTATTTATCAGCTTTATTAATGGACTTTTTTACTCAACTTTCAAATAACCAGCACTTCTTTATACAAACCCAAACGTGGAGTTTTTCAAAATGAAAAAAAGAAAAATATATAATTAAATTAATAACAGAAACAATGTGGATATACTGATCCATCAACTGACTGGAAAAACACTATTAGCTGAATTTAACAGCAACATCTACATTTCAGCACATCTGTTTGGAACCTTTGTCTGTTTTTCAGTCATTTCTGTTGCGCGCGTGTGTGTGTGTGTGTGTGTGTGTGTGTGTGTGTGTGTGTGTGTGTGTGTGTGGGTTTGTATTTCTGACCTCCTGGGGACCCGTTTCCTGACTTTTACTATCTTTCTGGGGTCCGAGGGTTCTTGTGGGGACCGAAGCCTGGTCCCCATGGGGGGGACTCCCCTTTTTAGGGTTAGGGGTTAGGTTTATAGGTATGGTGTGAATAGAGTTTTAGTTAGTCTTAGGGTTAGTTATAGATCAGTAATGGTTAAGGTTAGGAAAAGGGTTTGGGTTAGGTATAAATCTAGTTACTAAAATCAATGGAAGTCAATGGACGGTCCCCATAAGGATACCAAAACACACTTGTGTGTGTGTGTGTGTGTGTGTGTGTGTGTGTGTGTGTGTGTGTGTGTGTGTGTGTGTGTTTGTGGGTTTGTGTATGAGAGACTATATATACCTTTTCATCTGAATCATTTGTATATTTATTTCCATACACGTATCACAAATGTATCTTTTCACATCAGATTCAGAGTGAAATCTCAATTATAAACAGTCCAAATAAAACATGAATAATGTGTTGGAGATCCAACATAAAATATTTGATCTTATTGACACAGAAATTTTTGTGTTAAATTGCATTTTTGAAGAAGATGAAATCTGACTAAGATTTTGGGCTCAGCCAGCTGAAACATGTTGAAGTTTATTTAATTTAAAGAGGCCATTTTACACAAATTTTATGACTTTGTGGTTATTTCTTAAGTATTAACCTGTAATATGAAACATTTTATATCTAAAAAATGTTAGGAAACACTGATTAACAGACTTTTCAATCTGACTCCGTGAAGATTCGGCTGGTTTCGGGCTCCAACTCTTTAATATTTATTATGCTAATTTGCTGGACTCTGATTGGCCAACAAACTAGCCTATGAAAACAATGCTTCCTGTTTCCTCCCCCTCAGCGCATGGCAACAGCGTATCTTCCGGTTTGATTGGCTGGGTCTCATGGTGCGTTCCAGTCGTCCTCGGAACTCAGAATTTCCGTCATGGAAATGACATAAGGAGCACGTTTTGCGTTCCAGTGACCACTCGGAAAAATAACTCGGAAAAAATGGACGCCACCAGTAAAGCTGCGTGTTGTTGCTCTATCTCAGTACAAAGAACTTATATCAAGTATTCTTTGCACCTACAGTAAAAACCATAAACACCAGTCAATTTTGACGGTAAAGTTTGCAATTTTTCACATTTATTTTTAGCTTTGCAACAACGTAGTTATTGGTAACAACAATACCAACTTCGTGCTACTTACACAGCAAACCGAATGAAAACAGAACATACATATGAGGAAAAAATAAAGACAAGTACGCAGCCATCTTTAAATGTTCTCGGGGTCCTCTAAAACCTCCGAGCTCACAGCTCCGAATTCCGAGTTTATTGCATCATTTCCGGCTAACTTATCTCGGAGTTCGGAGGACCACTGGAACGCACTATCAATTCAGGGTCTGCATACTTCAAAGGCCGGATCTGAGGGCCGGTTACGTCACAGCGCCGCGACTAGGCCTGTCCTAATTCGAAGACTCCTTCGAATGCGGACGATGAATCCAGTCTTTTTTTCCCCAGATTTGAAGGATAGGTTTGGTGTATCCTTCGCTGGCCGACATATCCCAACATGCATTGCGGGTCAAACAGGAGATTTTTTATGAGCAATGGCGGACAGTGAAGCGAGATTGTACCTATACTGTTAGATTTAGGGATTTGGTCATTTATATAAAATATTAGAAAGTTATTTTAGTCTGAAATGTTACAGTAAAAGTGTTTGTATTGCGGTTTCAGCTCGTGTTGCAGGTCCTGTAAGCCACTCCATTCATTTTTTTGCTTTTATTTGCAACAGAGTTTTATATCTTTAAGGGATAAAAGAAAAGACAGCAGTTTTCATAAAGCTCAGGGCTGAGATGGATCACCTCTTTACTGGTGTAAAGTGTTCAGCTGCTGTAGTATGGACCCCCATTCAGGACAAAAAGAAGAAAAAGTTGTACATTATCAAAAATAAATGTGTAAAATCAAAAGTAATTGTCACAAATTCACTTTAACACCAATATTTACAACTTTTTGTTAAACATATATAAACTTGATATATTAGATTCTGATCTATGAACAAATATTCAAGATAAACATGAAATAATTAAAATACAGAAGGCAGAAGAGCATTGTTTTTCTCTTACAAAAAAAAAAATAAC
The DNA here is from genome assembly GCA_006937955.1 of Pachypanchax playfairii. Classification (NCBI taxonomy): domain Eukaryota; kingdom Metazoa; phylum Chordata; class Actinopteri; order Cyprinodontiformes; family Aplocheilidae; genus Pachypanchax; species Pachypanchax playfairii. The sequence continues at coordinate 88,817 of SSNP01000375.1, read as the reverse complement.
AGTACACATATTTATTGCAGGATTAACTGACTAAAGACCGTTTCTTCAAACATTTTTAAGCAGTTCTAACTTCTGTTCAGGCCAGAGTCGTCACGGTTGCTAGGTAACAGCACATTTGCGGGAGTTCATCTGAAGACTAGATCCGTCCCAATTCCCAGGCGTTAACGTCCGGTCTACCCGGTCGAAGAGGTACACGGCCCACGTCGACCGGGACTGGGTCCTTTGAAGTATGCAGACCCTGAATTTGGACACAGCTACAGTGTTTTTGCTAACAGTGAGAGACCACGCCAGCAGACTGCTAGGCAGGGTCTCAACTGTGGGTGCTAATGAACAAAGGAGTTGGGATGAAACAGATACAGGCCGTTTGAACTCGGGAGAACTCGGGTTTTATCACCATCGGTGTAGTTTGAGAGATTAAAATCTGAAAGAGAAGTTGTTGTGCGATTTTCACAGCCAGAATACAGGTAAGAATACCTGTGGAGTAGCCTTGTGCTGCAAGATGGATTCTCACGAAATTTGGAGTTTTCCAAACCCACGAAAATCCATCTTGTACCGCTTCATTTGAAACCGTCTATTTCAGTCCAAAAATTATCGGACCAATCATTGTACTTTGGGGCGGGTTTTCAGGTATGATTGACAGCAAGTGTCCAGGCAGGCAAAGCAAAACAAACATGGCTGCTGGTGGATGTAAACATAAAAGCGGATATTTAATCTGTTTTACGACTAGAGACGATTTCTTCATTGAAAAATATGCAAAGGTAAAAACTTTGTACATTTCTTGATGGTAACGATGTGTTTTGCTTTTCTTAGTAGTAACGATGTGTGTGTTTTACTACTGAATGGATTTGTAAGAGCTTGATTTACTGTGATTGGCTAAAGACAAATCATCAGAGGCAGACACTTGCTGGGTCCTCCAATCAGATTAAAATATTATACCTGATGTCCCTCCCTTTTATAGACGGTTTCAAACAGAGCGGTTCCAGATGTATGTGTCCCCGAATCGAGAAGAGGCGGGGCTACACATAGATCTAGAGCCAGGTTACCTGTGGAGCTAAGAGACCTGATAAAAGACATTTTTAATGGAATGGCCTCTTTAGATCTTCATCAGCCCAGCAGCTGATTCTAAAGAAAAATGTTATTGTCTCGCTCATTTTTGACATCACAGGTCTATACTGCTGTAAAACTGAACAAACATTAGAACTCTGAGTTGTTCTGAGACGTTCGATGTTTGGAGTGTGTTTTTATCTTTCAGCTTCAGATAGAAAAATGTGTTTGATGCAGAAGAAGAAATTGTTTTCTTTCAAACACTGAATGTAGAAAACAGGCTGAGCTGAATGCTCGGCGAGTGTGTGTGTGTGTGTGTGTGTGGGTTTGTATTTCTGACCTCCTGGGGACCCGTTTCCTGACTTTTACTATCTTTCTGGGGTCCGAGGGTTCTTGTGGGGACCGAAGCCTGGTCCCCATGAGGGGGACTCCCCTTTTTAGGGTTAGGGGTTAGGTTTATAGGTATGGTGTGAATAGAGTTTTAGTTAGTCTTAGGGTTAGTTATAGATCAGTAATGGTTAAGGTTAGGAAAAGGGTTTGGGTTAGGTATAAATCTAGTTACTAAAATCAATGGAAGTCAATGGACGGTCCCCATAAGGATACCAAAACACACTTGTGTGTGTGTGTGTGTGTGTGTGTGTGTGTGTGTGTGTGTGTGTGTGGGTTTGTATTTCTGACCTCCTGGGGACCCGTTTCCTGACTTTTACTATCTTTCTGGGGTCCGAGGGTTCTTGTGGGGACCGAAGCCTGGTCCCCATGAGGGGGACTCCCCTTTTTAGGGTTAGGGGTTAGGTTTATAGGTATGGTGTGAATAGAGTTTTAGTTAGTCTTAGGGTTAGTTATAGATCAGTAATGGTTAAGGTTAGGAAAAGGGTTTGGGTTAGGTATAAATCTAGTTACTAAAATCAATGGAAGTCAATGGACGGTCCCCATAAGGATACCAAAACACACTTGTGTGTGTGTGTGTGTGGGGGGGGGGGGGGGGGGGGGGGGGGGGGTGTGAAGTGATATTATCCAGGGCTGCTTTTGAAAGGTTCAAGAGGAATTTAAAGGAGAGTTTCATCATCCACTCAGAAGTATCAGCACTAAACTGATGGAGAGGAGCAACACTGAAACTTCCTGGAATTCCTCACGCTCGCACACTCACGCTCGCACACTCACGCTCGCACACTCACGCTCGCACACTCACGCTCGCACAAACACGCTCGCACGCTCGCACAAACACACACTCAGTTTACAGCTGAAAATGGACACCAGAGCCAACCGCAGTGAAGCCAACTGAGAAAATCAAATCCCTGTTTCCACATTACACACAGTCACTGATTGGCTGAATGGGTACTGAACATCTGCTGAAGGGGCGGGGCCACCACCACAGCATCATGTCAGATGTTATACAGATGCAGTTTCCTCCAGAAGCTCCACCTATTTAAATGTTTATTTTTTACATATCAGACAGGAGCAGCATCAGAATCCATCAGATTCATCCAGATTGATTCACATGTGGTTTCACAGAACTCTCCAGTGTTACAGAACAAAGAGTTAGAATGAGTCAGACTTCAAAGAACTGTAGCAGGTTCTTCAAAATGTTTGTGTTCTATTTACCCTGAGAGGAACTGCATGCAAGTTTAGATTAAAAACAGGGTCCTCACCCCAAAAACCAAAACATAAGCATCTTTCTGTGGAATGACCTTTAACCCTTTCCATCTTGATGAGGTCATTACTGATGTTTTTCCTGCTTATTAGTGTGTTAATGTCAATAAACTGCCATGATGATGATGATGATGATGAAGATCAGTTCAGACACATGATTTATCACACCGCTCTTCGTCTTAACGTGAGGCTTCAACAGTCGGTTTCAGAAACACAAATTACATGAAAGGAATCCATTTTCCAATAAACACATGACTCATTAACGGTTTTTCATCAAATGTTTTCATTAATATTTGACAGTGATAAATGTCCATCTGACTCATATTTATCAGTTAATTACAAAAACAAAATCTTTTTTGCAAAATATCTTTTTCTTGAATTTTCCTGATCAATTTTCTTTAAAATGTTTAAACCAGTATTAAATACACTTGTATTTAATAGTACAACAGTAGTACACGTTAATATTACAATGAAATGTAAAAGCATAAAAACACCTGGAAAAAAATCCTTGACCCCTGATGTTTGAGCCAGCATCTGAAAATATTATCAATCTTTAAATAAAGATTTCCAATAAAGGAAAAAAATCTATGTGCAGCAGTCGGGAGCTGAAAAAAGAAAAATTGAAATTTCTTTCAATTCTTCTTCTTTTCAGAAGTATCTTAAAGAGTCCATTTCATACAAATTTCAGGACTTTGTGGTTATTTCTTAAGTATTAATCAGTAATATGAAACACTTTACATCTAAAAAACGTCAGGAAACACTGATTAACAGACCTTTCAATCTGACTGCATCAAAATTTGGCTGGTTCTGTCAGGCTTCAGGCAGCAACTCATTAATATTCATTATTTGAATTTGCTGGACTCTGATTGGCTAACAAACTAGCCTATGAGAGCAAGGTATACTGTTTCCTGCCCCGCTGCACGTGGTAGCATCAGACGTTCTCTCTTCCTGTTTGTTACGTCTTATGCTAACAGCTTTTAGCCAGCAGCATGCTAGGTGTGGTTTCAACTGCGGGAGCTGATGAATACTAACGAACAAAGGAGTTGTGACGAAACAGATACAGGCCATTTGGACTCAGGAGAACTCGGGTTTTATCACCACCTGCGTAGTTTGAGAGATTGAAACTGAAAGAGAAGTTGTTGACCTGTTTTCACACCCACTATGAAGGTAAGAACACCTGTGGAGCTAAAATATTCAACACAAACCTCAGAAAAAACGTTTTTAATGGAAAAGAAAAGAATAGAAAAGAATGAGGTTTCTGGCTGCAGAATGTAGATGAGTCCTTCAACAGGACTGAGGACCATATGGAACCTTAGCCTGAGTGTCATGAAGACGGACAGATGGCAGACGGATGTCCACATGAACAAACAGGCAGCGACTCAAACAGCTGGTCCAGATGTTCCCACTGACTGTGACCCCTCAGCTTCTGGATCAGCATTGTGATGAAAGAAACTGTAAAATTAATGTGTTAAATCACATGTTTCAAACTAATCATTAATTAAAATAAAGAATTATTTAAAAACACTTTGCTTGATCTCTTCCCTGATGTGCAGCTTGACAGAAGAGCATGAAACACATCCACCGGTACCGCTCCCCACATGGAAGTAATTTATTACACAGAAATATAGCATAACTGGATCTTTATTTTATTTGTTTCTTCAAATGAAACAAAAGTTTAATGTCTCTAAAAACACAAGAATTAAATCAAACCAGACACATTTTCCTACAAACATACTGCAAATTATCTTTATGATCCTTTTTATTCCGTTTGCAGATTATAGAAGCATAACAGCTTGACAGAAAGTCCTCATGTCACTTTACTGTGTGAATTATATATTGATCTAACCCTGGAGAACACTAACAGAGAGAACCAAGAGAACCCAGTCCGTGGCTGGTTGTACAGGTCCTGCTGGGTCTCTCTCCATCCAGGACTGTTCTTCAGACCCAGTCCACCGCGATCTGGTGCAGAAGTGAACTTTGTCTCCCCCTACTGGTCAGAAAAAAACATTACACTGAAACGTGCCAGTTAGTTTCCGTTGCGACGTGATGACGTAAAATGACGCAGAAACCCTCGACAACACAAACATCCATCTTGTGTAAGTGTGAAAGTTGAGCTGAAAGTGTGTTTTAACCTCCTGTATCACATGTGAACATGTCCTTCCTGCGGTTGTGTGTCTCAACCAGCAGACGAGTCGTTAACTCGGCGGTGGACTCGGTCTTTACAGGTCAGTATCTGGTCTCAGCTCTTAGTTTTTGGTTTCTAACGCTTCAGGGTGGATTTAAGGGTCATGACTGTGTGTTCGTTCAGGGTCTTCACGGACAGTCAGTGGAGCAGTGAAAGACAAAGAGCCGCTGAGGAAAGCCCAAACCCCGCAGGGCCGCTTCGATATCCCCGAAGACAAGAACCGAGATGTTCTAGAAAGTGAGAGAGAAACTCGCTCTTTGTTTAGGACCTAAAATGTATAGCAGGTCCCCCATACATTAAACCTGACTGTTAGAAGAGATATATTAAAAGTATGACTTAAATAAAACAGCCTGTAGTCTGTCAACATATTGTGGATTTTTAGTTTATCAAATGGACAAGGAGCAGATTCAGGATCAGCTGTTATAAAGGGACTCTTTGTTCTGGAGTCCTCCTCCTGATTCAGGATCAGCTGTTGTAAAGGGACTCTTTGTTCTGGAGTCCTCCTCCTGATTCAGGATCAGCTGTGGCTCATAGTTCACTTTAATCCTTCTAGAGAGAACCCACTTGCCTGTGATCCAGCTGTGATCCTGCTCGACTCGATGCAGAGCAGGTGTAGAAGGAGCTTACTGATCTATTTTCTTGTCCTTCAGAGTTTCCAGATGACATCAACCCTGCAACCAAGGAGAAAGGCGGACCCCGGGGTCCGGAGCCCACTCGTTATGGAGACTGGGAGAGGAAGGGTCGCTGTGTGGACTTTTAGCTCAACACGTCTCATCCGGCTGCTTTTTTCCTCATGAATCAAGTTTAAATTCTCTTGATTTGGAATGTTCCAGAGAAACAAACTGAAATTTGTGTTTTAATGGTAAAAATATAGTAAGAAGATCTACTCTGATGTTCTGAGATGTAGTCGTGACTCAGAAAGGATCTATTTGTGCATTATTATATTTGGTCTTCTTGCCATCTGAGTGTAACGAAGGTCATTTTGACCCAGTGGTGGTTTCAGGAAGCTGGTCTGGTCCTGGTCCTGCTGCAGATCCAACCTGTAAATAAATGTTGTATAAATGATTTCTATCGTTTTATCTAGAAAGCTGCTGAATGTTTCAGGTAATGTCCAATCTGATGGTCTGTGTTTTTATTTTCCGAAAGATTCACAGATTTAAAGCAACAGTAACACTTAAATATAAATAAATGTGCGGTTGGTCGTGGTACCGTGTCCAGTGCCTGTTTGTTAGCACTTCTTTTATTATCAGAAATATTTGGACCAGAATAAAAAGGATATTTGCCAGTGTACACATGAACTGGGCTCAGCCATTTAACTGGGCCATGGTGAAGACAGGAGTTAGTTAATTATTTAAGTGAGTTCTGCTGATAAATCTATGAGCTCAGTGAAACTCCCCAAATCCTCGTCTCATCCAGAAACATCCTTTCAGTCAATAAAAGCTAAACAATCCAGACGAATCTTTGATCCTGAGGTGTACTCTCACAGCTTTTTATAGTTTGGAGGAATTTAAATTGAACAGAAGATCATTTTTGAAGTTTGCAAAGTATGTCCTGAAAAAAGGAATTCAATATAAAAAATCCTCCAAATCAAGAGTGGGAAGTTACTCCCGTTATAGCTAGAAAACTTCCGGCCAAAATCACTGAAACTCAAGTAAATAAATAATTTGAAGACACAATGTAAAGTATAATTTATTATTTATTTTAATCTGAGTGTTGTGGGTTGTGAAAGTGAACAAACTGCAACACAACACCGGTGTGATGTTCGTGTAATTCTCACTCTGTCCACTAGGGGGAGAAAAGAGTCACGTCCACCCGGTTCCTGCTCGAAGTTACAAGTTTAAAACTGATCGTAACTAACATGTCACAGCTTAAATAACTACATTATAATATGTGATGAAGGTGAGTTACTCCTGGTTCTGAACAAGTATCACACCACACAACTATCGTCCACACACATTAATATAATCATGTGTTTTTGAGGACGTGTGAAAAGACCGGATGTGCAGGCAGAGAGAAGTCCGTGAAGGCAGCACCGGTCCAGAGGAAGCAGCTGCTCCGATTAATGCGGTAAATATTATCCTTGTTATTCTTATAAACACGTCTCCTGATTAGAATACCTTACCGATTAGTTTTTTTCCCGGCATATTTTGATATAGTTATACTAAAAGACATGATTTCCTTCCGTCGAGCGTCTGTAACGGACAATCAGATATTTAATGAAACTCCGAGGATTGACCACAGTTTACTGGCTTATTGTGACACAATAATATGTGGAGAAATGGCTTCTCGCTGTGTGTCCCTTGTTGCTATGGTTTGCTCTACAGCGTCATGAAGTTAGTTTAAGCATCAGCGACCTCATGTTACTGTGGATGTTATTCTACATCACAGTTCTAAAGAATGTGTCTGTGTGCAGATGGTACATCAAGCTGAATGGGTTATTTTGTTTTCAGTCCCCTCTGACGTGTCGTCAGGTTTGTCCAGTGAGTCCAGATGTTCAGCTGGATGGAGACCTGCAGTTTAACAGACATGTCCAACTCTCTGTTGGGTTCTTCAGGTCATTCATGAGACATGTTCTGTGTGTTTTGTTAAAACAATGTGACATCAGAATCAGACTCTAATGTCACTATGTGTTACTGTGTGTCCTGGAATCAGACTCTGAAGTGATCACATGTCCTGGAATCGGACTATGATGTGACGATGTGTCCTGGAATCAGACTTTGATGAGATCATGTGTCCTGGAATCAGACTTTGATGTGACCACATGTCCTGGAATCAGACTTTGATGAGACCATGTGTCCTGGAATCAGACTTTGATGAGACCACATGTCCTGGAATCAGACTTTGATGAGACCATGTGTCCTGGAATCAGACTTTGATGAGATCATGTGTCCTGGAATCAGACTTTGATGTGACCACATGTCCTGGAATCAGACTTTGATGAGACCATGTGTCCTGGAATCAGACTTTGATGAGACCACATGTCCTGGAATCAGACTTTGATGAGACCATGTGTCCTGGAATCAGACTTTGATGAGATCATGTGTCCTGGAATCAGACTTTGATGTGACCACATGTCCTGGAATCAGACTTTGATGAGACCATGTGTCCTGGAATCAGACTTTGATGAGACCACATGTCCTGGAATCAGACTTTGATGAGACCATGTGTCCTGGAATCAGACTTTGATGAGATCATGTGTCCTGGAATCAGACTCTGATGTGAACACATGTCCTGGAATCAGACTTTGATGAGATCATGTGTCCTGGAATCAGACTTTGATGAGACCCTGTGTCCTGGAATCAGACTTTGATGAGATCATGTGTCCTGGAATCAGACTCTGATGTGAACACATGTCCTGGAATCAGACTTTGATGAGACCATGTGTCCTGGAATCAGACTTTGATGAGATCCTGTGTCCTGGAATCAGACTTTGATGAGACCATGTGTCCTGGAATCAGACTTTGATGAGACCATGTGTCCTGGAATCAGGCTCTGATGAGACCATGTGTCCTGGAATCAGGCTCTGATGAGACCATGTGTCCTGGAATCAGGCTCTGATGAGACCATGTGTCCTGGAATCAGTCTCTGATGAAACCATGTGTCCTGGAATCAGACTTTGATGAGATCATGTGTCCTGGAATCAGACTTTGATGTGACCATGTGTCTTGGAATCAGACTTTGATGAGATCATGTGTCCTGGAATCCGACTTTGATGAGATCATGTGTCCTGGAATCAGACTTTGATGAGATCATGTGTCCTGGAATCAGACTTTGATGTGACCATGTGTCTTGGAATCAGACTTTGATGAGATCATGTGTCCTGGAATCAGGCTCTGATGAGACCCTGTGTCCTGGAATCAGACTCTGATGAGACCACGTGTCCTGGAATCAGACTTTGATGAGACCATGTGTCTTGGAATCAGGCTCTGATGAGACCCTGTGTCCTGGAATCAGGCTCTCATGAGACCATGTGTCCTGGAATCAGGCTCTGATGAGAACATGTGTCCTGGAATCAGACTCTCATGAGACCATGTGTCCTGGAATCAGGCTCTGATGAGACCCTGTGTCCTGGAATCAGGCTCTCATGAGACCATGTGTCCTGGAATCAGGCTCTGATGAGACCATGTGTCCTGGAATCAGACTCTCATGAGACCATGTGTCCTGGAATCAGACTCTGATGAGACCATGTGTCCTGGAATCAGACTCTGATGAGACCATGTGTCCTGGAATCAGGCTCTGATGAAACCATGTGTCCTGGAATCAGGCTCTGATGAGACCCTGTGTCCTGGAATCAGGCTCTGATGAGACCATGTGTCCTGGAATCAGGCTCTGATGAGACCATGTGTCCTGGAATCAGGCTCTGATGAGACCATGTGTCCTGGAATCAGGCTCTGATGAGACCCTGTGTCCTGGAATCAGGCTCTGATGAGACCATGTGTCCTGGAATCAGGCTCTGATGAGACCATGTGTCCTGGAATCAGGCTCTGATGAGACCATGTGTCCTGGAATCAGGCTCTGATGAGACCCTGTGTCCTGGAATCAGGCTCTGATGAGACCATGTGTCCTGGAATCAGGCTCTGATGAGACCATGTGTCCTGGAATCAGGCTCTGATGAGACCATGTGTCCTGGAATCAGGCTCTGATGAGACCCTGTGTCCTGGAATCAGGCTCTGATGAGACCATGTGTCCTGGAATCAGGCTCTGATGAGACCATGTGTCCTGGAATCAGGCTCTGATGAGACCATGTGTCCTGGAATCAGGCTCTGATGAGACCCTGTGTCCTGGAATCAGGCTCTGATGAGACCATGTGTCCTGGAATCAGGCTCTGATGAGACCATGTGTCCTGGAATCAGGCTCTGATGAGACCATGTGTCCTGGAATCAGGCTCTGATGAGACCCTGTGTCCTGGAATCAGGCTCTGATGAGACCATGTGTCCTGGAATCAGGCTCTGATGAGACCATGTGTCCTGGAATCAGGCTCTGATGAGACCATGTGTCCTGGAATCAGGCTCTGATGAGACCCTGTGTCCTGGAATCAGGCTCTGATGAGACCATGTGTCCTGGAATCAGGCTCTGATGAGACCATGTGTCCTGGAATCAGGCTCTGATGAGACCATGTGTCCTGGAATCAGGCTCTGATGAGACCATGTGTCCTGGAATCAGGCGCTGATGAGACCCTGTGTCCTGCAATCAGACTCTGATGAGACCATGTGTCCTGGAATCAGGCTCTGATGAGACCCTGTGTCCTGGAATCAGGCTCTGATGAGACCATGTGTCCTGGAATCAGGCTCTGATGAGACCATGTGTCCTGGAATCAGGCTCTGATGAGACCATGTGTCCTGGAATCCGGCTCTGATGAGACCATGTGTCCTGGAATCAGGCTCTGATGAGACCATGTGTCCTGGAATCAGACTTTGATGAGACCATGTGTCCTGGAATCAGGCTCTGATGAGACCATGTGTCCTGGAATCAGACTTTGATGTGACCATGTGTCTTGGAATCAGGCTCTGATGAGACCATGTGTCTTGGAATCAGGCTCTGATGAGACCATGTGTCCTGGAATCAGGCTTTGATGTGACCCTGTGTCCTGGAATCAGGCTCTGATGAGACCATGTGTCCTGGAATCAGGCTCTGATGAGACCATGTGTCCTGGAATCAGGCTCTGATGAGACCCTGTGTCCTGGAATCAGGCTCTGATGAGACCATGTGTCCTGGAATCAGGCTCTGATGAGACCATGTGTCCTGGAATCAGGCTCTGATGAGACCCTGTGTCCTGGAATCAGGCTCTGATGAGACCATGTGTCCTGGAATCAGGCTCTGATGAGACCATGTGTCCTGGCATCAGACTTTGATGAGACCATGTGTCCTGGAATCCGGCTCTGATGAGACCATGTGTCCTGGAATCAGGCTCTGATGAGACCATGTGTCCTGTAATCAGGCTCTGATGAGACCATGTGTCCTGGAATCAGACTCTGATGAGACCATGTGTCCTGGAATCAGACTCTGATGAGACCATGTGTCCTGGAATCAGGCTCTGATGAGACCATGTGTCCTGGAATCAGGCTCTGATGAGACCCTGTGTCCTGGAATCAGGCTCTGATGAGACCATGTGTCCTGGAATCAGGCTCTGATGAGACCATGTGTCCTGGAATCAGGCTCTGATGAGACCATGTGTCCTGGAATCAGGCTCTGATGAGACCCTGTGTCCTGGAATCAGGCTCTGATGAGACCATGTGTCCTGGAATCAGACTCTGATGAGACCATGTGTCCTGGAATCAGGCTCTGATGAGACCCTGTGTCCTGGAATCAGTCTCTGATGTGACCATGTGTCCTGGAATCAGACTTTGATGTAACCATGTGTCCTGGAATCAGGCTCTGATGAGACCATGTGTCCTGGAATCAGGCTCTGATGAGACCCTGTGTCCTGGAATCAGTCTCTGATGTGACCATGTGTCCTGGAATCAGACTTTGATGTAACCATGTGTCCTGGAATCAGACTATGATGTGATCATGTGTCCTGGAATCAGACTCTGATGATACCATGTGTCCTGGAATCAGGCTCTGATGAGACCATGTGTCCTGGAATCAGGCTCTGATGAGACCATGTGTCCTGGAATCAGGCTCTGATGAGACCCTGTGTCCTGGAATCAGGCTCTGATGAGACCATGTGTCCTGGAATCAGACTCTGATGAAAGTTTGTCTGGGACCAGAGCTGCAGGTTTTATCCAGTCCACTTCCAGGGGCCTCTAGTTTTCACCCATGTTTTATTTATTTATTCTGTTAGTTCTCATGTTGTACCTGAGCAGACCAGTTCTCATATAAAACACATGTTGCTGAGCTGTTCAGGGATTCTGTAAAGGCAGAATAAAGTTTTCAGATTTTCCCTCTTTAACTCATTATTAACAGTAACATCAGTGATTCATGAGGAATATATTTTATTACATTAACTCACACAAACGAAGGACACGTCTGTGTATCTGCTGCTTGAATCAGCGTAAATACAAATTCAAGGCTGTTGCTAAAATGATGTAATTAAATATATTTATTAATTTAAACAGGTGTTTCATGTTCTCAGTGGATTTCTGCTGTGTTCTTTCTTCAGCTGTTTTATTTTTATTTGTTATTTTTGGGGGGGGAGGGGGGGGGTTAAATGATAAAAGTCTGAGCTGCTGAGGAAAAGAGGAAGAAAGGAAAGAGAAAGAATGATGGAGTTTTACTGGGAGGATTTAAACCTGATGTTACAGGGTGTTCCTGGCTCTTTGTTCTGGTTTAGCCTTTAGCTGATATTACCCTCTTCAGTCAAGCTCCACCTCCTTTGGTCTATCACCATGGAAACATGGAGCATAGTGTGGGAGATTTTTCCACCTCTCCAAATACTAGAAATAATAAAACCCAAAGAAAAGCAGCGATAAAAACCTCCTTTATACAGAAAATATGACTGATTGTTATTATATGATTAAAGTCTGTAATTACAATCTGTATCTGTGGAGGTTAGAAAGCACAGACCGACTAGTCTGTTGAGGTCCAGTTACTCACACCACATTCCTGAATAAGTTTGTTTTATCTTGTTATTTTACTTCCTCAGTTTGTTAATCATTAAATCAAGAACCAGAAAACATTCACTGAGTTTCAAACATGGACTTGCAGCAGCCAGTTTCCTGGTCTGTTTCTGTGTGTTCTCTCAGTGTTTCTCTGGTTTATTGGTGATGCATCACGTGTTAGATCACCTGACCGTGTTACAGTGGACTGTAGGGTGTGAGCTCCACCTCTCACCCAGGTACGTCCAGGATTCTGAGCTCTCTGATACCGTCCGTCGTCCCCGTGTGAGCATGCAGCTTTAATGAGATCCGTCAGGTGAGGAGCAGCATATCATTACACTACCTGGACCCAACGGGAGGCTTGTTGAGGCTTACAGATTAGAATCTCACCCAATGAGGGACCAGAACCGTCTTATGCAGCTGCAAACAACATTTTAAACTCTGATACACGGAGGCCCCAAGTCTTCCAGGAATTAGAGAATCTATTATTGATTTAGTGATCAGAGACAAAGACATTGACCAGAACTGTTCTGGAAGCAAACGAGAACTTACACAGTATCAAGCAAATGGTCATAATGTTCTGGCTGGTTGATGTTATAAAGACAGAAAAGCTGCTGTCTCATAGTGAGTTACATCATAACAAATAATGTTTATAAAATAACACTTGACACTGTTTCATGCCTTTAGTGAAACGGACCGTCTACGTTTCCCACATGGAGGAGGACGGACGCAGCCAGCGATGGACGAGGCGTCTCCCAGAGTTTAAACACAGCAAGAGAAGTCCAACTGCAGAGGACAGTAAAGGAGACAAACTAGAGACGAAGGCCAAAGAGGAGCCACAGAAAAACGTAACCATAGCAACCACCTCCAGGTATCTGACTGACCGCCGCTATGTGATGAGAAAACCGCTCTTCTCTGAAGAACATCATGCGTCTATCCTAAAGATGACGAACCCACAGAAGCTCACAGAGGTGAGGACATGAAGTAGGACACACCTTGTTAAAGTCCACATCACCAGTCAGAGACTTCTGTTCATACTGGAACACAGTTCACTAATCTGAACAGACATGAAGATCCGAATATTATAACATTTTTATTTTTATTGTTTTTCTGTCTTTTTTTCTTATTGCTCTCAGGAACTCGTATTTAATATCGTTTTATAAAACATTTTTATTCTCATATAAAGTTCTATTTTTACACTTGTGTTTACTGCCTACAGGAAAAGCTTCTGATTGACAGCAGAGGAGAACAAACCCAATTAAAATACCCGAGCGAACCACGAGAGCCACCGATCTCAGAGAGGCGTCGTCTCGCTCACCGTGACGCCTCCCTCCCCTCAGCCTACGTACACGATCTCCACTCACCTTTGAACGGGCTCCAGGCTCGTTCTGGTCACGAGGAACCCGGTTCAGGATTACCTTTCAGTGGCAGATCACTTCTGCAGAACCTCTCAAGATCCATTCTGGAGGTCCAGAGAATAAATCCTCCTTTAAGACCACGGCTGACCTCTACAGTCCTTCATCCTACATACACGCCCCGCTCTCGACACTCCAAGTCATGTGGGACTCTGCCTGGAGAGTTCAGTGTGAGGGACAGCTCAACAGGGGGCGCTGTGTCTTCTCATCAGGTGGACTTCTGGGCTTGTGCTATTCCTAAAGCGCTGCCTCCTTCTCCCAACAGACATTCTGCAGGTTGGAATGCAGACAAGGAGTATGAATCCCTCCTGGACTACACGTACCCTCTGAGACCTGGACACGTGGGCACTGACTGGGATGGATCTGAGCTGCAAGGAAACTCTTTTCTGAAGACAAATCCCAACATGGAGGATTCGGGGATTGAGCTGGACCACCTTTGCAGCTCTACCAGCCTGTTAGACTTTTCTGGAAATGGGGAAGAAAAGACCAGAGATGGTAGTAGACTTAATGCAGGTAGGTCACATGACCTTCAGGGTTTCCCCAGATCTTCAGATGGTCCACCCTCCAGTCCCCCTCCGTCTCTTACCAGTCCCGTGGCTTTGTTGTTGGACAGTTTGGACTGCAGTAGGGACAAAGAGGAAACAAGTTCTCCTGCAGGACTTTCCACTTCCGTCCGTTCCACCAGTGTTTTTCCACCATCCAGGTGTGTTTCTGGAGAAGTTGACGAGGACTTCTGGCCTCTTCCAGATCAGCTGGAGGAGCTGCAGCAGCTGTCCAGACAGGTTGGTCTGTACCACATTCCTGTCAGATCTCAATGATTGGCACAGATTGACACACTGATTAATTTACCACATGAAATCTGCTTTAGGAGGTTAATTAAGACCGGTTTTACTAAATATTGGGGCTTTTTTATCACGTGACTGTCAGACTTCTGAATTTCCTGCTGCTGTGATAATAACTTCTTCACCTGTGAAGGAAATATTTCTGTAAGAAAAAGTGCATAAATCTTTTGGAGCTGCTTTCAGATGGACGTGTTGGCTTCTTTCTACAGTCTTACAGCTACAGCGTGTTTCCTCTCTGCAGGTGAGGGAGGTGACGGCCCAGCTGACCAGACCTGGGACAGCTAGCTCCGAGTCTCTTGACTTGGGCACCGTTTTTTCTTACACCATGTTGCCTGGAACACAGCAGGTCGAAGCAGAGGGTGAGGGGGACGATGTTAAAGAGGCCGATAAAGACAAAGAAGACATGAGACGTGATGGACGTGAGAGAGACAGAGAGCTGCTTAGTGCTGTGCAGACGGGTATTTACTAGATGCTTTTATCAGATTAAAGCCGTTATACTGAAGTAGATTACTTTAACCTGTTGTTTTGATCGTGTTTGTCAGGTGACGACAGGGACTCTGGGAGTTTGGGGGATGTTGTGGAACCTGGAGGAGCAGCACCGAGTCACTCCAGTGTCAGGGAGGTGCAGGCTTTGATGAAGGAGCTGTGTGGCCCCGCCTTCTCTGGCGTACAGAAGAACAGCCAGGAGCAAAGTGACTCTCTGATGCAGTACATCCAGGTAGAAGGACCGTCCTTCAGTCTGAACAAGAGCTTTATTCTAAATATGCACTCTCAGAAATAAAGGTACGAGACAAGGACATTTTGTACCTATAGGTAAAATGTTTTAAAACGTTCCCTTAAAAGTACAATATTGGTCTTTAAAAGGTCAAAAATGTCCCTCTGAGGGTTCAAATTGATATAAAGTACAAATTTGTACCATTTCAACTGCACCTGCAACCCTGGTCAAGGCTGGTTAATCTCTATTTTATTAAGTTTCATCCATCATTTTCAATATTATGTTTCAGAATGTTGGTTTAAGACTTCAAAATGTGGCAGAATTTTACTGTTTTAGTGGAACAACTTCATAAGGTACAAAAATGGACCTGGACTACAGGGGACACCCCCAGAGACAAGAATTTGTACCCTTCTTGTTGCTGGGGGTGTCCCCTGTAGTCCAGGTCCAATTTTGTACATTATGAAGTTTGTTCCACTAAAACAGTAAAATTACACCATAGTGTTTTATCACTTCTTGTGTTGGTTATAGTAAATATATTGTATGTTCCAGGTGTTCTGCTCACATCTGGAGCTGCTCATCAAGCAGCTGTATGCATTATCACAGAAGATGGAGCAGCTGACTGCACCCAGTGTGGATGTAGACAGTGTGAAGAGCTCGCTGGCTGAGTATCAGGTCAGCACTAATGCACCTCAAATAAAAACATACTATTAAAATGAACCTTTTAAGTGTTAAAGCATGTAACTTTACCCAGTTTAGTCAATCATAAGACTCACTGATGCAGATTGTTTATGTGTTGTTCTGTTTGTGTTTTGTACACAGTTAAAGTAGTACTAAATAACTTTTACAACTTTAATCTACAGTTATGAAACTTGTCTATGTAAATACTCACTGAAAACATGTTCAGCTTCATATCAGACACTCTGGACCCTCTGATGGTTTTACAATAGACTAAATAACTTCAGTAATTCAGGTCGCAGCAGGAAGTGGTGTTCTGGTGATTTATACTGCCCTGATGAAAAATGCCTCCATAGTACGAATTAACAACTTATTTCATAACAAGATGTTATTAGAAGTTTATACAGTATTCTTGTTTATGGTGAGTGTTTCCTGTTAATTATTTAAACATATTTTTATGATCCATCTCTGATATTTTCTATATAAAAGTCCTCTGGGTCCTTATCAGCCATTGTTGGGTCCTTCTCCTCTGGGTGTGTCTAAACATTTGCCTGTTGTTCTGACAATGTAAAGAAAGTAAAAATAACATCATATTTAATGTTTCTGTCCTGGGAGAATTTATTTGATAGGTAAAATGTATTTATGGAAAAATATAGAAACAAAAATAAACAATAAATGAGGAGGAAAGATCTTCACTCAGTCATCCATGCGTTTGTGACATCACGCCTTGATTACGCCAACTCTGTCCAGCCCACTATAAGGCCCGCGGTGAGCGGGCGTTCTCAGTTTGCGCCCCTAGTTTATGGAACCAGCTCCCCCTGACGGTCAGACTCGCCCCATCTCTTAGTATTTTTAAGATCCGTTTAAAGACTTACTTTTATTCTCAGGCTTTTAACTCTGTTGGGGCAGTTTAACCCCTTGCTGACCTTATTTTATTGTTTTTATGTTTGTTTTATAGTATGTTTATTTTTATCTCTGTATTTGTTGTTTTTATTTGTGTACAGCACTTTGGTCTGCGTCACTGCAGTTTTTAAATGTGCTTTATAAATAAATTGATGATGATGATGATGATGATGATGATGATAAATCTGTTTATTGAAGTCAAGACTGTAGAACGGCACATGGAGAAGGAATTGGTAGCACATCTTAACAGGTAGCATATTTCTACAGAACACCGGTTCCAGCAACGGCTTGTTTTGAGACACGACTGTGGAAAAGTTATTTAGTACTGATTTAAACCATAATATTATGACCAATAACAAGTGAAGTGTAAAACTGTGATAAGTGAACTGAATCAAAGCAACAGGTAAACTAGGCTGAGTCAAGTGCAGTCAGCAAATCCCTTTTTACAGTGCAGAGATGTTTAATAGCTAAATAACTTTCTGGATTTCAGTTCCATCAGAACCGTATCTGGGACCTTTAAAAACCAGAATCAGGGTGAAGGTAACAAAAACCTGCTTATTGTTTGTTTCTGGTCCAATAAAGAAGATGTTGGAGGCCACAGAGCTGAAAATGAACAGTACCATGTTGGTGCCCCAGGCCACACTTTGACTCCCCCCCCTCCCGCTGCAGGAGAGTGGTGGGGGGGGGGGTCAGTGGTTTCCTGTTGCACAGATGGTGCCCTAGGCAACCACCTGTTTCTCTTATGCTGAGAACCGGCTCTGCTGGTTCAGAACTCAGAATCTCCGTTAGGTTTCTGCATAGATACAAACATGTCAGACAGTCTGAAAGGTTCTGCTGCAAAACCTGCAGTTGATCATTAATCTGGATATGATGCATCTCACATCCCTGTTGGATATAGTTTCTAATGAAGGACAGATGTTACTGTTAACAGCAGCCTCCTTCAGCTCTCTGCCACACTGAAGAGATTTAAAAAGTCATTTTATTCAGCATCAACTCGACGTTCAGGGTTTCAAATAGACCTTCAGATGTTTAGCTGAGTTCATGGTTCAGTAGGTCCGAGCTGTTCTGTGACCAACAGGAAACCTACTCAATATTTGGGAGGTGGTTATAATGTTATGGCTAGCTGAGGGGGGGGGGTTGTATCTCTGTTGGAAATAATAATTTGTTCAGTCCAGTCTGTGGAATACCTAACAAATTAAAAGCCCAAAGTTCCTCAAAAATTAAAAACCTGTCAGAATAAAAACAACTTTGAACAGAAAATATAAATTTTTATTACCAAAGTTGAATGAAACATGACCCTCTTCCTATTGAAAAAACAAAAGTTGGATCCAAGATGGCCGACTTCAAAATGGCCACCATGGTCACCGCCCATCTTAAAAAGTTTGTCCCCCTCACGTATACTAATGTACCACAAACAGGACGTTAATATCACCAACCATTCCTATTTTATTAAGGTGTATCTATATAAATGGCCCACGCTGTAGAATACCTCTTATACATGTTGGCGAACTGCACCACTGCAGAGAGACGCTGGGTGGTCGACAGCACAGAATGATGTGCACGAGCTTCAGAAATCAGAGGTGCAAAACTGTAAACTGCACATGTAAAAGACTTCCAATCTATTTGTGAACTCAAACCTGAATGTCTGCTAAAACTTAAATAAACTGTCATTATGAAGTAATTAACTGTAGTATTAAATCTGTTCCATACTTCAGTTTAATGTGGTTCCATGTTCCATGTGACTGTTTCCAGAGTTTTCAGAAGGAGGTGAACAACCATCAGCCTCTGACCTCCAGTGTTCTGCATGCAGGACAACTTCTTCTCAGCTGCATCAACTTCACCTCTCCATGTCAGTCTCTTACACGCAGCTTTTATTTGAACTAATATTGAACAGGAATTTGATTTAATATGTTGTTTCTTTTCCTTTTTCACAGTTTTGAGAGACACCCTTCTGCTTATCGAGAGGCAGTCTGGAGCTCTGCAGAACCACTCTGACCACTTGTTCTCCTCGATCCTGTCTGCTGTGGACAGTTTGACACAGTCCACTCACAGCGGAGTGGACAGGAGGACCTGCAGGGACTTTAGACTTTGACTTGTGAACCTTTTTATGGAATCAGATTGAATTTGTTTCTATTTTCTGACTTGCTTCCAACAAAAATCACGTGACTTTTTACATGTTTGTTAACTTCAGAATGTCTTAAGTACACCGTCTTGTAATAATTAATATTTACATTGCTAGACTGTACTTGACCTGACAAAGAGCTGTAAGATACATCATAATTCTTTGACTTTAAAGTCGCCCATTAAACTGTTACTGTTCATTTCACAACTTTTAGACAATGTAGAGTTTTACTTGTTGGAAACAAGCCGTTTCATCAGTAATCAATCGTTTGTATCTTAAACACTTATTGATGAGTCATTCTTTCAGGTAAAAATGACTGCACCATTATTATTAATAATTAAACAAATGTTCATTATCAGTTGAATGTTTTATAAACCCAAAAACTGAATGATCAAGGAAGAAGAAATGGGTGTTTTTTTAAGGGGGGGTCCAGATCAGGTCAAGCATCTGATTGGTATCCTATCTGTACTTCCAGAATCAGTAGCAGAATCAGCTGTTTGACAGGAAAGATTTGAGCATAAAGATTAGTGTTTGATTATTTTTTGTTTGATTACTGTATTTTGCTAAGAACATAGATAGATAGATAGATAGATAGATAGATAGATAGATAGATAGATAGATAGATAGATAGATAGATAGATAGATAGATAGATAGATAGATAGATAGATAGATAGATAGATAGATAGATAGATAGATAGATAGATAGATAGATGTGCGTGCACAAGTGTAGCTGGAGTTTGAACTGAAGGTGTACTCGTGTATATGAGTCTTTTAGTTTCCAGTTATCTGAACAGATTGTTGCTGATGCAGATTGTTAGGGTTTAGGTTCAAGTACAGGACCGGAAGTGATGTAATAGTTGTAGTTTGACACGGGTCACAAACTGACTCCGGTTTGCCACGTATCACTAGATGACGTAATCCCTCCGGTTGGGCTCGACGGTTTACTGGTGCAGTAACAGCACCCGTAGCGAAACAAGCCGGTTAGCACAGATACGTATCCGTATTTTTTTGATTTATCGAACGAGTTTCAAGTCTGTTTAAACTATTTAAATCAGCGTTAAACCAAGTCGCGTATTTCAGGTTATTTTCTTCCCTTAGCCAACCAGCTGGCTAATGTTAGCCGTTTCCTGGTTGAAGTTGCAGCCATTTTGGATTTTTACTGAGAAAATACCGAACCGGTTGCGGTTTAGGAAGCTGTTGAAGCTAGACGTCAACCCCGTTTCTCTGAGTACACGGTGCCGTTTATCTGCGGACTGACGGAGAAAGAGACACATCTTCCGAGAGGACAGAACCGAACCACACTGCGAATCAACTATGAATCCCGAATAGTAAGTATCTGCTGAAAAACGCAGGGAGTTAGCTGTGTGCTAACAATTGACCCATTTGAGTCAAGGAAACGATCAGCTGACCGTGGTCTTTTGAACACACAGAGCAGTTTACAGACATCAATGAAAAACACTGTAATGGTGTCGGTATCTCGTATGAATGTGTTTGTTATCCGTCACCGTGTTTGTTAACCAGGTGCGGGGCTGAAACACTGACAGCAGGTTTTCGTTTGAAATCCGGGACATGGTTTCCTCCCTGTGTACTCACGGACAACTTACATATTAACAGTTGATTTCATGTTCCTGAACGGCGATTCCATCATCGATAACACTTTTAATAGCTAATCAGCTTCATCAAATAATTATAATAAACGGCTGCGAGTGAATTGGATATGTATGTGGCCCTGTCGTGACCTGTTCATGTAACAGCTCTCTAGTATCATCAACAAGCAGGTTTTATGACTTTTAATTAGATGGTTTTACTGTAAAACTTGTGTTATGAGTGAGTTTTCAGTCATACGGTGTAGAAGTGCTGAAGCAGCCTGGCAGTCATGTGTTGGTCACATGCTACATGACAGGCCCAAGATTTCACCACAGCTATGTTGAGTAATCACTTACTTCTGCTTTCTGTCTGTCATCTTCATTTCCAGTCTGATATGTTCACATTTTGGAAAACATTTTTTTTCTGTCAATAGGTTTGTCCATATAGGGGTGTTTTTACTTTTAATTACAGTCCTTACCTGTCAAACTCAAGAGAAACACCTTTATTCTGTTTTACTCAAAATAAAACACACTGAATAGAAAAACAACCTTGTTGGAACTGCATGTTTACTTCATCTGGACTCGAGTTTGGATTTTTCTGCTGAAGTTAACGTCACATTGAAGGGAATAAGTTAGATTTATCACAGAACAACATGTTGCACAGACTAGACTATTTGTTAGTCAACATGTTATTGCCCAGTGAGGAACAGCCATTGTTCAGTTACTGGTTTAATGAAGAGGGAATGACTGGAGTTTGTTATAATAAGAAGAGGCTGGGATTGGTGGGATAGTCTCAGGTAAACAGTGAGGAAAGATTTGTGTATTTGTGGTGGGTATCTGTATAATCGGAGCACCATAATCTCCTTTAAAGCTGCATCTCAGGAAATTTATCTTGCCCTTAGTTTTGTGGTTAAGATGCCAGAAAAGTTTTGATCATTTTAATATAAAAACAAAGGTGCAGTTCTCTGTGTAGTTTATACACAGAAATGAATGCATGTTTGTTCTAATGTGGAAATATTAGAGAAACAGGATATACGTCTGACTTAAGTGCTGACTGGGTTCCACCTTGTTGCGCGATACAGTTGAGGTGAGTCACAGAACTGGATAGATTTATTCAGTTGTTATTATTTCGGGCCCTTCCCTTTCAGGTGTCTGTCAGGCACAGCTTACAGCAGAGCATTAGTGCAACTTATTGTCTCAGATGTTCTGATTATTATTATTTTTTTTAATCTGTAACTAGCAGCAGGCTTTGTGTCAAGTCACCACACCTTTACATGCCTGATACAATGATTGGAGCGTATGTAATGACTGCATCTGATCTGCTGTCAGGGTTCAACTGCTTATTGTATTTTCTTATGATCAGATAAACTGCCGTTTCAGTAACTGTATGTAAAAGTCGTTGTACTACTTGTTTTTGATTAATGCTGCACACAGACTTTTATGTTGTCTACCTTTTGAAAACACAATGTTTCAAAGCTTTACCTTTTGGACCTGTTATTTGAAGTCCTTTTGGGTTGTTTTTTTTTAACAGTGGCACCTGTAAGATTATTTTATTATTGAGTTTCAGCTAACTGTATTTTAATTTCCTTCCCAGTGACTATTTATTCAAACTGCTCCTGATTGGAGATTCAGGTGTTGGAAAGTCTTGCCTTCTTCTGCGATTTGCGGTAAGTTTCCCCAGACTAGCACATTGTGTCTGTGTGTGTCATTTTGCTGTGATTTTGTGCTGATGGTATTCAGGGGAGAGGTTGGTATGTGTGTTAAGCAGGAAATGAAGAGAATAAGTGATCCAGCTAACTGATTGTATGTTTCTCCTCAGGATGATACATACACAGAAAGTTACATTAGCACTATTGGTGTGGACTTCAAAATACGAACCATAGAATTAGATGGAAAGACCATTAAACTTCAGATTGTAAGTAACTTATAGATTTTCTTTTGCTTTATAGTCGGTTCTGTGTTACACGAGTTTAACTTCAGGAAAACGGTTACATTCACTTTTATATCCTCAAGTTTTACATGAAGCTTCAAACCAGTAACATGTTACTAAAATATGAGGTTTGTTTTATCCAAGTGTTGCTGTTATTGTACTCAGTGTAAACAGTTTAACACAGACTGATCTGTAACCATGTTAAAGTCTCTGCTGCTCTTGTTTAGTAAACAGCAGGAAAACTACAAGTCTGAAAACATTCTACGTGGTCTGTAAAGAGGCTTTTAGGTTGACGAGCATAATATTCTTACAGTCACTGATCGCTCAAAAGAAAGTAAAAATACAGTTATACAATATACAGTAATGATTGAAAAACAAACCAAATGCACCCTTAATGAACTTATGAGCATCAGTAAAGTTCTCTGCATAAAAACTGTTCTTGTATCTGAGACTAAATCTGTGTGTAATTGTCCAGAGTAGAAGGTGGCCGCTCTGTTTATAGAGGAAGTTGGTGGACACGGCCAGGTTCACACTCCTTCTCATGCTCGAGTCGCAGGTCGCCTCGTGTCTCTCTAGCAGCTTTCACCTCTACATCAGACATTTAGAATGAGTGTAGCAGGACAGAGACATGTTTTTTCTCGGTTGTGGTTACTGGTTGTTTGGCTTTTTTTGCTCACATTGTCCTCGTGGGTGTGTGGAACAACATCATTATTTATAATTAGTCCCATTAAAAATCTGTTGTTTTTTTTAATCCAATTAGGTTGAAGTCATGTTAGCGGTTTTCAGACAGACGTTCGGGAATATTTGCGGCCAATCCGATCTGGTCGTTAATCGTAGATGTCTTTTCAGACACGCCACTGTTTTAAATGCAAACACAGTCCACCAGAACGTCCACTCTTATTACGAGGTCCCCAGCAGGATAAATCCTGGACCGGATTATGTGAGCCGACACCGCAACGGCGCTTTCAGTCAGAAAAGTGCAACAGGCGAAGCCGGGAACATTCCCTTTTTTCATGGCCTGTCTGAAACGGGCTGTTGGGTCATGTAGTGGTCAGTTTTGGTAAACCTCTCTCACAGTCTGAGTCACAGAGAATCTCACCACTTGAAAGCACAGAATTCAAAGGAGTAATGAGAGGGAACATAGGGACAGATTAAAAACATTTACCTGGCGAGTTGTCAGACGTGTCAACTCGCACGGCTTCTGTTGGATAAATATCATCAGTTGTTACAATAACTTTCTTGGTAAACCTAGTTTTTTTAGGGTGAAGTTAAGAATGCAAACCGGTTCCCTTTCAGGTTCTCTGATGTGCCTCTAGGATGTCTCCAAACAAACTGAATCCATGTCTGCTGGAGTTTGATGTAAAGTTCTGGAGAGCAGAGTTTCTGTTCCTTCATAGCTGTAAACTGGTCGGGTCTGCCACCTTCATGATGAGCCAGACACAAGTAGCTTCTCCACCTGGTTTATTCTAACGTTTCATTTCATTAGTTTCTCACTAAGTTACAGCCTTGTTCTGAAGGCTGGTACATACTCATGTTCATTTCGTTAAGGTAGTAAAGGCAAGAACAAAGTTTGTTCTGGCCTGGACATTTCACACTTCACTGGAAACACAAGTGCAGAACTTCTGGGAAGTCTGCGCTCCACGTTTCCAAAAGATGCCTGTTTCAGATTTCTAACACACCAGAAAAAAAGTTGTGTAGAGATGAAGTGTTGAGAACACGCAGTCCTGGAGGAGAGAACAAAGGTCTCGGTTCTTTAAGAGCAGTCAGATGTTTGACGTAGAACACTAAAGTCCCTGATTCTGAGTTTTCTGACCACACCTTTATCAGACTGTAGGTGCTGCTCTACACAAAACACCCACTAAAATCTCAGAGCTAATTACTTTACTTATAACATGTCCTGTAAATGTTACTGAAATATAAAGATTTGTATTACTGAACTTGTTTAATATATTATTGGTTTGAGGCTGTACTTGATTTGATGTTAAAAAGAAAAAAACATTAGCATAAAATATGGAACAGGGTAGAAATGATAGATGAAACAAAGTGAACTCATTTCCTAGAAACTAAACATTTGAGTGAAAGACTCATGGAAGCTGTAGATATGACAAATTTAAAACATCTGGATTGTTTCACTGTATTTTGTTATAAATACTGTTCTCAGAATCCGTCATCTGTCAAAGCCAGTTAACTCCATGTTTCCATTGACAGTGGGACACAGCAGGACAGGAGAGGTTTCGTACAATCACATCCAGCTACTACAGAGGTGCCCATGGTATCATTGTAGTGTATGACGTCACAGACCAGGTGAGTGCCAGAGCCGCGCCATTCCACACCTGTTCAAGCTCATATCCGTGTTTATTTGCTGTGGATAACTAGATGTTTTCACTTCTGTCAGTGTGTTTTGTTTCTGATCAGCTGAGATCAGAAACTCTGTAAAACCGACACATCAGAATAGAAAATGGAGGGATTTTTTGTTGCTTATCGGCACTGATTTTAATGTTTGTTTAAAACATCTATTTTTAGGTTGGAATACAGGCTCTGGATTTAAAGATGAATATTTTTTTTGGCGTTCTTCAGTTTGAGTCTTTTTTTGCTGAGTGTTTAACTTTGTTCACACATTCTCAGAGAAGTCACTGCGTTATTGTCCTGTTGGAATTCTTTGGCCAGGTTCCAGTGATCCTCTCATAAATGTTTAATAACCATGTATAACCTTATCTGTTTCCCTTATTTCATTATCCAAAATGACTTCTGGTGTCGTGCTGGCAAAGTTCCAGGAAAACGTGGTCACATTTCAGTAAAAGACAGAGTTTCTGTTGTAGTAGTGTGAGCTCTGTGTTGAGGTTTATCCACTTCCTGTTTCAGGAGTCCTTCAACAACGTCAAACAGTGGCTACAGGAGATTGACCGCTATGCCAGTGAAAACGTCAACAAGTTATTGGTTGGAAACAAGTGTGACTTGACAACAAAGAAGGTGGTGGATTACACAACAGCAAAGGTCAGGCACCCGTGTAGAAACTGCCACACATCAAGTTTCTCATCTACTCATACAGTTATTAGCTTAGAATGGTGGATAAAAAAAGAATTGTTCTCATTAAACAAGCACTTATTCATTTAAGAATCCTTGTGTTTGATCACTAAAATGAAACCCCTTTACACGTTTGAATTACAAAAAAGTTAGACTCGCATTGTCTTCAGTGAAAATCAGACATTTGAGGTCTAAACCAGGTAGTTTGAGGGTTGTCAGCAACACAAACGTGGAGCTTTTCCACAGTATTTACCGTTAGATGACTGAGTTTTTAACTTCTGATTTCCAGTGTCTGTCTTGAACTTTAACCTGCTAAACTGTTCACGGCGCACAGGATTCAGTTTATACCTGCTAAAAAAGGGAAGCACATTTCCCCCCTTTTCTGATTTAATGGGTGTTTTAGAATCTCTGTCATTTCCATATAAGTTAATATGAAAATAACCTGCATTTATGCAAGAGTTGATTAACAGCAGGCTGTTTATTCAACCCTAAAATAAAACATTGTCTCTTGTGCCCTGCAGGAGTTTGCTGACTCTCTGGGGATCCCCTTTTTGGAAACCAGCGCCAAAAATGCCACCAATGTAGAGCAGGCCTTTATGACCATGGCTGCTGAAATCAAGAAGAGGATGGGCCCCGGAGCCACAGCTGGAGGAGGAGAGAAGCCCAACGTGAAGCTGACTCCAGGCACTACTGTCAAGACTTCATCAGGAGGATGCTGCTGAGAGGAAAACTACTTGACCCTTTCCTGCCCGGCCCTTTTACTCTGCAGACCTGACCGCCGGACCGCCATTCCCCTCTAAATGCCACTGTGTCCCAGCAAAGTCCCACCACAAGCAATCAGGACAGGGAAGACTCAATTTATGTCAATGTGAGAACAAGATGAAGTTGCCTGTATTTGTACTGTACATAATGTAGCCACACTACCAAAAACAACTAAAGCATCTTTCTCGTCTTACTGTCCTGGTGCTGATGACAAATTCTACTGATCGGTGATCATTTGACTCCCTGTTAATCCCCACAGCCCCCTGTCCACCCAGACCTCTCAGAGACTCTTTAATTTGGCCCTCTGAATGCAGGTTCATGACAACAGTGTGTTTATGTGTGCGTGTGTGAGTGTGTTTTCTGCATTCCTACAGCGAGGTTGGTAAATCAGTCGGTTTCTCTTTTCTTTCTGTGACTGTTTGCTGTCTTTTTCAGCATGTGTCTGTCAGTTTGTTTCCATTTAAAGGTGTTTTTAATTTTCCTTACCAACCTCGGCACAACATTGTCTCAGCTGTTCTAGAGTCTAGTGCAACAGTATATGTACATAAACATTATGTATATATATGTAAAATTGAGTTTGCCAGTTCTCGTGTTTGACACATCATTGAATTGGCCTTGAATCTTTCTCTGCATTAAATTAGTGGCTGAAGACAACTGTAAGTTTGTTGCTCAACATGTAACACTTAAACTGAAAATAAATATTGTACTACCATACTGTACAACATGGAAGAATTCTTGTTAAGGTGTTGAAGACCCATTTGATTTATTTATTCTAGAGATGTATGGCATATATGCGATCTGATTAAAACACCTCTGCGAGTTATTGAATGTAATCTCAGTGCAGAGTTGCAAATACATTGTTCTCTTGTTTCATAATAAAGACCATTGAATTCAGTTTAAAAGGAACTCAAGCACTAGTGTTTGGTGTATGAATGTTAGAACCGTTTCGCTGTGCAGATGAAAGTAACAGTAGATAGTAATTACACCCAAATGCTAGAAAGTGTCCTAGTTTCTTTAGAAATCCAGTTATAAAATTCCAGTAAATGTCACCCTGCTGATGCTGATGTCCGACCAGACCAGCCACTCACTGACCTAGAGGAAGCTGCTGGAAGAGACTCATCAGGACGGAAACGGACTAGGCCCCTACATTATCAGCTGGTAACCATCTTTAAAGTTTTATTTTGACAGTCTGGCAGTTATAAAAGGTTGGTGAGATTAGAGCCTTAGGAAAGTTAAATATCCTAGTTTGTTTACACATTCAAAAAGAAAAAACTTGACAGTAACTTCTTATAATAAAAATCAGAGCAGATCAGTCACAGTTTTCAGATGGAGCAGTTCAAGATGACATTTTAATGTTAATTCTACAAGTGAACACAAACAAGGCTAAGAGGAGTTATTAATGATAAAACATGTTCACCTGCGTACTGAAGGAATATGGTTTTCCTGAGTTACAGCAAATAATCAAATCTGCTATTATCCTTTTTGTGGTAATTAATTTAATACAGACATTAAATAAATTTTGTTTCACTCACATGTTTACATGTGAAATCAGTTTTATTAACTACAAACTGCCAGTTAATTCAACATGAATGCCAAGATGTACTTTAAACATCTTTGTAAAAAAGAGTGATTATTTTAAAATTTCCCGGGTAAACAATAAATCAGCATATCTTTCTTTTTTATACAGTCACATAAATTTTGATTTGCGTACAGAATCGCGGGAATTATTAGAGGTGTGGCGTCTATTATCGTCCAGAGGGATGGCTGTGGTCTTCAAAGACTTTACATGAACGTCATATTTTTATTTTTAAAGACAACTTCATCCTTTTTTTAATATTTATTATATCAGATCTTTGTGTTTAGTTCGTTTTAAGTGTTACATTATAAAATACTGCAACATTCACAACCTTAAATCTTTTATCACCCCTGTTTCACAAGTAATGGTTTCCTCTTAACTGGCGCGAAATGTGGAGACCACGCCCACCACGAGGCGCTTACCTGCATTAAGTGAGACGTATGTATGCAGAGAACAGCGGAACAGAGGTATCTGCTCCCACAAAAATAAAAGCCTCCTCAACCATTTTAAATAGTTCTGCAATTAAAGGGCACACAAACGTTTTTATTTTGAAAGGCCTCCGCCGGATGTACTTTTCTTGTTCTCGTACAATCCCGGCTAGAACACTTTCCTCCTCAGACTGCTCATGTGGATTTCGAGCCGGTCGACACATTTAGAACTGAGCTTTTTCTTTCCTTTAGTTTTTTTTTAACGCTCTAGAATTTCAGAAGTTGTTCTAATAACCGTTGAATTGTCCGGAGAGTTGTTGAAGGGAGCTAGCTTAAATGGCTGCTTAAATAACCTGCTTGTGTAACAACTTTTTGGTAGAACGGAAATACAAAGCTGAAATTATTCGCAGCCAAACCATCTCTACTCACAACAATGAGCTGGTAAGTGAAATCTCAAGGAGTTTTATTTTAAGTCCATTTTGAGATGTTTTATTTGGTAGTTTTTTTTTTTTTTAATTAACTAACTGCTCAGTTCTATGGGCTGTTGTTTTATAATATTTTATTAAAAGGGCTAAGCGGACCCTCGTTGAACCTCCATTAGAATAAACGCATGCTATCCAGTTTTAACTGTTGGTTTGTTCTGGTCTTTGTGGTGCTGGCAGCGTGAAGGAGGACTCTCGCAGTGCTTCTCCTCAGTGTCCCAAACCAGATGAGTCCGAGGAGCCCCTGGGAACAGCCATGGGGTCTGGAGCAACCTGTGGTCAGTCAGGAGAACCATTAACTGTTAGGAGGAGCAAGTATTTCATGAGGTTGAACAGTTTCCAGCCTCTCGTTCTAATGTTACTATTTCTCTCTTTCAAGATGGGACCTCAAAACCTGAGAACATTTCGGAAGTGTTCATAACAAAAGAAATGGAGGAGGAAGAAAAGCAGCTGATGGAACAAGGGGAGCGAAAAGAGAAAGAGATGATGGAAAAGGTGTGTGGTGTATTAATGTCCTTTATAAATAATCCAGGGATCAGGTGCCATTTTGTGTCAGTGCTGGTCTTATCCAGCCTTCTAGTGCACGACACGCTCAAGTGGTTCTACAATCAGGTGATGTAAACACAGGGTGGTGGTCTTTGGAAAGTTGATCTTTTTACCCCATGAGGTCAGAATCAATGAGTTACAGCTGAACGAGAACAGGACCAGGTTTATAGAGGACTACAGTTTGAACCTTGATCCTGATCCGCCCTGGTTTAGATTTGATAGTCTTCATACCTCCATAAAGTGTAGATCTAGTTCACTTTCTGTTTAGAGACGTTGACGTCAGAATAACTACCAAAAAAATTACTGTTCAGTTACTGTTTGTCTGCAGGAAGCAGTCAAGCCATCGTTCCGTTCACAGAATCACATTAATCATTTCATGCATCAACAAGCGTGTTTACAACGGGCTCGGGGGGGATTTTAAAACAACCTTTTCTAATTGTGATTATTAATACCACAAGGCCCGGGAGTCATGGGAGAGGGACTCTCATGACATGCGGTACAAAAGACTTCAGCATCTGCTCCAGAAGAGCAACATCTACTCCAAATTCCTGCTGACAAAAATGGAGCAGCAGCAGAACGAGGTGAACTTTGTGTTTGTTTCTTCTCCTCCATCACTGACACCAGCAGCTACTAACATCTGACTCATCTCTGTCTGTCATTTTAGGAGAAAGTCAAGAAAGAGAAGCTTGAGAAGAAAGCCAAGAAGGTATGAGACAGGTGGCTTAAACTGTGCTGCAGGTTATTTAACATTAAACTTCTCCTTTAATGGTGATATTGTTTGTTTTATAGATGCAGAACACCAACAGGGATGAGAAAGGTGTGCTGATCTTCTGCTTCACGTGTTGCTGTTTGCACTCATCTTTATGTAACGTCACACTCCTTTTGTCTCACTAGATAAAAAGAAGAGGAAGAGAGATGAAGACTACAAAATAGCAGACGTCATGTCGAAAGAAGTAATTCTTGTTTCATGTTTGAGAATCTTTATTTTGTTGCTTTAACATTTACGGATCGACTCACTCAGTTTGTTTCTCTGTTTCTTTTCCAGGAAATTATGTCACAAGCTAAAAAAACCAAAGTGGAGGAAACGGTAACAGTTTTACTCGTTTTATTTTGTATTTTCCTTATTTGTTTCTGTGTAATTAACATATCAACAAAAAGCTCATTTTGGCTGATGAAATGCTGAAAAAGCAGTCAGAGAGATCAGACTTCCACCAAGCAGCTTGATTTTATGTAATAAATATTTCAAAATATTGAAACAGGGATCAAGTTCCTTCCAAAATCTAAGATGGGTTCTTCTGCCTGTCCTGAAAATGTCACCAGTCTCACATTTAGTTTAGTAGTGATGCTGCTTTTCCACCGACAGAACACGGTGCGGCTCGGTTCACTTTAGCCCCCTGCGGACCCTTTTCCACCGCCTTTCTCGGGTCTTAACCGCGTCATTCCGCGCCAACCCGGCCTCTTTTTTCAGACCACCTCCTCGGTGGTCCGAAGCGGCCCAAAGCGGGCCCACACTCCCACCTGTCTACTGATTGGTCCAGTAAACTGCTACCAGTGACACGACTACCTACGTAGTGGCAGCCCCTGATTGGCCCGGCTGTGTGTGGCGTTCACGTGGTGTGATATAGAAGCGCTCCCGCAAAAGGCTTTAAAAAAACTCCCAGCAACCATACAAATATTTCATTTTAAAATACAATTGACTTTGGATAATGGCGACTTCCTCCACAAGAACCCAAAATCAAACCAACCAAAATGAACCACAGACAGAGTGCAAAGTACAAAAACACACGTATATCCGCCATTGTTGTTGTTGTTTCACGCGCTGTGACGTCGCGGACAAAGACTTTTGCGCGCCACTTTTCATAGCCAGATGGGCACGCCCATATCCCCACTTACGTCCGCTTTATGTTTCCACCGCCTCAAGCGAGTTGATCCGCGCTATACTGTACCGCTTTCAAGCGCGCCGTGATGATTTGTAGGTGGAAAAGGGGCATTATTCAGCTGGAGGTGATAAAACGACCTCCACCAGTGAAGTAAATCCATCTGAATGAAGATGACATCAGCCTTTTGTTCTGTCTTTACAAAGAACGCTGCACCTGCACAGAAAAAACTAGAAGCTGAAGATATCGAGAAGATGAGCGACTCCAACCAAGACATCAAGAACCGCCTGACGGAGACCGTTCGAGATAACGCCAAACACCTCCTGCACCCTGACCGGAAGGTGAACGGGCAGCCGGTCCCCACGCAGCAGCCTCAGCTCTTCACTGGAGGAGTGATGAGGTGGTACCAGATCGAAGGCATCGAGTGGCTGAGGGTGAGACTGTCATGGCCGCAACATCTGTCACGTTCTTTTAGATTCTGTTTCAAAATACCGTCTGCTTGAATGACAAGACCTGAAATTTAAATTAAACGTGATCCTTCAGAGCAGGAGTTCAGTATGTTGGCTTGTTTTGTCCCGCTCGCTGACAGATGTTGTGGGAGAACGGCATCAACGGGATCTTGGCAGATGAAATGGGTCTGGGTAAGACCATCCAGTGTATCGCTCACATCGCCATGATGATTGAAAAGAAAGTGATGGGCCCCTTCCTGGTGGTGGCCCCTCTCTCCACGGTGCCAAACTGGATCAGTGAATTCAAACGTTTCACTCCCGAGGTAACGGAGCATCATCAGGCCCGGTTCTGAGTCCAGTCAGGTTCTGCAGCTCAGCAGTCTGAACAGAATCACATGTTTGTTCCAGGTGTCTGTGCTGCTTTATCACGGTCCTCAACCAGAGAGGGCCAAGCTGCTGAAGCAGGTCCGCAGGCTTCAGGGGCCTCTCAACATGTATCCTGTTGTCATCACCTCCTTCGAGATCTCCATGATTGACAGAAAGTATCTGCAGGTAAGATCCACGTTGATGTTTGTAAACACGGCGGGAAGATCAGCCGGTTTCACTCATGAATGTTTGTGAAGAAGATGACTTCTGGTTTCTTCTGCAGCACTTCCAGTGGAAGTATCTGATCGTGGATGAAGGACACAGAATCAAAAACCTGAACTGTCGGCTGGTGCGGGAGCTGAAGATGCTCCCCACCGATAACAAGCTGCTACTGACGGGCACGCCGCTGCAGAACAACCTGGCAGAGCTCTGGTCCCTCCTCAACTTCCTCCTGCCCGAGGTGTTCGATGATCTAAAGAGGTGAACTTTGATCAGACATGACATACGTCTGACCTGCTGCATCACGTAGATTTAATTCTTTCCTTCTGGTGCTGATTTACTTTGTTAAAACGGAGTCGGATCTTCTGCTGTATTAATTAGCTGATGTTTGTTTTTTAATGACTGCAGATTAAAAACATGGACGATCTATTTGGATGCATTTAAATGTTCGTTTGTTGTTTTATTTAGTTTCGAGTCGTTGTTTGATATCGACTCTCTCGGTGAGGCCGAGAACGTGGTGGTTGCAGAACGTGAGCAGAACATCCTGAGCATGTTGCACCAGGTTAGTCCTCCTGTCCCCCACGTCGTCCTCACTCTCTGAGACGCTGTGTGTTTACTCGCGTATCAGCTTTTATTTACTGCCTCAGTTTGTTTGTTCCATCGATTTCAGAGCGAAACAAGTAAGAAAGTTTTCTGCTGCAGATTTTGACTCCGTTCCTGCTGAGGAGGCTGAAGTCAGACGTGACACTGGAGGTTCCTCCGAAGAAGGAGATCATTGTTTACGCTCCGCTGACACCCAAACAGGAAGTCTTTTACACTGCTGTCGTCAACAAGACCATTGCCAAGATGCTGGGCCAAGAAAAGGTACGACAGCACAAAGTGACCAGTCATGACCAGGTTTTCTGTCTCCTGATGGGCTGCACTGCAGAATATTACACACACATTAGTGCAGATTGAGAAAGAAACACACTCAGTGCACTTGTTATTTACTACAGGTGGGACGTGATGTGTAAAATAGTCTGTTTTAGGAGAGTTTCTTGTCAGACAAACGTATAAGATCACAGACTTTTGGAGATTGAAATAAGGCTAGTTATGGCTACGTTCAGACTTCAGGCTGAAGTGACCCAAATCTGACCTGTATCAGTCTGAACGACACAGATCCAATTTTTTTCAAATACGACCCAGATCACTTCAGCATGTGGTCCTAAATCTGATACGTATCTGATCTTTTAGCATGTGACTTCAGTCTGAACCACCAGGTCGCTTCCATCCAACCTGTACGTCATCAATACGTGTCTATTCTGTGTCGAGGAGGCGGGAGCGAAAAGAAAACAAGAGATGCAGAGAAACTGAAGTGTCTGAGTTCATTAATATTTGGGGAGACGGCTCTGTTCAGACTAAACTCGAGGGATGTTATCGGAACCGTGCGGTTTTTGAAAACATTTCCAAAGAAATAGCCGAACACGGGTTTAAATGAACCTGCAGCTCCAATGCCAAAGAAAAATAAAAAGTCTCCGAGCTAAATGTGTGTGTGGCGTCACTGTTCCCTTTACTGCGCATGTGTGACACATTCAAGATGCATTTCATTGGGAATATGAACGACCTTGTAAAAAGATCAGAATTGAGCATTAAGACCTGCAGTGTGAACGTAGTCTATGTATGTTGAGGTGAAACTTAAATATGATTACAGTATTTGATTTTCACGTGTTTCATCGTGTGTTATGTAGAAAGAGGCTCCGGTGGAGTTGACGCCCACCGGGAGACAGAAACGTCGCAGTCGAAAGGTGGTGAACTACGAGGAGACGGAGACAGAGACAGACTCGCTGCTTGCACTGGAGGAATATCTGGAGAGAGTCCGCAAGGAGGCGGAGTCGAGGTCAGTGCTGCACATCCAGATGTTGTTTGGAGAATGTGTTGATTAAAATCTGCAGAGGTTTGCTGGATTGAAGCTCTTCGGTATCAATCAGCCAGTTCTTTAACCTGCTTGTTTAAACTTCTGTTTAATAACAGAAACATTTCATACTTGTATAAGAACTTTGTAGCTGTATTGGGTTTGTTATCTGGGGTTCTTCCTCTCTTCAGCCCCTCTCCAGTGCTGGATGTTCAGAGCCCGCTGGACGCCCAGATCAACCTGAAGCTGCAGAACATACTCGTGCTACTGAAGAGGTGCTGTAACCACCCCTACCTGGTGGAGTACCCCCTGGACCCCGCCACGCAGGAATTCAAGGTACCTCATGTTTCCTGTGGAGGATTTCATGCTCAGGGTTTGGAGAAGAGTGTCAGCAGGTGATGGAACATGTTTCTTCTTCGTGTGTTTTTCAGATTGACGAGCAGCTGGTGCAGAGCTCCGGGAAGTTCCTCATACTGGACCGGCTGCTGCCTGCTCTGAAGAAAAGAGGCCACAAGGTGAAATACGTCCCATTTCTAACATTATATATGAGTTGTGGACTAGATTTACTGGGTACCGACATGCTTCATGCTGCTGAGGATCCTCTCCACAGCTGGATTCTAATCAGGTTGTTGTTTACTCCAGGTTCTGATCTTCAGTCAGATGACGTCCATCTTGGATATTCTGATGGATTATTGCTACCTGAGAGGTTTCCAGTACAGCCGACTGGATGGCAGCATGTCCTACACTGATAGAGATGAAAATGTGAGCTCTAGAACACAAATGGATCCACCAGCGCCAGACGTTTCAACAACAAGCTGATAATCTTGTGGGGTTTTTTTCTGGTTTTCTTGTCTCAGATGAAAAAGTTCTCCACAGATCCAGAGGTGTTTATCTTCCTGCTGAGCACGCGAGCAGGAGGACTCGGGATCAACTTGACAGCTGCTGATA
This sequence comes from Pachypanchax playfairii, assembly GCA_006937955.1. Lineage (NCBI taxonomy): Eukaryota > Metazoa > Chordata > Actinopteri > Cyprinodontiformes > Aplocheilidae > Pachypanchax > Pachypanchax playfairii. Next base: position 53,643 of record SSNP01000375.1, on the reverse strand, counting down.
CCGTCATCATCTTCGACAGTGACTGGGTGGGTGCACTTGAATATCTGCTTGCTGCAGTCAGTTTCTGATGCTTCAGCTACTCCAGTCCAACAGTTCCAACTTGTTTTAACCCGTCTATATGAAGTCAGTTCAACACTGATGTCTGGTCATTAAACACAGATTAAAACAGACATGTGTTACATATGTTTGTATGACCGCTGCGACCTTGTGGGATCAGACACTTATCATCACCTGACCAGGAATCTCAAACTGAATGAATCCAACTCTTACAGGATGATGTTTACACTGAACACCTGCTGGGTCTGTAATCAGGTCCCACAACCCGACTGCATCCACATCCAGCTCCAGATGTTGCTTCATTCCCATCATGCTGCATGTTGTGCAGCCTCATGATCGGGTCACGTCCAATCAGCTTTACTCATGTTGAAGTCGAGTGTTTTGTTTTTAAGAGTCAGAGTTAAACTGACTACCAGCAAAACAGTTTCATTGGTTGTTGGTGTTTATGACTCCGCCTCCAGCACTAGAGGAAACCGTGTCTGTCTTCTGAGAACTGGTACTGATGAGTACTTCGGTGTTGGAGTTCTCAGCAGTTGGTTCTAAGTTCAGTTCTGGCCCAGGTTTAGGACTTGAACGTCCCCTCACCTGTAATCTCCATGCTGTTTGACACGCCCTTCCTGTCTCAGAACCCCCAGGCAGACCTGCAGGCTCAGGACCGCTGTCATCGCATCGGGCAAACCAAACCGGTGGTGGTGTACCGCCTCATCACAGCCAACACCATCGACCAGAAGATCCTGGATAGAGCGTCAGCCAAGAGGAAGTTGGAGCAGATGGTCATCCATAAGAGTGAGTGACATTAATCCAGATGTTTTTCTCTTCTGTACTAAAGAAGAATGTTTTTAAAATCAACCTGAAATGTTTTTTTTTTCAGATAAGTTTAAAGGTGGGAAGGCAGAACTGAAACAGAACAAGAGCTGCATCGATCTGGAGGAACTCCGAGAGCTGCTGAAAACCAAAAGCACCGAGAAGTGAGTGAAGTTTTAGATAAACATCTGTAACATCTGTAATGCAGCGTGATGAGTGACTGCTGACTTCATGTGTCTGTCAGGGAGGTTAAAGCTTCCAGAGGGAAGGTGATCAGTGACAAAGACCTGGAGATTTTACTGGATCGTAGTGATTTAATTGGTGAGTAAACACGCAGCACATACTGGGTTTTACTGGTTCTGGTGGGAAATCGGACTCCTCCTTTACAGTCAGTGAATAATCACAGGACCGGTTCTGTTTCTCCAGATAAAGACCGGAGCAGCCTGAACGAGAAGGTTGGAGTCTTCAGGGTGATCGATGCCACAGAATCATCAGACATCACACTGACCTGAAACCCGAGTTCTTCTGACCCGAGACTGAACAGACGACGGGCTTTTTCAGTTCACTCACAATAAGAGTTCACTTTGTTCTGACAGTGGCATTAAAGTGTTGGAGGACGGTAGAATATGACTGAAGTTCTGAAAGTATTCTTGTCTTGATGTGGGATTTTCCTCAGAGTGAATCTCCTTGGTGATCCTGGTGAGGATCCACAGCAGGTGTCTGGACCAGAACCAGCTGTGGATCCCCGGCGGGTGTCTGGACCAGAACCAGCTGTGGATCCACGGCGGGTGTCTGGACCAGAACCAGCTCTACTGACAACTATTTCGTGTAAAATGTTTCTAGACTGATGCAGTTTTCATGCAGCAGAAACATAAAGCTATTTACTTTCTTTTAAATACAAAAAATAAAGTGCTGAGATCAAGATCTAATTATTTTTTCCCAGCTGACTAGAAAACATGGTTCTGATGTTCTGAGTAAATGGGTTGGACGTGTTTAGGTCCAGTTTTTGTCTTTAATGAGAATTCAAGACATTTTAAACAATAAAAACAGCATTAACAAAAGTAAATTTAAGGAAGTTAAAAGGCACAAACTAATCAGGTTACATTTATTAGATTAAAATACAATTATAATTTATTTAAAGAGGCCATTTCACACAAATTTCAGGACTTTGTGGTTATTTTTTAAGTATTAACCAGTAATATGAAACATTTTATGTCTAAAAAACATCAGGAAACACTGATTAACAGACCTTTCAATCTGTCTGCGTCAAGATTCAGCTGGTTCCGTCAGGTTTCGGGCTGCAACTCGTTTATATTCATTATTTGAATTTGCTGAACTCAGATTGGCTAACAAACCAGCCTATCAGAGCAAGGTATACTGTTTCCTGCCCTGCTGCTCAAAGTACACCTGGCTGCGGCTCGCGGATCAGTGGCATCATGGCAAAGTTCTCAACCAGCACATCAAGAGTCATTTCTGTAAGATATCCTTCTGAGTCTGTGGCACCGGGGCAAAACTAGTGACTGGATATGTTCACACTTAAAAGGGAGAATCCCACTCCGCTTTGCAACCCGAGCATTTGCATTACATCTGTCAAGCTCACATTCTGATCAACAGCAGACGTTCTCTCTTCCTGTTTGCTACGTCTTATGCTAACAGCTTTTAGCCAGCAGCATGCTAAGCGTTATGCTAACAGCTTTTAGCCAGCCGCATGCTAAGCGTTATGCTAACAGCTTTTAGCCAGCAGCATGCTAAGCGTTATGCTAACAGCTTTTAGCCAGCAGCATGCTAGGCGTGGTTTCAACTGCAGGAGCTGATGAATACTAACAAACAAAGGAGTTGTGATGAAACAGATACAGGCTGTTCGGACTCGGGAGAACTCGGGTTTTATCACCACCTGCGTAGTTTGAGAGATTAAAACTGAAAGAGAAGTTGTTGACCTGTTTTCACACCCACTATGAAGGTAAGAACACCTGTGGAGCTAAAATATTCAACACAAACCTCAGAAAAAACGTTTTTAATGGAAGGGTCTCTTTAAAGCAGGATAATCCTTTTTTTCTGCTTTGGGGTTAAAATCAGTTAAAACTTGAGAAGCTGTTGACTGAATAAACTGTAAAAATCTCAAATACAAATCAGATCAAGAAAACTGTCGTTACAACTACAGACTGAAGTATTTGGATTTTTTTCTAAAAACTTGCTGCACTTTGCTTCACTTTCTCCTACAGTTTAAATAAATTACATAGAATTTTTAACAATTCCTGTTGAAGCCTTTAATGTTTGGGAGAACAAGAAAAAATGAAATCAGACAATAATACTTTAGAAACAAGTGGCTCTTACATGAGTGGAGAAAATGCTCTTATTCTGAAAAATGAAATCGAGTTAGCATGAAATGTCTGAGTATAAACTACAGATCACCCTGGAATCTAGTTAAATCAGTTTATATGCAAAGATCCAGTCTGACAACATACAACAGACAAATTTAAGAATAGGCTAATTAAATTAGCTTAAATTCAATCCAGCTCCAATCTCAGATTGTCATTAGTAAACAGTTTTCAACTCCTCCATCTGAGCGCACACATGGTGGTAAACAGCTGACGAAAGAAGAAAAGCTTTTTATTTAGAAAACACCTGCTGCACAGGGGCGTGTCCGGGTGGACGATCAAATTCAATCAAACATCAGACGTCCGAGTGTAAGTGAATGCAGCACCTGCTGCTCTATTAGCTCATTGTAGGCTATTTGAGCACCAATCCTACTTCTAAGATAAATATTGAGCCATATAAAACTAAAATAATGATCGAGTAGTTAATATTGTGTAGAAAATATTATATTAGCCAATCAGATGATAAAAATGGTCATATTTTGATTTTTATAAGCAGTTTTTCCACTTTGTCAGTGAACATACTAAAATATTACTGTCCTTGAATACTGAATAAACACTGACAAGTTTTTAATTTGTTATTTATCATCAAGTGGTTAAAACCTCATTCTAATAAGGGTTAAAAGCTCAATCAGCTGATCAATCAAGCAATAGTTTTTCATTAATCAAAGATAATGTTTAATTAAAGTGTAACACTGGCGTTTGTGTTTTGACAGATTTTGATTTCCTTTTTGTTTAAAGCCACTTAATTTATGATAAACAATTTTGTAAAAACTGGAAGTTTTTAAAGGTTATGAGCCTTTTGCATCCTTTTCCAGATCTGTGCCCCCCCCAACAGAAACAGAAGGATGCTCAACTGCCTAAGCTGTTTAAAGAGTCCCTTCCATTAAAAACTGTTTTTCTGAGGTTTCTGTTGAATATTTTAACTCCACAGGTGTTCTTACCTTCATAGTGGGTGAAAACAGGTCAACAACTTCTCTTTCAGTTTTAATCTCTCAAACTACGCAGGTGGTGATAAAACCCGAGTTCTCCCGAGTTCTAACGGCCTGTATCTGTTTCATCACAACTCCTTTGTTCGTTAGTATTCATCAGCTCCTGCAGTTGAAACCACGCCTAGCATGCTGCTGGCTAAAAGCTGTTAGCATAAGACGTAACAAACAGGAAGACACAATTGCCGCTTTTCCTCCAACAGAACACGGTGCGGCTCGGTTCACTTTAGCCCCCTGTGGACCCTTTTCCACCGCCTTTCTCGGGTCTTAACCGCGTCATTCCACGCCAACCAGGCCTCTTTTTTCAGACCACCTCCTCGGTGGTCCAAAGCGGCCCAGAGCGGGCCCACACGCCCACCTGTCTACTGATTGGTCCAGTAAACTGCTACCAGTGACACGACTACCTACGTAGTGGTAGCTCCTGATTGGCCCGGCTGTGTGTGGTGTTCACGTGGTGTGATATAGAAGCGCTCCCGCAAAAGGCTTTAAAAAAAAGCTCCCAGCAACCAGACAAATATTTCATTTTAAAATACAATTGACTTTGGACAATGGCGACTTCCTCCACAAGAACCAAAAATCAAACCAACCAAAATGAACCACAGACAGAGTGCAAAGTACAAAAACACACGTATATCCGCCATTGTTGTTGTTGTTTCACGCGCTGTGACGTCACGGACAAAGACTTTTGCGCACCACTTTTCATAGCCAGGTGGGCACGCCCATATCCCCACTTACGTCCGCTTTATGTTTCCACCGCCTCAAGCGAGTTGATCCGCGCTATACTGTACCGCTTTCAAGCGCGTTGTGCTGATTTGTCGGTGGAAAAGGGGCATATGTCTGACGTTGCCATACACAGCCGAGCAGGAAACAGTATACCTTGCTCTCATAGGCTAGTTTGTTAACCAATCAGAGTCCAGCAAATTCGAATAATGAATATGAACAAGCTGCTGCTCGAGGCCTGACGGAACCACCCGAATTTTAATGCAGACAAATTGAAAGGTCTGTTAATCAATGTTTCCTGAAGTTTTTTAGATATAAAATGTTTCATATTACTGGTTAATACTTTAGAAATAACCACAAAGTCCTGAAATTTGTATGAAATGGCCTTTTTAAACAGAAGCATCACCAAAACAACAACTGTTTCAAATTAAGACATTTTATATCTTTTTAAAACACCTTTAAGTAAAAAGGGCAGAATTTTTTTTTTTTTATTGTGATTGAAGCTTTGAAACGTGTCTACAGACCTGCTGCTTCCTGGTGAAGTCTAGTTACACAAAGGAGAAACTACCACCGTGTCTTTACTCGACATAAACCAGATCATACCACTTTAACTGCCGCACAGGGTGTGTCCACAGAGCTGTGTCACCTGCTCAGGTGTTCATGCACTCTTACACTCACTCAGCTTAAAAGGCGGGGCTACAGGAGCTCATTTATTCACATCATCCGGCAGGTATTAAATGTTTTCTGTAACAATCTGTTTGTCTTTAGCTGAAACAAACTGTTGTTGTTGTTTACAGTCAGAGCTGCTCTCATCTTCATCCTGAGCTCAGATTACAGTCTGCATGAATCATGGAGCGGCTGAAGTTGGTCCTGCAGTACTTCCAGTCCAACTCAGAGTCCATCTCAAATGGAATCTGCATCATCCTCGCGCTCGTCAGCGTCAAGCTCTACACCAGCTTTGACTTCAACTGCCCGTGTCTTCCTCAGTACAACAAACTGTACTCTCTGGGAGTGATGATAGTACCACCCATCATACTGTTCTTCTTGGGGGTCCTCGTCAACCGACATACAGGCGTCATGATGGACGAGTGGATGAGACCTGTTGGGAATAGATCCAAAAATCCTGCAGTGGTTAAGTGAGTAAAGGTTTTGAATGAGTCCTTATTCATCAGCATCATTAAAACAGAGATCAGAAGAAGTTAAACAGAACAGGAATGTTCCCATTCTTACTGTAAGGCAGTACAAAACAAAAACACGTGATTAGTGGTCTTATTCTGAAAACATGAGAGAAAAATTACAAAGTGTTTGTTACAAAGTGGCTCCAACTTCCACAAATACAGAAAAAAAGAGCTTTTACAGGATAAAACTGATGAAATCCTGGTTATAATGTCTATCCTGAACAAAGACTCTGATAAATAACCACCAACCAGGAAATATGCAGCCGAGCCCAGAACTGATGGCATCCTTACACACAAACAAAAATCTCTGAGCCAAAACTTCCTTATTTGTCTCCTTATTACAAAGGATTTTCTCCAACAAGCATTCTGGTTTGTGTTTGTGTTTGTGTTTAAATTAGAACTTATACTTTCTAGTTTTGGTAGTTTTCCCCTCCATGAGTGATGATGAGTCCGTGTCACTGTCACCTTTCTTTGTATTAACCTGAAGGACGACGTGAGATTAACCAAAACAGACTTTATTGCTCTGATCTTCATCCTCCTGATGAAGCCTTCTCAACCCGTGAGAACATGAACAAAAATAAAACACATGCAGATAAATAAGAATTTTTTAATTGAACTGTAAAACTAACAAACCTCATCAGCCGCTGCCCAAAACGAGCTGATGTGTTTATACAGAGTCCAGAGGATGTTACTCAGCAAGTCACTGTAAGCCTTCAGCCATCTGGGTGCCAGACTCGTTAATGCCCGCTCGCGCTCCGATGCTGAGGTCGACCAATATTCCTCACCAAACCCACTCTGATCCCCGATCCGAGCAGGACAATAAAATATCATGAGTTCAGTTCACTAATCATGCTCTCCAGCCCCGCTGATCACACACTGACTCTGATAAAAGCAGCTCCTACCTGTTTGTAGCTCAGTCATCGATTCAGTCAAAGAGTTCATAGTTGTCCCGCGGCTCCAAAACGTCCTGCAGTCCCTCTTAAGATCCTCTGTCCTCCTCACACACCCTCCTCCACGCCTCATTTATCCAATAAAATAAAAAAAGCAATAAAATCCTTCGTGGTGTGTCTTCCAGTCGAAAAAGTGGCCCTATTCTGAGGAATCCTCTATGGCAAGTAAATAATGTATATAATCACCACATGTCCCCGGTGCTTCCAGCTGCTTGACCTGCAGACTCCCCAGTACCAGCCTCACTGTGCTGAATTATTTATGGTATTAGACAACACAAAATGTTGCCCGCTGCTCTGCCAGCTATTGGCTGGTAGATGTAAACAAAATGCCAATGTCATACCCGTCAAAATTAATATCTTATAATATTTTACTTCAAATATAATTTTTAAAGGAAATGCTGTATTTTCATTCTACAACCCTCTAAACAACCCCTGGAGGTATTATTTTATTTAAAATGTAGCTTTAAATGAAAATGTTCCATATTCCACCTTTAATGATAATTAATTTACTTTCTATAAAAAATGAGTTTAAATATTTATACTGTATCTCTCTTTGAGAGTTTGTTGCTAATGACAGCTGGTGGGACTGAGAAACTAAATGTTTTGCAGATGTCAGGTCTGATGTCCACGTCGTGCATCAGGCAGGATTTGGTAGCACAGCTGTCCCGTGTTCAGCGTGTGCTCTCAAAAAATGTCAGGTGACTTAACAATTTACATCAGAATTGATGACGGAGACTTTATTTTGTTTAAACAGACAGTACAGCTGTTCTACAGTGCTGCCAGAATAGTTCTTGTGCACAGATGTTGGACCTGAAAGCATCAGACAAGTTGTTACTGTGAAGCTTTGGTCAATTTTGTTGTTGCAAAATTATCACTGACAGCAAAAGGTTCCAATTTTTAGTTTCATCAACCTGAAATTTCTTGCAAAGACATTTATATAATGCAAATTTTATTATTATTATTATATATTTGCTTTGCCTTTTAAAGGTCTTGTATCATGAAAAATCAACTTTTTGGAGCTTTTAACCATGTTGTGATGCTATTTCTTTATTTAAAAGACCTCCAGAGTGGTTTTTGGCTTAATTCGTGCATTCCAGAGTAATCCTCCTGAAACCTGCGCTCTGAGCAGCTGCGGCTGAATTTGAACCCCGTTACGTCACGGTGTCGTATCAGGAAGTTCCTGACCAATCCCTGCTGCCCCTGTAGAAGGTACGAGGTGAGCTGCGAGAGTCCGAAACAATTTGTCAGGAGCTCATCACGACAGATGTCTAACCTGCAGCCCAGAGTTCCCACACTTCAACCACCTGCTGCTCTTTATTAGCATGAGCTGCTAATAAAGACTTATCAACTCGACCCTGCTAATCACATGTCAGTATGAATCCAGCTTTACAGCTGAGCTCCACGTCACCGCAGCCCGTCCCACCACCGGATAAAAGACACAGTCACTCACCCTGCCAGCGCTCAGTCAGACGTCCCGTTTGCCACGAGCTCCTGTTAGCCTCCGTGCTGCAGTTTAACCGCCTCATTAATCCAGCCTCAGACCTCAGACCTGTCCCGGTCGATCTCTCTCTCTCTCTGTCCGCCTCGTTCTTGGCTGTTGGTCTCGCGGTCAGCGACTACTTTCGCTGCCTCCAGAAACCCGCTCCTCGCCAACGACCTGTCTCACTTCACCCGTCCGATCCCAGTCTTGGTGTCATCTCCCGGGTCGGATCGCATCCAGTAGCGAGTGGACCGTCCTTCCCTCCAGACGCTCCTCACCACCGAGCGTCCTCTGACAAATTAGCATCTCCATTTCGTTGTATTTCATTCTAAAAATTTCTCGTCAAAAATGTGCATTTGGCCGCGAGAGTTACAGGAGTTTATTTAGTGTTTCTAAACAGACCAATCGCACTCACTGTTGGGAGGCGGAGTTTTAGGTAAACCGAGCGTTTTTACTTCCTGGTCACAGAATAACTCGAGAATATAAGTTATATTTCAGGACAAATGAAGTGAATATAACTCAAACAGTAAGGTTTTATCATATATGTGCCGATCCCAGACGTTGAAAACTGTAAAATAGCATGATACAGTCCCTTTAAAATCTTGTTCATATTAAAATGTGATTTCACTCATTTGGTTGAAGTCACAGTGTTTTCGTTGCTTCCACGTGTTATTCCATCCTTCCTGTTTACTGTGGATAACGTGGGCTGGAACTGTTCCTGTGTTCTTCTGCAGGTTCTTGTTCTCTGCCATGATCCAGAGGGCTCTGCTGGCACCGATGGTGTGGATCCTGGTCACTTTGTTGGATGGAAAAATCTTCATCTGTGCTTTCAGCGTGAGCGTGGACCCTGCACTTTTCTCAGGTATCATGGAAGTATCACCAGCTCTTCTTTGGTTTTTGTGATAAATATTATTAACAATGATATATGTTTGAGCAGGTGTGCCCAATAACACGGGTCTGGATGTTATTAAGATCATGGCCAAAGTCCCGTGCAAGGAGGATGTTATATTCAGGAACAGCTCTTTCCGTAAAGCAGTCTCTCGCTATGTTCGCTGTTATTCACAGGTAAGCTGTCCTAAACAGTAAATAAACATTCCCTCAATTAACAAATTTAACACTAATATAAGTAAAACAGCACATCACATATTACACATATTTGATAAGGTCTTTTCTTAATTGAACATTAATGAAGACAGAAGCAGTTTGTGAAAACTGAAGCTCCGCCCCCTGGACTCAGGTCAGGTTCGCACTGGCACTTACCTTGGTGTTGTTTAATTTCATTAGTCTAGCAGCTGCTGTTAAACTGTCAAACCATCAGTCAGATAAATGTTTTACCATAATATTATACTACAAGTAGTTTCCTGATTATACATGAGTAAAATCTGAAACACCACCGAAGTTCACGGAGTCACAAAGTTGTTGAAAAACGAGAACTTTCTTCTGGGTTTTGTTAGTCATGTAGTTCTGGAGAAATGTTGGTTTGTGTGTCTTTAAATCAGTACAAAATAACTTTTAAAACTTTAAGTTACAGTTATGAAACTTGTCTAAGTAAATAAAAACATGTTCAGCTTCATATTAGACACTCTGGACCCTGGTCCCCCTTATAACTTCAGTAATTCAGGTCTCAGCAGGAAGTGGTGTTCTGGTGATTTATGCTGCCCTGATGAAAAATGCCTCCATAGTACAAATTAACAACTTATTTCATAACAAGATGTTATTAGAAGTTTATACAATATTCTTGTTTATGGTGAGTGTTTCCTGTTAATTATTTAAACATATTTTTATTATCCTTCTCTGATATTTTCTATATAAAAGTCCTCTGGATCCTTATCGGCCATTGTTGGGTCCTTCTCCTCTGGGTGTGTCCAAACATTTGCCTGTTGTTCTGACAATGTAAAGAAAGTAAAAATAACATCATATTTAGTGTTTCTGTCCTGGGAGAATTTATTTGATAGATAAAATGTATTTATCGAAAAATATAGAAACAAAAGATAAACATTAAATCTGTTTATTGAAGTCAAGACTGTAGAACAGCACATGGAGAAAGAATCGGTAGCACATCTCAACAGGTAGCATATTTCTGCAGAACACCGGCTTGTTTTGAGACACGGCTGCAGAAAAGTTATTCAGTACTGATTTAATATGTTTAATATGTTTACTTCACTGAAGTTTGCAGAGATTTTTTCTGCACAGAATCTCGGTCAGGTTCAGGTCTGGACTCTGACTGGACCACCTGCAGCACCTTGATTCTTTTCTTCTTCTTCATTGAGGATCAGCTGCTGTGTTTGGATCATGGTTCTGGTTCGTTACGCAACTTGGTCCAAGTTTCAGCGGTCAGGCAGACGGACTCACATTGACTGTAGAACATTTTGGTATCCAGAGGTCAGAGGTCAACTCAGTAACTGTAAGGTGTCCAGGACCTGCAGCTGTAGAACAAGGGATCAGGTGTTCATTCTGATACAGTGTGTTGGGTTTTAACAAGCATGACACTTTGCATTATGGGTAAATGCCTGTCTTTGTTCCAGTCTGGTTTGGTGTTGTGTTAAAGCCATAGTGCGTAACTTCTGTAACTTCTGTCGCCCCCTAGCGGAATTTTTGCGTCATTACAACAATAAAGCTGGCGCTTCCATATGACGTAAGCCCAGCTGCCACCGCTTTATCTCTGCCGTTGTTATTCCAACCGGTATCTGTCTTAATCAAGCTTCAAATTCAGTCTGTTTACTTTACCTGGCTCTATATTTGTTTCAATAAATATCATTTCATTGTTGAAAAAATCAAGAGAAACCAGTAAAATATAAAAATACTGGTAAAAAAAAAAAAAAAACCTTCAGAGTTCAGGTTGGATTGTTTACAGGTTTGATTGTTCACTTTAATCTACATTTAACAGTTTGGTGTTGAACTGTATTAGTCAGCTGTTGGGGCCACAATGATCTATTTGTCTTATTCAGTGAATTTTTTCAGTTTTGACACGATGCAGAATCCTGCAGTGAGCTGCTCTGATCTGACTGACTGAAAAACCGTTACACTGGCAAACTGACAGACACAAACTGACACAGATAGAGACAGAATCAGCTGATCAGCTGGAACTTCGGCGCTCTGGGTTTCATCTGGTGCGCATTTTATATTTTGACAGTGTGTGCGGACCTGCGGATCACTTATGCACCCCTGAACATCAGCCAGATCTCTTTTCTCCACCGAGGAAAAGCGACGCCGATACAAATTCGCGTTTGCCTTCTCCTTCGGTCACTTTCCTTCTTAGCCAATAGTCCCTCTGCCGAACGTCCAGGAATTTTTTTTTTTTTCGTGGTAGGATCCACTTCTCGATAAGTATCTCTCGGCTGTTTATTTGGATTCTCCGCCATGTCGACCTTCACGTTCTGCCTGCTGCTACGAGACACTGCGTTCTATTTCTTATTATTTTTCTTGTTGTGACATAAAAGACGTAATTTCATGTGCGACAGCGCGGGAATGTCGCAGTCGACACGCAAAGTAAAAATTATATATATTGAAAAATACCATGAGATGTTTGAGGAGCCGATCGGCTTAATCTGCATTGTGTCATGTCCTCTGATAGTGGCTTGGCTGAAACGGACATCCACGGACATGTAAAAGTTACGCACTCCAGCTTTAACACACACCTGGATGCTCCAGACAGCAAACTGACTGAACTCCTGCTGATGATCAGCTCATTCACTCAACAGCAGCTGCTACTTTCACTCATTTAAATAAATACTGTCACAAATTGGTCTTTGAATATTTATATTCATTTATTTGTAAGACTGAAATGTATTAATTTTTACATGTGAACATACAGTCACATCTTTTTGACCTTCACTCAGTAATTCTGAGAATAATCAGAAAACCAAACAGCAGGAGTGTTTTATGTCTGGGATTTATTCTGTGGACATCAAAGAGTCTTATGTCCTACTTTAATAAAAACACATCAGTTCTGAGTCTGAACTTGTTTTCCAGTCAGGTCTATAAATATCCCATCAAGCTTTTAGTTGATAAACTCGACTCCAATGAAGGTGATAAAAATAAGTCCTAACAAACTAAAAAGATCTTTTTATTAAGATGGAAGAAAACTGACATGTAAAGGCCAAACTGAGACTCTGGTATCAAGTACTAATGAAATATCTGTTGTTCTGATGTCTTTGTTAGATGTTTGCTCACACACCCTCTCCAGCAGATGTCTTATTGTTTGATGGCTTTTGTAATGACCAGAGCTGGTGTTGACTTTGTTCTGCCTGCTTTCATTACCATCTGTAGGCAGTTGGCTGGTCGATCCTCCTGTTCCTGATCATACTGGGGGCACTGGGACGCATCATCAAACCCTGCTTTGACGACCACGCTAGCTTCCTGCAGACGCGCTACTGGAGCAACTACCTTGATGTGGAGCAGAAGCTTTTTGATGAAACGTGCATCCTGCACGCTCGTGACTTCGCCAGGAAATGCGTTGTGCAGTTCTTTGAGGACATGAGAGAGGACGCCATACTTCAACTTCCGCATCCGCCCATCATTTGCAATATCAAGGAGGGCTTGGAGGAAGAAGAAGAAAGACTTCATGGGATAACAAAGCAGAAGCAGATGGACCAGCTGCTCAACAAATGGTACTATAGTAAACCTGAACTGGATGTAACCAGAATCGCCCATAGACCCAGGGCTTGTGTTAGCTGGCAGGACCAAGAAGGAAGGACTTTATACTCGGATGTTTAGGACAGAGTCAACAGTATGTACCTGCATCTTGAGCAGCGATGATCATTTGATAATATTTAATAAAACATGTAGGGATGTCCAGATCCGATCACATGATCGGAAATCGGGCTCGATCACGTAGTTTCAGAATTGATCGGAATCGGACGTTACCTCCCGATCAGGACTCAGACATATATATATAACGAATGAGAATATATATATATATATATGTATATTCTCATTCGTTTTTAACGCATCTATACACTTTTTCGTGTGCCGTCAGTATCCGGGACAGTTTCCCTCGCAACCCGCAGCCGCTATTTTAAGAGGGGACGCGTTTCCATGACGACCGACCGTAACGTGTGTGAAAATGTGAATGACAACAGTCCTGTAGTCGACACAACAGTGGAGAAGATGAGGACTTATAAAAACCTCGATGCGTATATTTTCTTCGAGGTAAGATTCTGTAATTGTCTCGGTGGTTGTTGTGTTGAGAATGTTGCCACGTTAGCTTCGCTAGCCATGTTAGCATGAGTTCCAGTGTTAGTTTATAGTCATATTAAATCCCTATGATATTATCTTAAACTGGTTCATGGAGTGGAGGTGATCACTTACTGCATGCAGAAGACATCCCATGATCATGTTACTCTTTCTGCAGTATCTGCAGTTCTGATCAGCTAATTACATAACGTTTTATTTAATAACGTAATGTCCGTCCACCGGGTTGTGTGCGTCCAGACTGTCTGCGTGCTCTGCATTCGCTCTCGTCATGTTCGTTTTTACACACAAGTAACAACTTCATGACTCCCCACCGTGAAGAAGCCCAGGGGAAACCTCAGGACTGCTGACTGTCCCGTCCCTGCAGCTAAATATTAAAATAGGGTGAATTAAATACAACAGAAGGAACATCCTGGATCTGTTTATTTGCTACTTTTTATTCATTTTTTTATGTATTATAGATCGGATCGGGACTCGATATCGGCAGATACTCAAAATCAAATAACTCAGGCTCGAGGGCCAAAAATCTTGATCAGGACATCCCTAATAACATGATAATAAATGTGTGTTACCTAAGCTAGGATGTAATATGGTGTTACAATTCAAATGTAAAACTAGGAGGGTTTTCTGACTCAGCAGACTTGCTGTTTCTAGTTCTAAAAGTTAGTTAAGCAGATAATTACAACATATTCTGTTCATGCTAAAACTGTAGCAACATGGTCATTAGCACGAGTCGTAGAGAGCGTGAGTGACTTGCCGTCACCAGACCATGTTAGATTTTGTTTTTGGGGCTCGCAAAGTTCATATTTTCCTCTTAAAATCTGATCATTTAAAGTTTCGTTTTTTTTCTAACTGGAGTTTATAAATCCTGATTTGTTCAGTTCAGCGCTACAATGATTTTGAGTTAGCTTGATGCTAATGTGAGAGGTCTGCTTAAAGAGGTAGTTTCATAAAAATTTCAGGACTTTGTGGTTATTTCTTAAGTATTAACTAGTAATATGAAACATTTAATATCTAAAAATGTCAGGAAACACTGATTAACAGAGCTTTTAATCTGTCTGCATTAAAATTCGGGTGGTTCCGGTTCCTTCCATCAGGCTTTGTCAGCAGCTTGTTCATATTCATTATTCAAATTTGCTGGACTCTGATTGGCTAACAAACTAGCCTATGAGAGCAAGGTATACTGTTTCCTGCCCCGCTGCGCATGGTAAAGTCAGACGTTCTCTCTTCCTATTTGATACATCTTATGCTAACAGCTTTTAGCCAGCAGCATGCTAGGTGTGGTTACAACAGCAGGAGCTGATGAATACTAACGAACAAAGGAGTTGTGATGAAACAGATACAGGCCGTTAGAACTCGGGAGAACTCGGGTTTTATCACCACCTGCGTAGTTTGAGAGATAAAAACTGAAAGAGAAGTTGTTGACCTGTTTTCACACCCAGTATGGAGGTAAGAACACCTGTGGAGCTAAAATATTAATCAGAAACCTCAGAAAAACTGTTTTTAATGGAATGACCTCTTTAATGATAAAGAGTCTATATTTGTTTCTCAGCATTCAGCGGTCTGCACAGGTATATCATGTCGATTTCATTCTGTGTGGTGAAAAATGTCATTTTTTTCTGTTTTTGCTTTCTTTTCACACTTTATCGTACTTGTTTCAGATCAGAATCTAAACCCAACACCTGGACGTCGAGTCTTTAATGTCACTGTGGAGGAATTTTGTCCCGCTCCTCTTTTGAGAATTGTCTTAAATCAACCACAATAGAAAGTTTTTGATCATGAACAACCTGTTTAATGTTATGCCATTGCATCTTAATCAGATCCATTTAAAGTTACATGTATCATATTTAATAAGCAGATTTGACGTCTTGAACCATTAGCAGAACAAATCAGAGCTGGGCGGGGGGGCGGAGCAAATGATCGGGCCCTTAGATGACATGTTTTAACCCACAATGCACTTAGATACAATATCAACTATTAACTTGTAAAGTAAAGCTCAGTGTGAGAGTGAAAATAAAGACAGTCATGCAGCACAACGTTTTATTCAATATTTTACACCTACTACATCACTAAAGTCAGTCTATCTTGTAAAGTCTTTAGCAACCATGACTCAAACCTGACTGGCTAAACTATATAAACCCTGCATGAGTCAGCATTTTGCCTGGTTCTTTCTATGCTCCTCTTAGCATGAGTTGATAAAGGGCCCGTATTGAGGAGGGTCTGCCTGCGGCCTGCAAGACGGAGGCGTGTCTTGTAGTGGGCTGCTACAGAAGCGGAAATCATGGTAAACCACGCGAGACTGCCGAAATAAAACAGGAAGTTAACATTCAGTTTCTACATTTCACAGACCCATTCACATGACATAAATTCATAAAAAAAACATGTACATCAAGTACCAAATTAAAAATTAATGGTTTAAGATCTTCCGCTTCACTATGAACACATTTGACAGACCAAAAAGAAAAGTATTTAAGGGTTGTTTGTCACAAAAGGAGGGAGATGCACACAAAGTTATGTTGTGTGTGATCAGTGATGTGAGTGCATGTGTGGTGGTGTGTGGAATAAAGAAATCAGACTTCCAAACAAATGCCAGGAGGTGTTACAGGTAAGAGGGACAGCTACTGAGATTGAGGAGAGGCACACCACATCTAAGTACTTTCCATTCTAAGCTCAGGTTGCTGCGGATGACCCTGCTGGTGATCAGAGAGAAAGTACGGAGGTTCATCACACTGCTCTAGCCTACAGAATGATTTCACAAATTAATTCCCCATTATATTAAGGCTGAATAAAATTACTGCCATCACACATAACAGCCGCCTCCCTCCTCCCCCGCCCGTCAAATAAATGGACATTAAGATTTTATACACAACGGCCGACATGAATCATTATTATTTTGCTCATTAATTCTCATGTATTTTCTCGTAGCAGCATCAAAGAATATCAACGTTTGTACGTTTTTGAATATATTCATTGTAGGTAAAGAAAGCGCAAACTGCGTTACTAGCTACTTGGGCTCATATACCTTTAAGAAACCAAGGCGTGTCGTGTAGTGGGTGTGTCGTGTAGTGGGTGTGTCGTGTAGTGACGTCACTACACGACACGCCCACTACACGACACGCCCACTGTCTTGCAGGCTGCAGACAGATACACTTGCCCGTATTCAACAGTTTTATTTAGTTGTGGAAGAGACCCACCTCTCACATCATACCTCGAAGCTGGGCCCCTCTGATATCTGGGCCCTCCCCTGAAGCCCCGCCTCTGTCCTGAACAGCTCTACTTTTCTACATTTCATGGCTGATAATTGTTTATTGCACCTGCTGAAAATCTGAGCACTGCAGGTGAAACGTGCCAGTTTTTGTCAATATATAGTAAGTAAATACATAATAAATAACTTTTTGTCATAATGAATATAGGTCAGTTAAATGCACCTACATACATACATGGAGGCACCTCTTCTTCTTCACCTCTAAACTGGTCTTTTCATACATAGATTTATTTTTAGTTTTAGGTTTCTTCAGGTGATGTTAATGCAGCTCAAACAGAAAGACACACCCACACATCCTATATCAAAATGATCTGCTCAAAATGATCTGGGACGATTTACTTTTATCAGTGATATGTGTTACCATGGAAACGCAGCTTACTAAAAGCCTCCCACACTCCAAACTCAGGTCAAAACTTGATGCTTTTCAAGAGGTTACTGTGTTAAAGAGGCCATTTCATACAAATTTCAGGACTTTGTGGTTATTTCTGAAGTATTAACCAGTTATATGAAACATTTTATATCTAAAAAACATCAGGAAACACTGATTAACAGACCTTTCAATCTGTCTGCATTAAAATTCGGCTCCTTCCATCAGGCTTTGTCAGCAGCTTGTTCATATTCATTATTTGAATTTGCTGGACTCTGATTGGCTAACAAACTAGCCTATGAGAGCAAGGTATACTGTTTCCTGCCCCGCTGCGCATGGTAACATCAGACGTCATGTCTTCTTGTTTGTTACGTCTTATGCTAACAGCTTTTAGCCAGCAGCATGCTAGGTGTGGTTTCAACTGCAGGAGCTGATGAATACTAACGAACAAAGGAGTTGTGATGAAACAGATACAGGCCGTTAGAACTCAGGAGAACTCGGGTTTTATCACCACCTGCGTAGTTTGAGAGATTAAAACTGAAAGAGAAGTTGTTGACCTGTTTTCACCCACTATGAAGGTAAGAACACCTGTGGAGCTAAAATATTCAACAGAAACCTCAGAAAAACTGTTTTTAATGGAAGGGCTTCTTTAATGTATGTTATTTTGAAGATTAATATTGTTATCGGTATTATTTGTGGCTTTAGAGGAACGGCCTGTGTTGTTAAATGGGTCCAAAATCATTTATTATTGTTAGTCTGTTTCATGGCATTTTTGCACTAAAGAGTGTTAATGCAGCCTATTGCAAGTCAAATATGTTACCTGAAAAAATACAATCGTTTTGGGATTTTGCTCAATTCAGGTGTCCTACTTTTTAAAAACCATAATATAGTCACCCTAATCTACGTTACAACCCTCACGTATGGTCATGAGGTTTGGGTCATGACCGAATGGACGAGATCCAGGATCCAAGAGGTCGAAATGAGTTTCCTTCGCAGGGTGGGTCCTCCTTTCGAGACAGGGTGAGGAGCTCTGTCACTCATGAGGAGCTCAGAGTAGAACCACTGCTCCTCCACATCAAGAGGAGTCAGCTGTGGTGGCTCAGGCATCTCTTCAGGATGCCTCCTGGTCACCTGAGAGGTGTTCTGGGCATGTCCCACTGGTAGGAGGCCCCTGGGAAGACCTAGGACACACTGGAAGGACTGCGTCTCTCAGCTGACCTGGGAACGCCTCAGGGTCTTCTCTGAAGAGCTGGAGGTGGTGTGCGTGAACAGGGAAGTCTTGGTGTCCCTGCTCAGACCTCAGACTGGTACCTTCATGACCCGACCCAGATAAAGATGGATGGAAGGTGGTAGTTGGTTTAACACCTGATGTAATTGTTCCAAATCTGTTCCACCGTCTTGTCAGTGCATCATTTTTTACAACACTTCACTTAAAGTAACTTTAATCTCAAATCTCTGACTTGTTAAATTAAATGATTTTAATAGAATTTGACTGGTATTATTTTCTGTATGTGGATTAATTCTGTTTCTTCTGATTCCTTCAACATCCTCACATCACAACCGTTCCATCACGTCATCACATCAAACATTTTATTATCTATCTTCTAAAAAAATAGTAATAAAATATAAAGTCTATTCTTCACATGGTAGGTTCAGTATGGCAGTAAGTAATAATAAATAATAAAATGATGGTAAATAAAAGATAGCAGTTATTTTGCATTTTTTAAGTAAGATAAACGTTGAAGCAGAGATTCATCCATCATCTTTATACAACAATACAACCCAGTTCTAACAGACTCTTTGTGGGAACTAATAATTTGATCCAGTCTAAATAAATAGTGATCAAATTCCCGGGACACAGCCATGTATGATGTCATGATGATGTCATGCAATCCATGTTAATTCTACAGAGGTTTTGATGTATGTGAATGAAATCAACATGAACATGTCTGTTGAACCTGATCAGCAGATCAAAGCGTCTCTGCAGGTTTCTAACACTCGGTACCTGGGAGACATGAGCCAGAGGCCGCCAGAGCCGAAGTGATGCTTATAGGGTCTCTTCTTAGTGTTGGAAATGTCATTGACTTTGTTTTTGAGGTGTGGACTGGCTAGTTTTGCATGCAGGTGTTTTACATGCTCCTCTGCATGGACACATGCAAATCCATCAGAAACCAAACTAACTTTGCATGTTTGCACAACAATTCTATTTTCTGCCTTATTTGATGTAGTTTGCTTTACTAATTGTAATTATTTAGAATATTTTAGCATAAAAATGAATTAAATTACTGAAAGTCTGCAAGTTACTGTTCCTCTCCGCTTGAACCAAAAATGAGAGTGTCACTTGAACAATATTACATTAATTTTTCACTACACATTTGATTATTGTTACACACACTCAGTATTAGATGTCACAGATTTCAAAAAACGGTGGCACAGGTAAAAGACCCACAACCTTAAACATTTTTTAGCTTTTACAAAATAGAAAACTGTTTTAAGTGGCTATGAATCTGTCCAAACACAAGGCCAGTGTTACACTTTCATCAATCATTATCTATACAACATGCCAGCACCAATAAACAGAATTTCAGGGAAATGCTAGCATAACAGGCTGCACAGTGGAACAGTGGGTAGCGTTGCTGCCTTGTAGCAAGAAGGACCTGGGAGGACACGCATGGAGTTGCATGTTCTCACTGTGTATTTGTGACAAAGTGGGTGAGAACTCCATTTGCCCAGAGCTGGTGATGCTTCCAGTTAACCTTCTGTTTAAGATTTAGCCACATCTTATTTGGGTTTCTGTAATTGGCAAACATTTACTATCACGGGTTTGTTTATGTTTTGTACTTTTGCAGATTCTTTGTAACCTCTTGGTTTAAATTAATAGACGAGTTGGGAGTTTAACAACATTTTATTTCATCTGGGGTATTTGTATTATTTGAGCTCTTACCTTACTTACTTGTGTTCCAGAGGCAGAAGGAGGAAATGCTGCATCACTTCCTGTATTTATAGGTTCCTGTTGATGAGGTCACAGGAAGAGTCCAGTGAAGAGAGTCCTGGAAATCTAACTCACATTTTAAAGTGTATAGGACGTGATTGTGTATCTTACAGTATTATGAATGAGACATCTTTTGATATGGGCTTCTAGATTGTTAGGATCATTAGTCTCAATGGTAAAAGTTTCTTCAGCTGTAACAATGGTACGTTCCAGTGGAGACCATTTGGATAATTGGCTCCAGGTTATATAAGTAGAGGAGCTGAGAATAGAGGAGAAGGCCCAGGTCAGTGTAGCTGAGTGCACTGGTTTATTTTGAGTTAACATAAGTTAGTTATGTTGTTGTACCAACTTACTTTTGAGTTATTTTTGTAAATAAATCACTTGCTACACTAGAAAACATCTCTCCACCATCCTTCTTCAACCACTAACCCTATAGCCAGGCTATCTCACAGTACTCCTCCCACAGATCAAATATACAGGATGCTTGAGGTTAATTGTTAACTCTAAATTGACTCTAGGTGTGAGTGTGTGCGTGTCTGTCTTTATGTGGTCCTGTGATGGACTGGTGACCTGTCCAGGTGTAACCCCGCCTCTCATTTAATGACAGCTCTGAAACAGACCAGAGTCCAGATCTTTCCAGAGACTGGTTCCAAGCCCATGATGAGGACAGTGGCAGAGCCAGGAAGTTTTCAGTGGGGTGGCCCGGATGGAACTGTTAATGTTTTGGGGTGACCATCATGTGACACAAAAAATGCAGTTTTAAAGCGCCTTAAACCAAACAGTGGCAAAGATCTATTATTATTCCAACTGTTCCAAGTATTTTTACTTATTAGTGCAGGTTAAGTTACAACGATGTACTACAAAAATATAGACGACACAAAAAATATCAATGTGTCTGGAGTGGACAACAGAGTGGCCGGAAATTGATTTGGATTGAGGGTTATTTTCAATCCAATGATGTTTTATTATTAAAATGGGTCATAAATATACACAAGACACAGTACACATAACCATCTTCCACTGATCTTACTACAGCTCATATTTTGGAAAATTAGGCTTAAATTTAATTTTACGGTCTTTTTCATCATGTAATAACTGTATTGTAACATTAATGTCAGGTTTAGGTAGATGATGGTGGGACTTATTTAATTTAATCAACTACTAAACTGGTAAATATGTAGGCTGCATATTTACCAGTGTATTAATAGATTAAATATAATTTTAGTTTATGTGATTTGAGCAGGTTATTACAGGAGAACAAAATATTTATTTCATAGAGGAAAGAAACAGAACAAGCTGTGTGTGGATGCATGTGGAGTTTTTGTTTTATTATTTTACACTCTTACATCAACAGACATCCAACCCAACTCACTCTTGGTGTTTTGTAATAATTGGATGGTGGTTTGGGATGATATCATCATTCCTGACCTGACTTATTGTCTCAGTCCGACCCTGGTTACTAGTAAATCTCAGAGAGTTGAAGCAGAAACAGAAACAGACAGGTTTAATGATTTAATGACAAGGTCTAATTCTTCCATATTGCACCTTTAAGAAATGCGGTATAGAGGTAGACGCCATTTACCATTTAATAAATCATAGGACAGATGGAACTAAACAGAAACCAAGAACCGAAAAACACACTCACTGGAGAAAACTAAAATAAAAAGGTTTGGAGACACGGGACACAGGAGACAGGAGACAGGAGACAGGAGACAGGAGACAGGAGACATACAGTAGAACCAAATGACATGTAGTCCCACAAAAGTAAATTTCCACCTCATACTGTAACAAACAAAACAAAACACCAAAACAAACCCAAACCAAACCAAACCAACCCAAACCAAACCAAACCAAACCAAACCAAACCAAACCAAACCAACCCAAACCAAACCAAACCAAACCAAACCAAACCAACCCAAACCAAACCAAACCAAACCAAACCAAACCAAACCAAACCAAACCAAACCAAACCAACCCAAACCAAACCAACCCAAAACAACCCAAAACAAAACAAAACAAAACAAAACAAAACAAAACAAAACAAAACAAAACAAAACAAAACAAAACAAAACAAAACAAAACAAAACAAAACAAAACAAAACAAAACAAAACAACCCAAAACAAAACAAAACAAAACAAAACAAAACAAAACAAAACAAAACAAAACAAAACAAAACAACCCAAAACAAAACAAAACAAAACAAAACAAAAGGCAGATTCTTCCTCAACTTCATTTGAACAGTTTAAAATTTTGATGAAACATGTTGATACTTTATTCTAAATCTTATTCTGCCTGGAAACTTGAGAAGATAACACGAGTCATTTCGCTCTTCACAGCAACATTAAACCTAATCTGGAACGTTTTCTTTTCTCGTCTTGTGTTTTGGATTTTTCTGTTCATGTTCTACTGGTATTCATTGTCTCGGCTCGTCCTGTTTGCCATCAAATGATCTGCAGCACATGTTTTTACTTACAGACCACAGATTTTATTTTTTTCCACTGCAGAGAAAACTAAAGGGCAGTGTGAGTCACCGCCGGAGTCCAAACAGCTGACAGATTCAACACTGCTGGCAAGAAGAGAACCTTCTCTTCTGGTTAAAAAGGGTATTTTTATGTTTTGGACACATTATATTTTCAGTTTTTTCTCATTTTAACCCTGATGGAACACTGAGACGTGAGACGGGACGTGAGTTACAGGATTTTTTCTACAGTCTTTTGTTTGTTCTCAAACGAGTAACTTATTTAAAACATTTAAACCTGGTTTTCTGTATTTATAGGGACTTCTGTGAAATGTTTTGTGAATTAAAAGAATCTGAATGTCTCCTAAACTCTGCTCTTCTCTTTATGTGTCTGTGTGCAGTTTGACTCCATCGTGAACCACAGCTCCAGCTCCAGTCATGGCTGCTGCTGCACTCATCATGGAAAACTTTAAGTTTGTGTCGCTCTTCTTTAAGAGTAAAGATGTGATGATCTTTAACGGCCTGATTGCTCTTGGTACCGTGGCCGGACAGTCTGCTTACACTGTTTTTGCCTTTCACTGTCCGTGTTCCTCTGGGAGGAACTATCTGTACGGCCTGGCTGCTATTGGTGCTCCAGCCTTGGCGTTTTTAGTTGTTGGGATCATGATGAACCGGAGTACGTGGGACCTGATGTCTGAATGTCGGCTCAGAAGATGCAGGAAACTCTCAGGAGTTGCTTCCTTTGCCCTGCTGGGAAACATCATCCGTAGAGCTACAGTGGCTCCACTGACATGGGTGATCATCTCCTTGCTGCGGGGTCAAGCGTATACATGTGCCCTCAGTGAGTTTGTTGACCCCAGGACACTGGAAGGTTTCCCCTCAGGACAGGGGTCAGAGGTCATGGCTAAGTTCCCATGTGAGGGAAGTGTTCCAACAATGCTGCAGAGCTTCTTGGGAGAAATTGAAAGACGGCTGAGATACGAATCACAGGTAACTCCTCTCAGTTTGAACATTTAGTTTGAGGTCACTGAGTTTTAAATCTCAGAAAATCAGTTCAGTTAATGAAAGAAAATGTTTTACTTTAGATACACTTTTGCTACATTTTTCAATGTGGATGTATTTATAAAATGTTTTATCTGATGCAAAAGGCCTTTTGCAACAATCCAGTTTTATTTTGGGTTCATGCATCATTTAATTTCTAAATGCAGGTGCAGAGAAAAGTAACAGGAGTAACAAACTAGTGTCTGTTTGAACAAAAATACAAAGACTATAAATCTGGCAGCATTCAAAATTCCTACTAAAGAGTCTAAAATACTTGAGAGGAGGGCGGAGCTTTGGCTCTTGGTGCTACGTCGTCCACACAGACTCATACTTGCAGCAGGTGTGTGAGACAGGTGTGGGGACACTCACAAGTCCCTGATTGTTGGACTAGATGAGAAGAGGACCTCTCTGTAGCTTTGAGCTGCAGATTATATCAGACAGCAGTTCAGATTATCGGACCTTGTTGTGGTCAGAGGTTCACTGTGTTTGTTGCAGTTGGAGGAAACCATCGATCTGAAGAAGAGGTCTTTCAGGACTTGGTAGTCCCTGAGGACCCCGGCAGCAGCTAATGGTAACTGTGTGGACTGCAGCTTCTCTGGTTGCTGGAATAAAAACTCTGTGTAGAGAACATGGTGGCCTCAAAAAGGTTCTGGTAACCTGTTCCACCACTCAGGAGAACCCGCCCCAGGTAGTTTGTTTTGAGTGGGGAACTACTGACCCATAGATATTGACAGTACTCTGAGGATCTCCCTAATATGGTCACCACATCCTTCTCCTAGGAGGCAGAGTCTGAGGACCCTGGAGGAGTCTGAGGACCCCGGAGGAGTCTGAGGACCCCGGGGGAGTCTGTGGACCCCGGGGGAGTCTGAGGACCCTGGAGGAGTCTGAGGACCCCGGGGGAGTCTGAGGACCCTGGAGGAGTCTGAGGACCCCGGGGTAGTCTGTGGACCCCGGGGGAGTCTAAGGACCCTGGGGGAGTCTGAGGACCCCGGGGGAGTCTGAGGACCCCGGAGGAGTCTGAGGACTCTGGAGGAATCTGAGGATCCCGGGGGAGTCTGAGGACCCCGGGGGAGTCTGAGGACCCTGGGGGAGTCGAGTCCATCACACTGGCTGATGTTGCTGATGTTGCTGAGAAGCTACTCAGAGCTCCAGGAGCGGCTGAGATTCACTCTGAGATGCTCAAGGTTCTGGATGTTCTGGATGTTCTGGATGTTCTGGAGCTGTGACTCTCCTCCTCAGTGTCTCAAGCTGGTCTAGGAAAATACCTGTAGAGTGGCCGACTGGGGAGGTGGATCGAAATTTCAAAAAGGGGGACTGTGCTTCAACTGCAAGGGATCAACCCTCTCAGCGTGTCTGGGAATGTTTTCTACCAGGTGGTTCAGACTGTGGACCTGTTTGAGACCAAACTGCTGACCTGGACACAGCTTGTCCAACAGGACCCACTTCCAGAGACAATGTATAAAATCCTCTTCATATGAGCGTCGAGGACATTTTAAAATTGCAGTAATTGTGTTGTAGCTGAATTAAAACAGGCTCTTAGATTATTAATCTCATCAGACATAAAACATTTACACACAAACACTTGAAAATGGTTGAAAATTGTACCTTTTATTTATCCATAAAGAACTTTTACAGCAAACTTATTGTGATAAAGTTGATGAGAGGATTTAAAATCTGACGTGGCATCAATCCACAAACATGTAACCAGATCTGTCTCCTTCTTTCAGCTGATTGGCTGGTTGTTGGTGGCAGTAACGTCTCTGATGGCGTTTCTCATACTGTGTATGAAGAGCTGCACGTCTCCCCTTGGCTACCAGCAGGAGTTCTACTGGTCCCAGTACCGCTCCAATGAGAGAACCTTGTTTGAACGCACAGCATCGGTACACTCACGTCTCCTGGCAGCACAATACGTAAAGAGATTTTTTGGCTTTGTGGCTCTGGAGCAGGAAGAGAAGGAGGAACTGATGGAACACGAGACTGTCAGTCCAATTAGCAGCACAAACTGGTGCAGAATCACTGGAGTTTATCTCTACAGAGAGAAGAATGGACTTCCTCTCTACAGCAGGCTCAATAAATGGGCCACATACAGTCCAGAAAATAACACGGAGAACTTTGAAAAAGAAATGATGTGATCAACTTCTCCTGGAAACTAAACTTTTATTTATTTGAGACAGTTTTACACCTTTTTATTCTGCTCAGTTTTCCTCTTTTTACTGATATAAATTGATTTTTTGATTTCTGGCCTAAAATATGTCACAAATATTGTGGGCAGTGAAGCTTTTATGATATTGTAATATTATAGTAAAACACATAAAATTGACTAATTTAGTTTAATCAGGTTAAAGTTTATTTTGAGGTTTTGTTTGTGTTTCCATGTTGAATTTATTAACTGGTTTAGTTTAGTTTGTATCTTTCTGGATGTTTTAGGTTCCTAACCTTCAGATTAAATTTTTACTTTGATTGATAAATGTATCTCTTTCTAATCTTAGTTCTATAATTTTATTCTGTCTTTTTCCTTTTTTTAACTATGGATGTTTTTATTATTTTGTATTTGACCTTTTCAGTCTTGGGTGTCCACCTGAGAAAACAGTTTCCCTCCATTTAAGGTTAAGATGTGAGTTTGTGTGTATTTATATGGGTGTGTTGGAGTGTCTTGTTGAAGGTGAAATGGCTTGTGGGTCTTTGTGACTTGTAATCGTGGGTTTGGGGTTTCATATTCTTTTTTGTCGTTACTTTTAACATTGTTTTTAGAGTGATCTACAAAAAGAGTTTGATTATTGAATCTTGTTCGATATTTCTATTTGATGCACTTTTATCATTTTATTGAATTTTTAAAATATTCTGATAGTGGATAATTACAGTAGTCAAACCCAGAGGTCACACGAGGACGGGGTTTCTGCCTGTGATGGACTGTTGACCCCCAACGATCCAGACCATAAAAATAACACTGAACATGCCACGGGGTCCATGTTTTTGATGCTGGACAGTCTCCCATTTAATAAAACATTAAAAAAACATCTGAAATGATCTATTTACTGCCTGAAAATTGTCTACATGTTTTAGATTTTAAAAAACATCAAGTTACAGACAGTTGTGTCAATAACACAAATTTGTCATTAAAAATTTGTATTAAAAAGGATCTTTTTTGATAGAGTGCAGAAAATTAAATTGCTGAAAGTTATGTTGAGTATTTTTATGGCTCCAAAACAAAACTTACAAGTTTCTACTAAAACTTCAACTACTTTAAAGGTGCAATGGAAAATTCCCAAAAATATTAATACTCCAGCAGTACTTGTAGTATGAAGAGGAGACGAATAAACAGAGTTTCTTCTATTTATATTTTCTAGAATCTATTTCCTGCGAGCTTGTTTTAGCTGTTTGCATTCCTCACCAGCAGGCGGCAGTATTACGTCAGATTATGAAGGAAATGACGACAACGTGGCCTTTTTACTGCGCATGCGCAAGAGCCTAATTTTCGAGCGGGCTGATTTAAAAACATAAACAAGATGGAATTGACGTCTGCGCTGCAGTTTCTGAAGTTAAATGAAATCCCTAAAGGTAAATAAAACAACCTGTTTTTTTTTTTTTTTTACTTTTGCCTCAGTTTATACTACAGAGTGTAGAATGTTAGATATTTTACATCGCTTTAAGGTAAACTGGCCGCAGAATGTGTTTATCTGTTTCTAATCTATGTTCAACTAATCTAATGAAAAGAGTATATCTTTAGTTTATTTTGTGAAGCAACATTTAAAAAATGAAATGAACTTTCTGAAGTCTTTGCATGAAATCATGTGTTTACACATCGTGTCTGTTCTAAGAGACGAAAAATGAAAACCTGCTCTTTCAAAATTCTCCTGAAATGTTTTGTCTCTTCATCACTTTCCCAAGCGAGTGAAGAATAAAGTCTTTTTTAAGTTGCATTCAGAGGATTAGAACTTGTTCTGTAGTTTTCTGTCACTGAGAATCCAGAAGAGGTCTAGATGAGTTCTAGCATCTGCTGTCTTCTCCTGAATTCTATTGTTTTAAAAATGTGGTTTCCAGACTGGGTTGATGCCGTGTGGGAGTCAGAGTTTATAGAGAGAAAACCTCTAGATGATACCATCGAAGAAGAACTCGTCGCTTGTGAAAACAAGGCCTTCAGAACCCTCTACCACTCTTTACTAACACAAGCTGCTGAACAACAGTCTGTAGGCAGTGATGGCGCTTCACAGGTGAGTTTATTTCATCAAGGTAGGAGTCAACATAAATCCACCAGAGGGATTGTTGGCAAATTCTGATACAGAAACTGTATGTGGAAACAGATTTTAAGACAAACAAATTCCTTCTGCCTGCATGACATCATTCAGTGAGGTCATATTCTTTCACCTCTATAAGATGTTGGAAGAACTTTTCAGATGTTTTAGTTTCTAATTTTTTCCACTTCCAGTTTTAAAGAGCGGTCTTGTTGTTTACGTCCTTCAGTTTGAGCCAAAGAAAAGCGAACATCAGCCCTCGTTAAGGAGTTTTTACATCTGTGCTGGTTATTGCAATGATCACAAGATTAGGTCATGCGGTACATCTGAGACAAAATATATCTATTCTGATTGGACATCTAAATCGCACCATGTTTTTTATCTGAGAAATGCTACAAACACATGGCTCTGTGAAAAGGAGATAAAAGTACTCAAAATATTAAAGGTAAACATCAGTGGTTTCAGTGTTTTTAGCTGTAGCACTCTGTCTCTCTCGTGTTGCAGAGTATCTGGGTGATTCTTGGAGAAAATGGGGTGTCAGTCAAGACTCTGGTTGCTGTGCTGTCCTTCTTTGTACTGGCAGCAAAAGTGAAAGGGGCCAGCGTACAGCAGAGGGTCTGTGGGCTGTACGCTGCATCGGTCTACCTGCTGCTGCTGGGGATCCCAGGTGAGAAAACAATCAGACAATCTGCACGAAAAGTCTGATAAAATGTCCAGGATTAAAAGATGTGGCGTGTTGGTTTTATAAAAACTTCATCTTTAGTAAACGGAGACTGAACTTTCATTTGACTGCTTGTTAAGATGGAACCAGGTCAGTTTGACCCATCAGCCAACATTTACCCTTAAAAACGTCCTAACCACGATCAGACACTTCATACTAGTCGGGTATGAGGCAGTCACCCA
Organism: Pachypanchax playfairii; assembly: GCA_006937955.1. NCBI lineage: Eukaryota > Metazoa > Chordata > Actinopteri > Cyprinodontiformes > Aplocheilidae > Pachypanchax > Pachypanchax playfairii. The sequence continues at coordinate 24,638 of SSNP01000375.1, read as the reverse complement.
TACTCTTATATGTGCATGTAACACAAGACACTTAAACACACAAGAGACCGCTCGTTCTTTAATACTTCTTTTTGTATGTGCTGGTCAATTATCACATCGTGTTTATATTCTATAAATATTTTTGGATGTAGGATTATTGTTGGTATAGTTTGAGAGAACAAAGTGATCGGAGGGGGAACAAATAGATTTATAGTAGATGTTTCCTTTTTGTACAAATCAGCTGAGGAGGAAGTTGACCAGCAGCTGTTTACTGTTACCTTGTTGTAGCTTAAGACAGACATGAAGCGTGTGAAAATGTGACTGTCTGTTGCTTCCAGGAAGCATCGCCAACAGAGTTTTCCATGAGGTTTTGTTGGACACGTGTTGTGACCTGAGCTCACACTGCTGGCCTGAAGATTCTGCAAAGAAGCGCAAAAAGGACTGTCTGAAGGCTTCACAAACCAAAGGCAAGCGCTCCAAACCACAGAGGAAAGACGCTTTAGAGGTACTAAGTCTATAAAAACATCTTTTTATTGGTTGTTTCAAAAAACACAAAAGTTCTGCCACCAGAAATGTACAAGTATTCTAAAAATCATAGATTACGTGTTTGTCAAATTCTGAAGCAGTTTTACATAATTTCAATTTGTCTTTTTTATTAAACAGAAAATAAATGCATCAAATAATAATGTGTTTCTTCAAATATTTAAATAGTGTTTGGTATTATTATTATTATTTAAATATATCACAAACATATTTAATATGCAGGCAAATTATTACACATATACATTTTTAAATTGAGTTAATTTTCACCTTTATTTGTCCATGTTAGAATTAAGTGCTGCTGGTCGAGGATCTGGAGGAACACCAGAGTTTGTTATTTTATATTTAATATCTTGATCAAACAAAGTGGGAAAAAAACTCAGATAAATTCAGATGTGTCTGTTTCATCAGAGAGACTCTCCAACACGGATTAAATCAGTGTTAGTCCCGCCCACTGAGACGTTTTTGTTACCGATACATTATTAAGTTTTATATTTCTTTGTTTTATTGGCACTATTTGCCCTCCATACTTCTGGTTTTTCCTCAGATGGAAGATGAGGATGAGGAAGAGGAGGGGGAAGAGGAAATTCATTTCTCAGGCCAAGACTTGATGAAGATCCGAGATGGCGTTGCTCTGCTGGTTCAAAGCGTCCTCAGGCTCCTTCAGACGTTCTCACTTGAAGACAGACCGCAGTGTGCCACTAACTGCACGCAGGTAGCTCATGATTCCACCATGTTCTGTATCACGCTGCAGTTCCTTCGGTGTGTGATCAGGTCAAACGTTCCTCTGCAGATCTTCAGTAAGCTGCTCTACTTTGAACCGGTCTTTGGGGTGTTAAACTTTGCTGCTCCACAGTGAGTTTTATTCATCTCTGTCGGTCTGAAGAAATGATCCTTGATTTGAAATCTGATTCAAATCATATCTGCACAGAGATCCTGCAGAGCTGAAGAATGTTCCAGAGATGGTTTTCTATGGCCTCAAGCTGCTGTGCACTCCAAAACATGGAGACCAGAAGGAGGTAAAGATTTACAGAACAATCTGGGTCTGTGTTAGCTGAACCATCAGAAGAAAAACATCTGGAACATCTTCAAATCATCGTTGTGGTTGTTTTTAATTCATTAGTGGTTCAAAGATTGTGGAAGTGGTTGAGTTAATCTGACTTGTCTGTCACTCAGTCCCTGAGGAGAGTGTTTCACAGGCTTCTCTACGTGATCCTGATGATGAATAAAGTCAGCGGCCGGAAGCCGTCGCTTCTCATCCCCAGCCAGGCCATCATCGCCACCCGCAACCACGCCATTCAGTTTGTTTGGTACGCAACTTTATTCAGACTAAATGTTTCCTTTAAATCGTTTTAGTTAGTGTTTATAGACTGTCTGTGTTGGATTCCAGTCATCTGGTGGATGAGCTGAAAGAGCTAGCACAGCCTTTCCTTCAAACTCTGCTGCAGCACATCTGCTTCCAGGTCAGTTTCCAGCACTCACCTCACATGTTCAAGTGTCTAGCTGGTACGTTGGCAGTAGCTAATCTTTCTCCTTGCTGATGTGTAGATGGTGGAGAAGTGTGAGTTTCGAAATCACGGCGCTCAAGCTGTCGGTATGCTAACATCCAAGATGGAGAGTACAGACTACGCTCGCTTCATCAAGTGGCTGTTTAACTTCTCCAGACACTCGAAGGTAACACATCCGAGTTCTAACCTCTTTAAATGGTGTAGAAATTAATCTTTAATTTGTTTTTCAATAATATTGAACAGCTAAATAAACATTTTCAGGAGTGAATCATGTTTTGAATCTTCTGGGTTCTGTTTACTGTTCTGTAGATGGTCCATCGACTGTTCTCAGTGGATGTGGTGATGGTTTTACTGGAGCAGCCAGAGAGAAGTCTGGATGAGTGTCCAGATCCAAAACTCGCCAGCTTCCTGTCACACAAGTTTCTGATCCAGGACCTGCTGTTTGCTCGGCGGATGGATAACTCACCTGTAGTCCAGGGCCACGCCCTCTCCTGCATGGCTCAGTGTCTGGAGCTGCCCTCACTCAACGTCACTCGAACCATCCACCATCTCTTCTCTGCCAGTGAGTAAACTTAACAAAACTGTTTTGTTTAGCTGCACTTTCCAATTTAAATCATCACGCGTAGAATTTCTTTCCTTTTCATAAATATCTCGTACTTTCTACATCTTACGTATCAGAATGTTACAGTAAGGTGGATGGTCATTATTGTGTGGTTGAAGCAGCTTGTATATTTTCTGTGTTTAGCTGGGACTCAGACGGTGCTGGAAGCAGAACTAGCAGAAGGTACAATCATTTATTCCTCTGATAAACACCTCGTTAGGTGGAACAATTATTATATTGTTCCTGATGAGCTGTAAAACTTTCTTCTGTGATTTTAATCTATTATAATCAGGGGTGCACATAAGTGGTCCGCAGGTCCGCACACACTGTCAAAATATAAAATGAACCAGATGAAAAGTTGCAACACGCGTTTGCGTACTTAACATTGGTTTGGCTGAGCTGCGTGAATTTTTAGGTTAATCAGAGGCGGTTCATTGTCAAATAAATGAAGAATCCCGTTGACTTCTTTTGTTTGACTGATATGTTTCTCAGCCAGAGCGCCGAAGTTCCAGCTGATCAGCTGATGCTGCGTCTCTCTCTGTCTCTGTGTATCAGTTTGCCAGTGTGATGGATTTTCAGTCAGTCAGATCAGTGCAGCTGACTGCAGGATTCTGCATCGCGTCAAAACTGAAAACATTCACTGAATAAGACAAATAGACCATCGTGGCACAGACGTGTAGAACTACCTTTTTGTGCTATAAAATACAGAAAACCACCTGTTTTAATCAACAGTATCAGCGTATTTGACTTTGATCCGCGCTATTTTGAATGCGCGCAAAGCACTATGGGATATGCAGTCAATGCCCCATAACTGTCCAGTGTATCTTTTTATCTGACTGCATCACATTACAAACATCCTCATCATTTCAAAACAAAAAACAGTTACAGTAAATGAGAGAAGCTCCAACAGCTGACTAATAAATTTCAACACCAAACTGTTAAATGTAGATTAAAGTGAACAATCAAACCTGTAAACAATCCAACCTGAACTCTGAAGGGTTTTTTACCAGTATTTTTATATTTTACTGGTTTCTCTTGATTTTTTCAACAATTAAAGGATTTTTATTGAAACAAATATAGATCCAGGTAAAGTAAACAGACTGAATTTGAAGCTTGATGAAACCAAAAACAAAGCAGAGGAGCTCAGAAGAGACACAGCGAGACACATTTAAAAATGTGAGGACCAAGCAACAACCCTAGGTTCTCTTCTGAGAACCAGGACAAAAATATTATGTGCACCCCTGGTTATGTATCAGTTTTTGTTACCGGTGTGTGTTTCTATGACGTGCTTCTCTACGTCTGGACGTCTGGTAGATTTTAATTAAAGATTTTTTAAAGTTTTTTAAGGATGTTTCGTAGGGCAGGTTCTGCTATCTTCTGCATTTGAAACATTTTGTACTGTTAAGTTTATTAGCTGTGACTGTTGCAGGAACTGTTGGTTCTCAGACCACTCAGAAAACCTACCGGACTCTGCCCTTCAGGACTGTGGAGCTCAGTGGTGCCGATAGCTCTGGCTGCGACAGTGAGCTTCTGAACATATGAAACATGTAGAAATTAAAATCTGTCTGAGAATGGTTGAAAACATCTTTTCATTTTTTGATCGTAGCAAAAGAGAATCTGAGTGTTCTTCTGCGCAGTGTGAAAGACTCTAAGACCAATGTGAGGAAAGCAGCTCTGCAGGTACAACCTGAACATCAGACAGTTTCTGCTTTGATCTGCATGTGTTCCATCTGTCTTTCTGATGATGATGTGGTCTGTTTGGGATAACGTCCAAGTTCTGCTCCACAGGCCTTGATGGGTCTGTTAAAACACGATGTAATCCCCATGAACTGGGAGACCCTGGAGACGGTGTCAGAGCGCTGCAGAGACCCAGCGGTGTCGGTGAAGAAGAAGGCCTTACAGTGTGTTGGAGAACTGCTCGCTGTACGTCTACAGTTATTAGAACCTTTTGAAACTTTCTGCTTGTATCCAGAGTAAAACAGTAAAACGGACTGACTGTGGTTTTCTTTCATCATCAGTCTAAACCAGAGTGCACGGTGGTCCAGAGGGCGTGGCTGCAGGGTGTGGTGCCAGCTTTGGTAGACTCTGAGAACTCTGTGCAGGATAAGGCTGTAGAGGCTCTGGAGCAGGTGCTGCTCTCTCAGGTGAAGCCATACTCCCCCAGCTGCTACCTGGATGCCAGTCAGAAGCTGACCTGGGACCTGCTCCAGCTGCTCTGTCATGAGGGCAAGAACCTCAGGTGGGGGTTTCTCTGTGACCTAATGGATTTTTTTAAACTCAAAAATCTCCTCATTGGTGCTTTTACTTGTTTCCCTCCAGCCAGTACTTCAGTAGAGCCTTCACCATCTGGTCCAAACAAAACAAGTTCACTCCAACGTTTGTTACCAACCTGATCTCACACACGGAGGCTGATCATGCTGCCGGCGCCTGGCTGCTCCTCTCTAAAGTTGTTACTTCGTCCCCAACAATACCTTACAGCAAGATCCTGGCTGCGTGGGACACCATGATCAGGTGAGGAGGACCTTCAGCTTTCATGATGCTTTTCAGTTCATGTATTACATCTTTTCTGTCGTCTCATAGGTCAAAGGACGTAAACGTGACAACATGCTGTCACATCCTGTCTGTAGTAGGAGACATCTCTGCTTATTTGAATGACGATACTAAGGAGAGGATAGTTGGTAAAAAGATGGAAACATGAATAAAAGCTGCAGTAATCAGAAGCATCTGTCCCTCATCACCCTCCTTCTCCTCTCACCCGCTCCAGCTGATCTGATGTCCTGGCTGAAGACGTTCAGTTTGTCTCTGGAGGTGATCAGTGCTGCTATACAGACACTTTTTCTCCTCGGTTCCAGTGAAGACATCAAACAAACTCAGGTTGGAAACAACTTCTAAATATGTTGCTGCTCAGTAGTTCACTGCATATTTGTTTCCGTGCACGTGATTGGAAGATGTTAGTGTTCAAAGACTTGAAGCTTGTGGAAGAATTTGTTTGAACATGTCCATCACAGGGACACATAGAGACAGGAAACCACTCACACTCACACCTCGGGCTAATTTAGAGTCACCAGTTAATCTAACATCCTGTTTTTGGCCTGTGAGAGGAAACTGGAGTCCGTTCCAGAAAGCTTGGTTAACTTACCATTTGGTAAACCCTGAACTCAGGGTTAATCAACCAGGAACCTGCTTAGCCTGAGTATGTCGGTTCCAGAACACCTGATAAGAATCTGGTTAATCAGTCTACTCCTTGTTAACTGGAGTTTATGTGGATCAATGGATCACCGAATTCATGAGTCACAATGGAAAGTGAAGGGAAAAAAAAGTGTCAGCATATTATTCAGAAGCAGAGTTGGAAGTCTTGATGCTGCTGATGAAGAATTCAATCCAATAATTATAATGAAATGAAATGAAAAATACTTTATTTATCCCAGAAGGGAAATTCAACGTTGTAGTAGTTTTTTTTTTTTTTTGTCCAACAATAAAAATAATAATAAGACAATAATATAATAATAACGATCAAGGTCTGTTCTTGTTGTGGAGGCTAACGGCTGCAGGCAGGAATGATCTTTTGTATCTTTCGGTCTTGCATCGGACCTGAAGAAGCCTCTCACTGAACACACTCTGTTGTTTGATCACTGTGTCGTGCAGAGGGTGAGAAGAGTCCTCCATCATCTTCATCAGCTTGTCCAGCATTCTTTTTTGTACAATCAGCTCCAGCGGCTCCAGAGATACTCCCAGCACAGATCCAGCTTTCCTGATCAGATTGTTGATTCTCTTCAAGTCTCTGGTTCTGATGCTGCTGCTCCAGCAGATGGCTGCAAAGCTGATTGCACTTTCCACAACAGACCTAATAAAACACAATCAAAACAGCTGCAGTAAATGCACCAGTTTAACAGATATAACTCTCAACTATTATTATATTTATTTAAAAAATGGCCTTTCATTTTAATTATTCATTTTCCACCCCTTTCTTCCTAACTTTGGTTGTGGGGTGCTGGAGGATAATTTAAAATGTTTTTTTGGTATTTTAAATAACCTTTTATTAATGACTTTCTTTTACCACCAATCTGTCTGGAGCCAGAAGAACTCTGTACCAAGTCAAGATGAAACATAAGAACATTGAACTGCATTACAAAAACCAACAAATTCCTTGAATTATGCAAATAAAACTGATTCTTCTTCAACATGTGACCTGTCAGCACCAGGGACTGAACCGCAATCCTCTGCAGGAGAGTTTAGAGCATTCTCACTACACTACAGTGTCCAGCTTGTCAGCATTTCCACCCAGCCTCCATATAACCATGTGTTTGTGTGTCTAGTCATATTACATATTTTGTTTAATCGGTTTATATTAACGCACTGCATTTTACGTTCACTAATGATAACGGTGTTGTAATATTGGAAATAGTTATCAATTGGATTACTTTTTTTTAAAGTCCAAACGCTGCACAGGATCGTCATCAATAGAGCACGTCATGCTCAAAACCTTCTCTGGAACAAACTTACCAAAGATCAAGAGATTCAGAGATCAAGTTGCTATGGTTACTAACATAGCTTGAAAGATACCTCCGTTTTTGGAAGCGAAAATTCAGGTTATCAACAAACTTATCCGGTTATGTCACATAACCTGCTTTCTGGAACGGACCTCTGGAGTCCTCAGAGGAAAAAGCAGCTCAGATTGTTTGGATGAAACATCTGGATGTGGATGCTGTCTGGTCTTCTGTCAAATCAACATGATGATGTGGTTCTTTTCCTCCAGGCGTTCTTGAATGAGCACTGTGGTGAGTTGGTGTCGATCTGTGAGGCGTATTTATCCAGCATCATCTTCAGTGAAAACGGAGCCCAGAATCTCAACGAGGAGCTGATGGTGAGAACAAACAGATCCGTGTGAACAGGAATAACTTCAGAACGGAGGAATTTCTCTTCTTCTTTTGAATATCTAAGAGACTTTGTGTTATTAGTGCTCAGCTTCTTCCGTCTGCATCTGCTTTCACAATTAAAAACCACGTGTTTATTTGTATTTGTGTGTGAGACTGAACTAACGATGTTATGTGTTTCAGATAAAGTACCTCCACACTCTGGGGGTGGCGTCACTCCACTGTCCTGCAAAGGTCCGTAGAAAGACGGTGCTGCTGGTGGAGTCCGTCCTGACGGGACATTCTGACAAGCTGGCGGGTACGAGACATTTTGTCTTTCAGACCCACAGAGTCGGTCTCAACTTGTTGTTTTACATTCTGAGTGAATGTGTTAAAAGAACAAGAGATAATAAGAAGTGATGGTGGACTTGTTTTGCTTCTTTCTGTTGGTACTGAGCAGATTGTCAGGAGGAGCTGCCAGCTTCACAGCCTCTGTCTCAGTTTAAAACAAACACTCTGCCTTCCAGTGTCAAAGCCCACGGAGTCATCACTTTAGGTAAACACTGCGTCTCCTTCACTTCCTGATTAACATCACAGCTGTCCTTCATCTGATGGTCTTCACTTTCCTCAGGTAAACTGTGTCTGCAGCACGAGGATCTGGTCCAGAAGTACTTGCCGGTGTTTGCTCGAGAGCTTGAGGTCGGCACCGACGTCGCTGTGCGCAACAACATAGTGGTGATCATGTGCGATCTGTGTGTTCGATGCACCAACGTCGTGGATCTGTACATTCCTAACATCTCTGCTTGTCTGCGAGACGATGAAGCTGTCATCAGGGAGCAGACGCTCATCATGTTGACCAACCTGCTTCAGGTGAGTCACGGAGGTTCAGCCAAGCTCCTGTTTCTGAATGATTCTCCCTTATCTGTCAGTTTTGGTTTGGTTTGTTTTGTTCATCAACATTTTTACATGAAGCTATTTACATCCCGTGACCTGCTTGAAAAGGGATCGACAGAAGTATAAAGTTATGAGCACCTACCCCAAACCAAAACACTTAAATCAGTATTTCACCACCAAAATAACTCAAAAGACAGATGACATGAAACATTTTCAACTAAAACAACAAAGATAAAAAAGAAAACAAGCAAGAAAGAAATTAATTTAGTTCAGTAATTTACCCACAAACCTTAGAAACATTATCAGCCATTATTTTATCTCTTCATCATTATACTAATTAAAAATTTGTTTCATAAATATTATTTTAAACTGGTACATAGTTTTACTTTCTTTTAGGTCCTCAAGCAGACCCAGCCAATATTTAACTCCTGAGACTGTGATACACGTTTCTTAAAGAGGCCCTTCAACTAAAATCAGTTTTTCTGAGGTTTCTGTTGAATATTTTAGCTCCACAGGTGTTCTTACCTTCATAGTGGGTGAAAACAGGTCAACAACTTCTCTTTCAGTTTTAATCTCTCAAACTACGCAGGTGGTGATAAAACCCGAGTCTGAACGGCCTGTATCTGTTACATTACAACTCCTTTGTTCGTTAGTATTCATCAGCTCCTGCAGTTGAAACCACACCTAGCATGCTGCTGGCTAAAAGCTGTTAGCATAAGATGTAGCAAACAGGAAGAGAGAACGTCTGATGTTACCATGTGCAGCGGGGCAGGAAACAGTATACCTTGCTCTCATAGGCTAGTTTGTTAGCCAATCAGAGTCCAGCAAATTTGAATAATGAATATGAACGAGCTGCTGACAAAGCCTGATGGAAGGAGCCGGAACCAGCCGAATTTTAATGCAGACAGGTTGAAAGTTCTGTTAATCAGTGTTTCCTGATGTTTTTTAGATATAAAATGTTTCATATTACTGGTTAATACTTAAGAAATAACCACAAAGTCATGAAATTTGTATGAAATGGCCTCTTTAAAGTTGTTCTAACCCGATGTCTTTGAAGCTTCATATGTACTCTTAAGTTACACATGATTTCTGACTCTTTAAATAGTTCCTTAATTACATTTGGAACCATGTTTTTTCTTGCTTTGAAAATAATTTGTTCTGCCTTAAACTGAACTAAATCATGAAATTTTATAGCTCGAGTTTTGATAAATAATTTATTTGTATGCTCCCTATAGTCTGCTTTATTGATCATTCAATTTCCCTACACCTCCTTAATGTCAGTTCTTTCGGTCTCTGTAGGAGGAGTTTGTGAAATGGAAAGGTTCCCTTTTCTTTCGCTTCATGGTGGCGCTGGTTGACCCGGACCCCGCTATAGCCAGGCAAGTTACCGGTTAGACGGTCAGGGTCATCTTTGGACTGATTTATACACTCTGAGCTACAAAACAAGAGTTTTTTACATTTAATGTTCAGAGTTTGGAATCACGAGCCTAATGTCAGTCAAAGCTGCTGAAAGTGTTGGAATGGTTCCAGTTTTTTTCTGAGACATTTTAGATGAATCAAAGTGAAATGGATTTATTTATGTTGCTGATCTGATCGTGTGTTTTCTCACTTCAACGTTTGTTTTGTTTCCTGTTCCAGTCTGTGTGAATACTGTCTGCTTCACCTGCTGCTCAAGAAAAACCCTGAAATGTTCTGTCAACACTTCATCGAGTGTATTTTCCACTTCAACTCCTACAACAAACACAACTCCTACAACAAGTTCCCTCAAACTGAGAGGTAGCATCGTTTCTACTGCAGCTTCAAATATCAGCGGGAAAATCCATTTGTTTCTACTTTTAATAGTTTTTGTTTATTATAAAATGTTTAGAGAAAAGGTTCGGTTCTCCCTGAAAGGAGCGCAGCAACGTGAGAAACGTTTTCGGATCTATCGCTTCCTGTTGGAGAACTTTACAGACGCACAGCGCTTCAACATCACCAACAAGATCAACCAGACCATTTTAGGTAAACGCAGCGGTCAGAGGAGTAACACATTAAGCCTTGAGCTGTCTCAGTCTGATGTTTACTTGTTTTTATCCCAGCATGCTTTGCAGATGACGAGCTGCCTCTGGATGCAGACGGTGCTGAAATTCTGTCAGAGACCTTTAATATCTTGAGCCTGAAGGAAATGAAGCTGAGGGCGATTTCAGCTCCAGCAGGAGGAGAAGGAGAACCGGAGGAGGAGAACCTTGCCACCATGACCAAGGCTGTCATGCAGGCTGCACAGAGGAAGGTGGTGTCACAGGTGGGCAGTTCTGATCACATGACTTCAGTAAATAAACACACATCAGTTATAACAGTGTAATATAATGTTAATTTTATCAGCCATTTTTAAATGTAGTATTAGTTTTAGTCCCGTTTCAATCGCACTTGTTAGTTTTTATCACATTTAGTCAACCTTATCCAGTTTTTATTCAGTCTAGTTTTAGTCAATCAAAACTTTATTAATAAAACGTTTTCGGGTATTACTGCAGTTCAAAGTGTTTTACAGGATAAAAACATAATGTCAACCACCCCCACCCCCATATACACACACTAGCTATGTTTACATGGGCACATTTAATCGGAATAAACGCCCAATCGGATAAAAAATATGTCATATAAACATGTCAATCAGAATGTTTTGATCCGATGCAGCCTGATCAGAATGAAATTTACTTCCGATCGAGAGGGGTGGTTTTGTCCGATCTTCATTCGGATAGACGTGCATGTACACACCCATTCGGAAAGAAAGGGTGAAAAGAGCCCTTTGCGCATGCGTACAACTTCAGCGTGACGTCTTTCTGCTTTCGCAGACCCAAGTAGAAAACATGGCGGGAAGTAAACAGAAGTGGTCTGCTGGTGCAGTCATCCTGTCATCCTGCTCTCCTCTCCTGTGGTGGAGGAGCAGTAGTAATATGTATTCAGCCTCTAACTTGGTTAATGCCACCAGTAAAAACCCAAACATAAAGGTAATCACCTGCAGAGGGTCCATATTGGGGAAAACGTGAGTCAGCTCGAGCACACGATGGGGCGGGAAAGACGTGCAGAAAGGACGGAGTTTGTTTACTTTTTTTTCTTCCCCCGGAAAGACAACTCGCTGTGCGCATGCTCAACTCATTTAACCTGATTGAGTGCTTGGTGCATGTGTACTCATGGCACGATCAGATCATTTCAGTTAGTGTCCATGTAAACAGGGATTTGGGAATTCAGATCGACCAGATTTTAATCAGATCGGGGAAATTTGGCACATGTAAATGTAGCTACTGATACACCCCCCCCTCCCCCAAATCCACCCCCCATGTCTACAAACACCCTCTGAAGCAACATTAAAAGACAAAATGGATGATAAAAAGGACAGTAGGCCGATAGTACAGATGAGCCAGGTAAGGTAGGTAGGAAAACACCATCAGGGGAGCCATCTGCACCAGCAGCAGCAGCCAGGACGCCGACCCAGAGCGTCGACCCAGGGCGTCGACCCAGGGCGGCGACCCAGGGCGTCCAGAGGAGGGAAGGCCGAGACCCCCACCTCTATCCAAGCGCTACCCAGAGAGCATCCAGCAGCCACAGCCGACCAACGCCCCGATGCAGAGGGCTCCCACAGAGGAAACACTGGGAATGAATGGACGGATGGATGGATGGATGGATGGATGGATGGATGGATGGATGGATGGATGGATGGATGGATTGGGGATGGATGGATGGATGGATGGATTGGGGATGGATGGATGGATGGATGGATGGATGAGAGATTGTTTTTATTTTCTGAGATGACTTCAAATCAGGCATTTTAGTTTTTATTTTAGTCCAAGAAAACAATTTTATTTGTCTAGTTTTGGTCAAACTGTCAACATTTTAGTGGTCAGAACAATCATTTTACCCTTTTACTGTTTTTGTCAGCAGATAATATTGAACATTTCAATCTGATCTAAAGTTATTTTACACATTTTCTCTAATTTTTGTTATGACTGTCCTTTTTTATGCAGAAATAACCCAATTTTTATATTAAAAAAACTCAGAAAATAGATTCAACATCTTCGACAGAATTTCAGACTGTACAGATGGTACCTTCCCAAATGAAAAGTACTATAGCTTACTAAGGTATATTAGATTCATTATATAAAATAATGGATGTCTTTACATTTAACATCAAATGACCACTTTAGTTGTAATAGTCAGATAATTATTGATTAAAAGGAGGAGGCGTGGACAGGGTTTCACAAAATAATTTTCCTCTCGTCTTTGTTTGTGAATTTAAATGTCCGTAGATTTTAGTTCAGTTTTTATTTAGTGAACTCTGTTTCATTCTCATTTTATTTAGTCCAGGAAGATACGAACTGATTTAGTCCCAGTTGTAGTTTATTAATGGGAGTTTTAGTCTCGTCTAGTTTCCTCCCTTCCTAGTTAACGAAAACTAAAGGAAAATAATTTAGTCATTAGTGTAATATTACCAACAAATCTGAAAATGACCTTGACCCAATGACCTTGTGGAAGGTTAGTTAAGGTGAGCCTCTCCCTCCTGTTTTGGTCTACAGGTCCAGAAGAAGGCCTTCATCGGAAACACGGTTCCTTTAATCATCAGCCTGAAGAACCTGCTGGAGCAGAAACGTTCTCCTGTCCTCAGAGACCTCATGGCTTACCTTCAGGTATCTAACACTTCCTCTGTATTCAGCTCACATCTTGGGTTCTTCATCTCAGGTAGTCTAATTTAAAACCTGGTAAAGAACAAATGTCTTCTTTTTAATTTTCTGAAACATTAAATGGTAGAATTTAAAATACTGCACCAACATGTTCATGATATGGAGGACAATCAGAATGTTTCTCCAGCCTTGTATATATTAACCTATAAGGTTTAGCGAGGTCAGTTTTTGTTAAACTGAATGGAAAACAGCAATAATACAGGTGTTTCCACTCGACCCAGTAACCTGCTGTTAGCACCAACGGATCAGATCTGTGTTGGAAAGATGTCGAGGGCCAAAAAGGTGTTTATATACTGTGATTCATTTTCCATCAGGTGACGATGAAGGACTACCGTAACGAGGTGAAGGAGTTCTTCGCTGAAGACGAGCAGCTGGCAGCTGAAGTGGAGTTCGCTCTGCAGACGGCAGAGAAGGAAAGAGACATGCAGGAACAAATGAACACCTGCAGTTTAACTGAGAACGGAAAGGCGCCAACCTCAAAGGTCAGAACACGCCATATAGTTCAATGTTAAGATGTCAGTGACCTCTTCAAAGGATTTATAATATAGAAATATATCAGTCCAGCTTCAAAGTAACAGACATGCACATGGACACATTTCCCTGCACACAGTCAGGTGTTTTTTTTTTTTTTTAGAATTCATGTGTGACGACCATGTGACCATCTTTTTCAGCCCACGCACACGTTATTCATGCAGTCTTTGGGCAAGAGGCGGAGTCACACCTGGACATGTCGCCAGTCCACCACAGGGCCACATAGAGAAAACCCACACATGCACAGAGAGAACATGTACCCTCGATGCAGGAAGGTCCTGAGCTCAAAACCAACCAGGACCATCTTGCTGCAAGGCGGCAGTGCTACCCACTGTACCACTGTGCAGCCCCGCCACATTCAATTAAACTGAACGTTGTTGGTGTTTTTTTTTTTTAATCCCAAAGCAGAATCTAATGCTGTTCTCCTTCACTGAACCGATCAGAACCCAGGATACGTAAACACATGCCGATCTGAGCCAATCAGAACCCAGGACACGTAAACACGTGCCGGTCTGAGCCAATCAGAACCCAGGACACGTAAACACGTGCTGGTCTGAGCCAATCAGAACCCAGGATACGTTTACTTCTCTGTAGTTTGAAGTGGGACAATTCATAACCAGTATTAAAGTACTGCTTCTCATGTTTACTAACAACTCTGTTAAAAAATAGTTTTGTTACATAAATTATGTGTGTGAGTAACTGACTGTCCCTGAAGGCGTCATCACTCTTCTTCCTCCTCAGGGTTCAGTTCAAGGCTCCCTTGTCAAGCCGAGGCCCCTCCTGCCGTTTAACTTCTGTACGCCTCAGCCGCCTCGTCAGAAGCCTGAGCTGGACAGAAAGGCGCTGACTGACAGGTACGACTTCTTCTTTTACAGCACGAGAATCTGAGAAACTTCATTAAATTTACATGAAAATAAAAACCAACAAAGGAAGTCTAATGATGGAGTCGTAATGTTAACGACAGGCTGATCAAAGTATGTAGTTTGTTATTAGTTTCCTGGCGGAAGTATCGGAACATTTCAGTTTTTATTGATTAACACAGTTCTTGCTGTTTAGTTTATTTTAGTTCCGCTTGTGTAAAATATAAGTGAGGATCAAATAAAAGCAGGACGAGTTCTGACAGATGAATAAAACTGATTTTCTGCATGTTTTCTTAGGCGTGTGCACACAGTGAGGCCCGAGGTACGGACACAGTCACAGTCAAGAGCTCTGGATGAAACAAGTAAGCAATGGTTCAGTTTTCTAATAGTACAAGTCCATCATAATGTAAACACAGAGACTAGGAGTTACACTCATCGTTCAGATGCCTACAGAGTCTTAGAAGGTACTTTACTTATTTGACCCTTAATGGAAACATTGTTTTTCTGTAAATTAAACTTGTGTTTTTAGGATAGAAACTTAAACTCACGAATAAAACAAGCTTCAGTTTCCATCATCTAGTTTTCATTCTGGATATATGGAGGAAAAGTTTGTATTTAAATGTCAGAAATGAACAAAGACTGTAAAAAATCTGGAAACATCTGGAATTACAAAATAAGACAGCAGGATTAAAATAGTTAATTAACCCAAAATGAATTTATCTGATGGATGGATTGATTGACATACTGATGAGCTGATTGGTTGGTTGATTGATTCTAGTCTCTGTAGTCCAGTCTCGGTTCGTGTCTCGTTGCGCTGACTGTTTTCTCTGACCTCCTTCACAGTGATGGTTAAAGGAGCCGTCGGTGACAGAGCCTTCAGCACACCTAAAGGTAGGAGTCAGACGTCTGGCACGGCGGGGATTCAGTCCACGCTGTCGTTTACTTAAACTTGAAACTTAAAGGTGGTAAAGACGATTTTGCCCCGAATAAGAAGCTCAACGACTGTTTTGAGTCATGCACATGTGTTGTAGCCCCTCCCCCCTCTTCCCTCAACGGAAGAAACGCCTTCATGAATCGTGAATTGCGTAGTTTTGTTTACTATCGGCATCGCTGGAGTTTTTTGTGGAACTACTACAACTTTGTTTCTTCAAACATCTCGGAGTCATCGATGGTAAAAGGCTGTTTATTGTTACTCAGCACAAGTGCTGCTAGTGTTGAAATGCTAGCTAGCATGGATCACTAAAGCCTGATGCTGCACACTGCTCAGCTTTACCCTGTTCACGTCAGACCCGTCTTTCTCCGCGCCGGTCCACAAGAGTTTCTGTTCCTCTGTTCATTCAGAGTTATTTTTTCACCATGAGTAAGTAAATAAAATTAAAAAACAATTGAAGAGAGCTTGTTTTAGTTACTCCTGCTTTTAATTTGACATCGTTAATCTTGTCTTCAACTCTTTGTCTCACTCTTTCGTTTGTTTAGACACCCAAAAACCCCCCACCCCCCTCAACGTAGTCAGCACACTCCGTTGAGCTATGTGTGTGTTTGTTTGTGTGTGTGTGTGTTTGTTTGTGTGTGTGTGTTGTGTTTATTTTCATCTCTATAGTCTGTTTAGATACACAGTTATGATCGCATTTGTCAATCGTGGTATTTTGTTTTGAAGAATTGGTATTACTTTTGACCGAATTGTCTCGTGTGTCTTGGTGTGACTTCCTGCCAGAATTGACGTGGAACGCTCGCGGCTTGCGCAAAAAATAGACCAAATGCAGAAATAATAAGTTAACAGCTCCATGTCTGGTGTGAACTACATCATATAGGTTAACAAGGGCACCGAATGGAAGCGGTCTCGGTTCCGCTCCGCTTCGCGGCTCTTCCGTGTGCAGTGTTAGCCAGCCCTGAGGCCTAGGCAAACTACGTAGTACGTACAGAAGTGTGATTGACAATCTAGTAGCCAATAGATAACGAAACAGGTTCGTTAATAATAATAATAATAATAATAATAATTGATAAAATGATGTTAAAGTAAATTTGACATCAAAATTTGCTACAAAATCCTCTTTACCACCTTTAACACCAAGTCACATGATCAAACTTCAGCAAAACACAGAAAATATAAAACTGAGACATTTTAGTGATTCTACAGTTCAGATTCTTTTTATCGTGTGTCACATTTTCTTTTTGAAGACTGACACAAATCTTTGTTTTTTTCTGTTGATCCAGCTTTTAACATAAGCTTAACGTTCAACGAAGGACTCAGTGCGATCTACAGTGATCAGGGAACAGGTGAGACTTTACCAGCAGGTCAAAAGAACTTTCTGCTCTGTTCATTTCAGGTTATTTGAAAGTGTTGCTGGTGTTGATTATTCTGTGTTTACTGTGTCTGTCCAGTTCCCGATGGGGACAGCAGCATCCTGCATGTGACATCAAACAAGCAGCAGTAAGTTCATGACTTTTAACCCACCAAGTCAAAGTTTCATCATTTGTTTCTCTGCATGTAAACTGAACCTGATCCGCTTGAACCCTGTTTGTTCTCAGAGGTTCTGGGCCGAGGCAGTGGAACGTTCAGTCTCCTCTCAGACAGAAGAAAAGAGCTTCCAGACTTTAGTTGTTATGCAGCTTCATGTTTGTTTTCTATAACTTTTATTCTCTAATTCTAACTTCTGCTTAGATTCTTGTTGCTGTCTTTATTTTGATTGACACTCTGAAATTTACCTGGTATTTTTTGTTAATAAAAGAATTTGAAAATACTAATATTCTATCAAATTTTGTATGAAATTTAACAGATTTTTGTAGTGTTTATAGGAAAACTACAGAAGCATAAATAAAAATAAGGTTTATTTTCAAGGTGCTTGTTTTTCTAATCCTTATTCTGGACAGTAGGGGGCGACTAACACAAGATCTGGACTCCTGCTTTCACACTGAATCAACATGAAATGAAAAGAGACATTGGTCACAGCGTCTGACTGTAGGATACACAGCTGTATAATCTGACATATTCCAGTTTTTCTTAAAGAGTCCATTTCATAAAAATTCATGACTTTGTGGTTATTTCTGAAGTATTAACCCTTTAATATGAAACATTTTATATCTAAAAAACATCAGGAAACACTGATTAACAGACCTTTCAATCTGTCTACGTTAAAATTCGGGTTGTTCCGGCTTGTTCCGTCAGGCCTCGAGCAGCAGCTTGTTCATATTCATTATTCGAATTTGCTGGACTCAGACTGGCTAACAAACTAGCCTATGAGAGCAAGGTATACTGTTTCCTGCCCCGCTGAGCATGGCAACGTCAGACATTCTCTCTTCCTGTTTGCTACTTTATGCTAACAGCTTTTAGCTAGCAGCATGCTAGGTGTGGTTTCAACTGCGGGAGCTGATGAATACTAACAAACAAAGGAGTTGTGATGAAACAGATACAGGCCGTTAGAACTCAGGAGAACTGGGTGTTATCACCACCTGCGTAGTTTGAGAGATTAAAACTGAAAGAGAAGTTGTTGACCTGTTTTCACCCACTATGAAGGTAAGAACACCTGTGGAGCTAAAATATTCAACAGAAACCTCAGAAAAACTGTTTTTAATGGAAGGGACTCTTTAAATAAAATAACTTTTTAACAAACAAGGCTGTTTAAAAAAGTATTTACAAACTACAGTTTGAGTGGAAAAACTTCTTACAGCAGGCTGAAACTTTTTCTCAAGCTTTTAAGGAAGCTGTTAAAATTATTTGAGAAGCTAAAGATTCTGTTTTGACTTTATCTGTATGTTGATCAGTCAAAATATTGATCATGAAAATATTTTGAAAAGTAAAAGTTCAAAATGATATTTTTCATGTTTAAAGATAAAAAAACCCTCAACAGAAGGAATTCCAACTCATGTATGAGCGAGTACAGAGAGCTGAATGAAGTGCTGAAAAGTGGGAGAAAATTCCTCCATGATGTGAAAGGCTGATAAAGTCGTATAGAAAACAACTACTGAGATTTATTACCGCTGAAGGTGGTTCTACAAGCTGGTGGACTTTGTTCTTCACACAGACCTTCTCATGGTCTTCAATAAATCTGTGGAGTGTTTTGGACTTGATTAAAACCACGTTTGAAGCTGGTGAAGTTAAGATCATTCTTTCAATGTTCTAATAAGTAAAACCCCAAAACAGTAAGGTGGTTTAGTTTCTTTTTACCATGACAACCAGTTGCATGCTGGGAAAAGTGTATTTTGATGAAATAATATACTCAAAAATATAATAGTTTCATTCTATGGCTGTGTCCCAATTCAGGGTGTAACGTGTCTCATGTAAGCAGAATGAAAGAATAACACCGAGTTCTCGAACAGTTTCTTTATTCAGCCATCTTCTTCAAGTAACTGCTTTCAGTTCTTTCTTTGTTGCATTCAGTGTCCCTTCACAACATAGGAATTCTTATACATTACACAAGGTCTGCATACTTCGAAGGACCCGGTTGACGTGGGCCGTGTATTTCTTCGACCGGGTAGACCGAATGTTAACGGCTGTGAATTTGGACGGTCTAACCTTCAGATGAGGTCCCGCCCCCACCCCCGCAAATGTGCCGTCACCTAGCAACCGTGTCGACTCTGGCCTGAAAAGAAGTTAGAACTGCTTAAAAAATGTTTGAAGAAACGGTCTTTAGTTAGTTAATTCTGTAATAAATATGTGGATTTTATTTTTCTTTTGTATGAGAAAAATAAGGCTCTTCTGCCTTCTGTATTTTTATTATTTCATGTTTATCTTGAATATTTGTTCATAGATCAGAAATTAATATATCAAGTTTATATATGTTTAACAAATAGTTGTAAATAAAAGTGTTAAAGTGAATTTGTGACAATTACTACTACTACTACTACTACTACTACTGTCATTTAGCAGACGCTTTTATCCAAAGCGACTTACATTGAGATAACATACAAGCAAGAAATCAAAGAGAAGGAAACAATATAAGGAGGCGGACTGTTTGGAGTCCAGTTTAATTCCGACGCTGATACATCAAGTGTATACATTTTTTTTTTTTTATTTATTTTTTTGTAGGGATAAACTCCCAAATTGCTATCATAAATCATAAATCAATTCCTCATTAAGACTGAAAGTGTTCTTTAAAGAGGTGAGTCTTAAGTCTGCTCTTAAAAGTAGCTGCCGACTCTGAGGATCGGACCGAGTTTGGTAGGTCATCAATTACTTTTTGATTTTATTTTTGATAATGTATAACTTTTCTTCTTTCTGACTGAATGCCCTGCTGAAAAAACCAGCAAAGACCAGCAAGGAAGCCATGCTGGTCTTTGCTGGTGATCCATCTCAGCCCTGAGCCCGCTGTCTTTTCCTTTGTCCCTAAAAGATATAAAACTCTGTTGCAAAAATAATGAACGGATCGTCTTACGGGACCTTCAACACGAGCTGAAACCGCAATACAAGCACTTTTACCGTAACATTTCAGACTAAAATAACTTTCAAATGTTTTATATAAATCACCAAATCCCTAAATCTAACAGTTTTAAGCTTGTTAAATCATCTCCGGGTTAGGGTCCTGTTCGACCCGCAATGCATGTTGGGATATGTCGACCAGCGAAGGGTACACTAGCCTTGCACTGCAAGATGGATTCTCACGAGATTTGGCATTTTCCAAACCCATGAAAATCCATCTTGTACCGCTTCAGCTAAAACTCATGTGTTACCATTGTGCTTTGGGGTGGGTGCTCAGGTATGACTGGCAGCAAGTGCCCAGGCAGACAAAGCAAAACAAACATGGCTGCTGGTGAATGTACACATAAAAGCAGCTATTGAATCTGTTTTATTGAAAAATGATCAAAGGTAAAAACTTTGTGTATTTCTTGATGTAAAGATGTGTTTTGCAAAGGATTCTTGAAATTGGGACAGGGCTAGTCTGTGACGCTGTGACATAATCGGCCCAACAATCCGGCCTTCGGAGTGTGCAGACTGTGAAATGAGACACGGCCTATATGTGTTGTGTTTCCAGTTTAGAAACACTGCAGCTAGAAAACAATCCAACAAATCAGCTGGTTCTGATCGTATGTGAATGTGGCGACGTGAGCTGGTCGAGTTGAAAGAAGGTCATAATATGAATCATTTTCAGGAATCCTTTACAACAAAAAGGAACAGCATTCTTAAATCAACGTATCAGAAGAGAGATAAAAGTAAAAATCTCTTTATTCAGACTGATGAAGCGTAACAGGAATGTGACGAAGGCCCGACAGAGAACAGTTTCATACAGACTGAGCAGCAGGTTCATGTTCTGTGGTTGTCTGTCTGGACATCAGAATGAGGGCGTTTCATCTTTTTCTTAACTTTAAACTCATTCTCAGTTCAGAATCAGAACATATAAAGATTTAATGTGTGATGGTGCTTTAAAAACGAGGCAGGTTATACTTCTACTGGCTCCCGACTACAGAGACATGATGAAACAGCAACAGACTTTATATGCAAACAGGACACAATCCAAAAACGTAGACACACATCTAGAGGGATTTGCTTCCAGTTAATGTTCAGTAGCTGCTGATGTTTGGAGGGCAAAAGGAAAGAGGCAACATCCGTGATCCTATCTGCCTGCTGGACTAAGAGGGATTTCCTCTGGAGTGTCCTCTCAGACTTACTGGATGGACATGAAAGGCCTGTAAAAAACCCTATTTATAATAATCTACCACAGTGGAAGGAAGGAAACGACTGGAGGGTTGTTAAAATGTTTTTATTGACCCTTCGCTGCCCTCTTACCATCATCTTTTACAGCTACTTGTGTTTATTTGTAACACTCTCAGAAATTTGCAGGACAAGTCGCCTCTTGTCGCCAAGTCGTCACCCAACTAGAACTCGTCTTCTCATTAGGAGACAGGTGAGAAATATGACAGAGGTTTACAATTAAACAATTAACCAAATACATTTTGTGACTAAATTAAATTGAGTAATAAATAATTTATTAAATAAATTAGAATTAATAATTTACATATTTGCTGTTACATTGTATGTCCCACGTCACCTGACTCTGACATACATGTTGCATGTTCCATGTGACTCCAGCTGAAAACTGAAGGATTTTCTCCTTCTGTGTCTCCACAGTTGTCTGCTGAGATTCAGAAAATATGCAAATTAATTTAGTTTTTATTGTGTTTGAATTTAACATGAAGAAACGTGTGTGGAAGGTTTGTTTCAGCTGAACTCTGAGACGTCATGTGACCCAGGAACAGCTGAGGTCTGTAAACACAATCAGTGATTTTCTCCCTCAGTTTTGCCTCCCAGACGTCGCCTTATTTTGAAGACTGAATAATGACTTCCTGTTTATTTCTTCTCCTGTCTCCTGTCCCATCCTCCCTGTCCTCACACGTCATCATGACACAGTCTTCTCTTCTTCATTAAATAAAACTGTTTTTTACAGAAGCAGATATTTTTTGTATGGTATGTTATTAACAATTAACAACTTACAGATGATTCATGAACTGATAATTTTGAGACTGTAAATGAGTCACATGTTTGTTTGTACTCAGTAACTGTCTGCGGTAACACAAACCACTAACTCTGACCTCAGGTTCTAACAATAGATCTAAGGGTTAAAATGAAAGATTTTTTTTATTTTATGTTCCATGTGTGGATCATGTCTCTCACTTTGGTTCTCTGGAGACTGAAGAAGAGTCTCTGTGACCCTTTCAGGTAGATAGAGGTCTCATCTGCCTTTAAACAGGGTGCACTTACTTTTTCACAAAAGACAGATGGTTTAATCTAACTTCTTCCATTAATCAAAGACGTCATCATTTGAAACTAGATTTTATGTTCTTTAAAACATTAAATGTGGCAAAGGCATAAATACTTTCAACAGTACTGTAAATATGACACTGTCTATCTGAAGTTCAGAACAAATCCATAATGTAATGAATAAATTTGCTGGAATCAAACAGTTTGTAATTCAAGCCAGATGTTGTTATCACTTTATCAGCTCCAGAGGTTTTAACCCCAGAGACATGTGGCTTCACTTAGACCCAAATCTTCTCCATGACTCGATGGGCCAAAACATACAAGCTGCGAGTCGGTTCTACACCCGAGTCACGGTGAACTTTCACACCCTATGGATGGTGTTGATCTCCAGGGTGAGAGGCGGGGTTACACCTGCACAGGTCACCAGTCCATCACGGGGCCACACAGAAACAAACCTGCCCTGAATCATGTCAGAAAGAGATCCTAAAAACAACTGATAGTTTGTACAAATTATCTTTTAACAGTCATACTGTATATATCATTTTAAAGAGTCCCTTCCATTAAAACCAGTTTTTCTGAGGTTTCTGTTGAATATTTTAGCTCCACAGGTGTTCTTACCTTCATAGTGGGTGAAAACAGGTCAACAACTTCTCTTTCAGTTTTAATCTCTCAAACTACGCAGGTGGTGATAAAACCCGAGTTCTCTCGAGTCCGAACGGCCTGTATCTGTTTCATCACAACTCCTTTGTTTGTTAGTATTCATCAGCTCCTGTAGTTGAAACCACACCTAGCATGCTGCTGGCTAAAAGCTGTTAGCATAAGACGTAACAAACAGGAAGAGAGAACGTCTGATGTTGCCATGCGCAGCGGGGCAGGAAACAGTATACCTTGCTCTCATAGGCTAGTTTGTTAGCCAATCAGAGTTCAGCAAATTCGAATAATGAATATGAACGAGCTGCTGACGAAGCCTGATGGAAGGAGCCGGAACCAGATGAATTTTAATGCAGACAGATTGAAAGGTCTGTTAATCAGTGTTTCCTGATGTTTTTTTAGATATAAAATGTTTCATATTACTGGTTAATACTTAAGAAATAACCACAAAGTCCTGAAATTTGTATGAAATGACCTCTTTAAGTAAAATTTATAGAATTCCCACATTAGAAACTGGGAGTATTTAAAAACTTTTATAATAACTGATATATGAAAGAATATATTCATAATATATTTAGATGTTAAAAGAAAACTTATTGTTCTAAGAAGCAGCTCTCTGATTGGCTGTGACGTCTGCTCACTGTCGAGTTGGTTTTATCAGCAGCTCACTCTGCAGCTGTGACGGGCTGCTCAGATAAAACATGTGACCTTTGACAGAGACTCGGTGAAAAACAACATCAGTCTTTACTAAGTAACTGTCTCAGTTGCAGCTGCTGTCGGTTTCTGTTTGGAAGGTTCGTTTTATTACCTCAGTCTGAAGAAACAAATGTTTCTACTGATGTTAGAATGAAATATTATTTGTCTCTTTGAGACAACTTTGCATGAGACAGACAGCTGATAAATACACTGTACTCATGAACAGTCAGGACCAGGATGTGACTGAATAAAGTACTGCAGTAGTAAATGTGGCTGCCGGCAGGTTTCTCAGCTTGAAGTCTGGAGCAGCTTCTTGTAGAACCTTGAAGGTTAAAACCTGGACTCAGAGAGACCTTCTTTTACAAAAATAAACCTCTTGTTTGTAGTAATTATCAGATTCTGGTCACACCAAGAACGCAAGGTTAAGAAGTTAACCCCGGTTCTCTGATACATGAGTGAGGTATCTCACATATGGGACACGCTCTCACGCTGTTCCCCCAGAAGCTCTATTACATTACGCCAGTCTCAGACTGGCCGTCAGACGTGACGTCTGCTCCCCAGAGGGGGAGGGACTCCCTCCTACTATAAGAGCTAGACGGCACGTCATCACGTCAGTCTAAGTAAGCACACCTCTTCTCGCTCTTGGCAAGAAGGGCGGTCTGGTGAGATACCTCACTCATGTATCAGAGAACCGGGGTTAACTTCTTAACCTTGCGTTCTCTTTCAACATTCGTTTCGGTATCTCACATATGGGATATAGAGACTCCCGTATTGCCAGACAAGCTTACTCGAAGACCAGAAACTCCTACACAGACACCCCTAGTGATGTCCCCACGCTCAGGATATTCTGAGACAGTGAGGGGCCAGTCACGTCCAGTCGATAAAACCTGGCAAAGGTGTGAGGCGTAGCCCAACTGGCCGCTGCACAGATCTCCTCTACCGAGGTACCCTGGAAGAGTGCCCATGAGGCAGCCATGCCCCGGGTGGAATGCGCGCGCAGTCCAGCAGGAGGCTGAAGCCCACTGCTTTCATAGGCTGCAACAACAGCTTCCACTAACCAGTGAGACAAGCGCTGTTTGGAGAGAGGCTTTCCCCGGTGGGGCTGAGCCCATGATAC
>SSNP01000374.1:206589-221617 GCA_006937955.1 Pachypanchax playfairii | reverse complement strand
TTTTTTTTTTTTTTTTTTGAAAAAAAAAAAAAAAAAAAAAAAAACTACTACAACGTTGAATTTCCCTTCTGGGATAAATAAAGTATTTTTCATTTCATTTCATTTCATTTCATTTCATTTCATTTCATTTCATTTAACCTTAATTTCAGCAACAATGTAACCCAAGGTTATATTAATTTTTTTCCTATTCTTGTTGCTCTGAGGTTTTCTCAACTACTGGTTGGATCTCTGTAAATCTCATGGTACTTTGAGAACTCTCATGACACTTTAGGTAAAACCCCATGAGATTTCAGTGAGGTAAAATAGGGTGGAGTCCCAAATGTTTGTAGAGCATATCTGAACAGAGAAGTTCACAGTTTGCAGGTATTTGTGTTGTATTTCTGTATTTCAATTTTATTCTTTCCTCTGTTTGTCATCTTATTTGCTGGTATGTTTTGCAGCTTGTGGATGTGATTTGAAGGAAAAACCATGCTGTATGTAATTGTAAGCTGGGAATTGGTGAGTAGCAGTGCAGCTGCTAAAGCTGGTTAACAACTAGTCTGTTGGTTTACTGTTCTCTTGATTTTTTTATATATTCATGTATTGCAATTGCATTAGTAATGTAATGGTTTGAATGAGAGCTCTTTTGTGATGTTTTGATTTGATTCACCTTGTTAGTTTAACAAGGTGAATAGAGAATGTTAATCATGTACATGTATATCTGAAGTAGTGGAGTTCAAAGTGAATTAATTTGATTTCATAAATTACTGTATGGAAAGGGTTAGTATCAGTAATATGTTGTCCTGTTATGCAGGCCAGGTCTTTTTGACTGTGATCATCAACTAGATGACTGGATGCTGTTCCTTTTCACCCGATGGCGAGCCACCGCTAGGCCGAACCCAAGCCTAGAGAACCTATTCATCTTTTACTGGTGTGGTAGGAGTGCTGCAAGCTAACCGCTTGTGATTTTCCCCCAAGAACTGTGTATCTCTTCTGGACTGAATCCCAGCTTATGGACTCAGTGATGGACTACAATCAACTGGAGTATTCCTTGAAAAGATATGCGTAAAGTTGACGACACTAGAATGCTTTTCGATGAATTTATTGAACTGATTGTCTTGACAGTGCACTGGTTGTAAATATTGTAAATAATTCAAAGGCTAATATAACACATTTGGTTGCACAGAAATCTTGTTTCTCTTATTAAGCCAAAATCAAATTCAAATCCTCTATGAGCGAATTTATGCTTCAAATCCTAGCCCAAATAGTAATTCAAGTAAGTTATTTTACATAACTATTTACATACTCATATAAGTGTGTGTTACAACAACATCGTCAAGCTGCTATGGAGAATTTATATTAAAACTTGCATAATTTATTTCTCTTTTTATTTTTGAAAGGCATGGATTATCTCTCATGTTGATTTATATCCAGCATGATTGGCATGTATGAACACTGTGGAGCACCATCTGACACACTCAAATGCTGAGGCGCTTGCAGATGGAGAGGTTGTTTCCATGGCGACCCAATGGGGAACATGATTTATTTAAAGATCTCCTCTTTCTCTTCTTCTCCTGGCAAACGAATTTCATCTAGGAAAAAACTTCCACCTGGATCTTATACTGTGGTATCCAGAGTTCAATGAAATTCTACTGCCGTGTTCACTAAAATCATTTCTGTTGTTTCCCTGAAGAGGAAAACAGCATGATTCATTTCACACATTGGGTCAATTCAAGATGAATACTTTTACTCTGCTCCTGCATCTTTGCTTCATGACATTTCAGAGGACATAAAGCATATTTATTTATTGATTTTTTTTTTGTAATCTATCTAAGCTTTAGTTGTTAGTGATCATGACATCATATATGATTATTACATCATATATGTAGCACTATTATAGTCATCACTTCTGCAATCTAATAAGAAGTCAACTTCTCCACTTACTTGAATATGTTAAGTACAATTTTAAAGCCTGAAACATTTCCTTCAACAATGTGCACTTCTTTTTTAAATACCAACATTGGTAAATATTGTCTGACAACGCCCAAAAAAGCCAGATTAATCTATTGACCATTACACACATTGAAATTTCCACACTGAGGGACAATAAAGGTTTCTTCTTCTTAAACAATCGCAGAATATTTTTCATAGTAATTGTTTGATTAATTAAAAAAAAAAAATCTTTCAGTTTTCATCATAATAAATCAGGAATTTCATGAAGTCGACATTTTCTGCTGAAGGCCAAATGGCTTCCTACACACAGTGAAACAGAAAACATGGTAACAAAAGCTCACACAGACAGCTCCTCCTCCTGCTCCTCCTTCTCAGATCTGTTCATCAGCCAGGATCTGACATCATCCCCGTCCCCCTCTGAGCTGGAGGATTTGCTTTCCACTCAACTGATTTTGATGTTGCATCAGAGAAGAAGAACAAGAGGGAGGAAGAGGAGGAGGAGAGAGCAGAGAGGAGGTGAACAGACTAGAATAATAACCAGATAAAAAGGTTAATAATTAGTTGGTTAATAGCTCAGAGCAAACATCAGTTTGTGTTTTCAGGAGGATCAGATGGAGTCTGAGGAGAATCTGCTCAATGTTTTTCTGCTGCTGCTGCTGATTGGATCAAACTTCACTCCGGTAAAATAAAATGTGTCTTTTTGCACAATTTCCCATGTCCTTATGTTCATCTTCATGTCCTCTTGAAATTTTTAGCCCTTTGGTTTGGTTGTTTTTGTTTCTGGGACGTTCTCTTTGTGTTTAGTTTTCACTCACCACTTCATCATGTTCTGTCTGCTGTCTTTAATCTGCACTCTGCTGCTGCTTGTCTGACATCACATTTCTGAGATATGTAACTGATTGTGTTCATTGATCACTATTTGGAAATTACACCAAGACTGGAACATTATTCCATGAATATTAAAGAGTCCCATTAAAAACGTTTTTTCTGAGGTTTCTATTGAATATTTTAGCTCCACAGGTGTTCTTACCTTCATAGTGGGTGAAAACAGGTCAACAACTTCTCTTTCAGTTTTAATCTCTCAAACTACGCAGGTGGAGATAAAACCCGAGTTCGAACGGCTTGTATTTGTTTCGTCACAACTCGGTTGCTCGTTAGTATTCATCAGCTCCTGCAGTTGAAACCACGCCTAGCATGCTGCTGGATAAAAGTTGTAGCATGAGACGTATCCGACCGGAAGACACGATGTCTGCTCTTGCCATGCGCAGCGTTGCAGGAAAAAGTATGACTTGTTCTCATAGGCTAGTTTGTTAGCCAATCTGAGTCCAGCAAATTCAAATAATGAATATAAATGAATTGCAGCCCGAAACCAGCCGAATCTTGATGCAGACAGATTGAAAGGTCTGTTAATCAGTGTTTCCTAACGTTTTTTAGATATAAAATGTTTCATATTACAGGTTAATATTTAAGAAATAACCACAAAGTCATGAAATTTGTGTGAAATGGCCTCTTTTAAAAGATTACAGAAATCAAATTTCATCAAATCAAATTAAATGTATTTATTGAACACATTTGAAAACAGCTGTTGGCTAAAATGTTGGACATATGGGTATAAACAGACACAATAGAGTTGATTGTCTCTGTAGACAAACAGACAAAAAAACAATTCAAAATCCAGTGAGTATGAATGAGTTTTTGAAAGAGTTTTAAAGAGGCCATTTCATACAAATTTCAGGACTTTGTGTAACCCTAACCCTAACCCTAACCAGTAATATGAAACATTTTATATCTAAAAAACGTCAGGAAACACTGATTAACAGACCTTTCAATCTGTCTGCATCAAGATTCGGCTGGTTTCGGGACAACCACAACCTTAAGAAAGACAGAAATAAAATTAAAAAATAAGGTTAACTAATTCAATTAGTTTAACATTTTGCAACTCCTGTTATTTTACAATTTAAAAAATCTATGTGAATCAAGTGGAGAGATCCTGAAGTTACCTGAATTTATAGTGTCAAAAACACTTAACAGAAAACAAAAATGATAAATTAAGTCATTTATCAGCTCAGCCATATGTACATGAAGTTAGAGCTTATATTAAGGGATAAAACCCTTAACTTATTCATAGAGCTACCACATTTTGGGTTCTTAAATCTTTTACAAACACACACCAAAGCATTTTTGCCTCTGCGTGCGAAATATGACACTCTGAAAAAGTTATATAATCATGAATTTTAACACATCTTTAACACATGCCTACATTTTTAAGCAAATTTTATATTCTGTAATCCATGATTTATTTAGCTCATCCTCCATGTGATAACTGGTCTTTCTGTAAAGAATTTAAATAATTTGAAAGTAACTTCTTTTGAAGAATTTTTTGTTGATGAAAGCTATAATGATGATGGTCAGAAAAACAAAACTAATACAAATACAAATTAAAAAAATAAAACACCCCAGTAACCATGAAAACAATCATCAAGATAACAAAATCTAATAATATGTGAACAGGAACCTCCAGGAATGATAGAAATAAAAACCAAAAAACAATTAAACTCCACGTTTAAAGCACTGAAACTTATTCAGACAAATCAAAATAACCAAATTCCCAGGAAATCACAGTCTAAACAATTCCCCCACTGTTCGTGAAACCAAGTGACAGTGTGTTAGACCTGAAACAAGCCGCGCACTTAAACTAACCATCATATAACTACCGGTACTAGTAATTCGTCACCTAATAATTAGATAATAATGAAAATACTTTAAAACACCACATGATAGAAAAGAACATTCTGGCACATTAACACCACCCCAAAATCGTAACCAGACCTAGTTTTTTTCGCAACGTAGAGCATTGCTGATGAAAAGCTGAAGCAACAGAACGTAGAATAACAAAATAAACTCTATAAACAAATAACTAAAAGCAGAATGAAATTCTGAATCCACATTTCACTCCTCAAAAAAACAATCATCAGAATGACAATCGAAATGAAAATTAACCTCATCATCTAAGTCAGCAGCAACCCTTGAATCCTGCAGCTCGAGAGACATAAATGTCTGCACCGACGAAGTCATCCACTTAACCAGTAAAGCACGAAAACAATGTAAAACACAGGGAATAAACAAACACAGTAACACAAGAATCACAATAACAGGAATGAAACCCTTCAGGATTGAGACCCACAATGATCCACTAAAACCCCACGACCACCCCCCTTGATGTGGCTACTTGCTAAAAGCTGGGGGGGCGCTGGATGGAAGCACAAAAAAACTCCTTAGCAGGGGGTGAACACATACCACGCACACACGATGAGGTCATTAAGGATGTGAATGCAATCAGCGTTTGTGAAATATGTTAAGGTATGTAAACACCGTTGCTGAGCAGCACCTGCAGATGTTTTTTTTGTCAGGAAGTCTCTGACCTTGGAAAAGTCTGTCTTCCAGCTTGAGTGTTTGGAGTGAGAAGGGAAGGGAGGGGGACCAAGTGTTCCATCTGCCTTCTCCTCAGGGGAGTTTAAAGTGTTGACCTTCGTCCCAGCCAAAACAGAGATAAAGCTAAGTTAGAGCCGACTGTTGAATTCCGCAGTCTTTTCAGTCCATATGGTACACTTGTTCCAGTGGAGAATCTGAAACAGCCGAATCAGACCAAATCACATGAAAAACAGCCAATCAATCACTCCTCCACACTGAACCGAACCTGCAGCTTCTCCAAGATGACACCCATCCTTCCTTCCAGTGAGATCCTAACCACATCAGTATGGGATCCAGACCCCCCGAGCTTGATAGTCCAAGTCCTGCCAGATAAGGTTACAAAATTTCCATTTTTTTAATTTGTCAAAACGTCAGGTGACTGCCAGCTCCAATCAGCAGGTTCCCACGATCAATAATCCAAATATATCCACCGACAGAGCGCGGGTTGAGTCAGAGCATGGTGGCTTCCCCTTCACGACCCTCAATTGTAGTAAAAAAAAATGTTTTTCAGTGTGTAAGTGACCACGACACCAGAGCCATAATTTGTGGGTGGGAGACTCAAAGACACAGGGAAAAAAAAGGGGGGAAAGCGGGAGCAGAGCAGACTGCGTGTGCCCTCACCGAGAGATCAGCAAAAAAAAAAAAACCTTGCTTTCATAGGCTAGTTTGTTAGCCAATCTGAGTCCAGCAAATTCGAATAATGACTATGAATGAGCTGCTGCCGAAGCTGCATGATGGAACAAGCCAGAACCATCCGAATTTTAATGCAGACAGATTGAAAGGTCTGTTAATAAGTGTTTCATAACGTTTTTTAGATGTTGTTTCATATTACTGGTTAACACTTAAGAAATAACCACAAAGTCCTGAAATTGGTATGAAATGGCCTCTTTAAATCCCATCCAGTGTTGCCAACTGTTTCTAACAGAAAGTAGCTGAAATTGACCCTGGAAGTCTCTAGATGTTGCCAAATGATGTCATAAGCTAATTTGTATATCAATGATGTCATTACACGTTTGTGCTTTTTAAGCAAAAGTTGTGTAAATTATCATTTTTAAAGGCTTTCTGAGGTTGAATGATTCTCTACACTGTGTTTATGCTGCAGTCCCACATATATAAATTACTGTCAATACTTTCAGGACCTGGATTGTACAAACATTAAGTAATGATAATCCTCAGTATAATAACACTACAGGTGACAGATGATCCCACGGGTTCTTGTTTTGAAACAACAGTGATGTGAACATCTACGTGCTGCACTAAAGTCTGACAAGGGGCTCTGAAAAGTCGCTAAGTTGGCAACACTGATCCCATCTGAAAAGTCACTTTTATCATTAGGTATTTGACATGATTAGAGACTCTGCCTTGTTTTGGGTTATTCTATTTATTAATAATTACTGTTTTAGTTTCTCGGTTTTAATGTTTTATGTGTTTTTTATTGATATGACGTTTTATGTGCTTTGTCTTGGTTTTAAATTGTGCAGCGCCTTGTTTTGGCACATCGCCAAGCGCTTTATTGATTGATTGATTGATTGATTGGTTGGTTGGTTGGTTGATTGATTGATTGATTGATTGATTGATTGATTGATTGATTGATTGATTGATTGATTGATTGATTGAAGTGCGTAAAAAAAGAACTGCCGTGTAAAGGCCGCAACACTACGCTTCTGAGATGCGTTTGATTCACGTTGCTTTGAACCCTGTGGAAATGGTCCCATTGATTTTAATGGCATCGCTCAGCCGCGTATTATGCTTCACTGACGTTACGTGTCTGGTGGAAAGAAGGGGTTAGGGGAGTTAAGAAGAGAGATAAGTAAGGGAAAAGACAGATTTAGGAAGAAGCTGGAGGAGCATCTTCAGCAGTGCAACACCAGAAGTGTGTGGAGAGGACGGAATACCATCACCTGACAGTATAGAGAATGGACTCAAAAGCCCTTCCCTCCCCATCCATCCCCTCATCCCCTTCCTCATCCTGTCATGCTCATTTACTGTTCTGTCTGATTACAAACACCAGCTCAACTGCTGATTACCTCATAACACTCACCTGTCTCCACTCCTTTAAAAGCAGCCCCCTCTAAGATACAAAAACTATTGCTACAATTTCAAGCAACTACTTTGTCTTTATAATCAAAATCAGGTTTATTTGGCCCCGAGTGCGACATGTACAAAGAATGTGCTTCCGATTCACTTTACACTTGTACTTGAAGACAGCCATATAAAGATAAATAGACATTAGCTACGTTTACATGTGCCAAATTTCCCCAATCTGATTAAAATCTTGGTTGATTGGAATTCCCAAATCCCTGTTTACATGGACACTAACTGAAATGATCTGATCATGCCATGAGTACACATGCACCAAGCACTCAATCAGGTTAAATGAGTTGAGCATGCGCACAGCGGGTTGTCTTTCCGGGGGAAGAAAAAACAAGTAAACAAACTCCGTCCTTTCTGCACGTCTTTCCCGCCCCATCGTGTGCTCGAGCTGACTCACGTTATCCCCAATATGGACCTTCTGCAGGTGATTACCTTTATGTTTGGGTTTTTACTGGTCGCATTAACCAAGCTAGAGGCTGAATACATATTACTACTGCTCCTCCACCACAGGAGAGGAGAGCAGGATGACAGGATGACTGCACCAGCAGACCACTTCTGTTTACCTCCCGCTATGTTTTCTACTTGGGTCTGCGAAAGCAGAAAGACGTCACGCTGAAGTTGTACGCATGCGCAGTGGGCTTTTTTCACCCTTTCATTCCTAATGGGTGTAAACATGCACGTCTATCTGCATGAAGATCGGACAAAACCACCCCTCTCGATCGGAAGTAAATTTCATTCTGATCAGGCTGCATCGGATCAAAACATTCTGATTGACATGTTTACATGATNGTGTATAAGAGACAGCCCCATCGTCTGCTCGAGCTGAGTCACGTTATCCCCAATATGGACCTTCTGCAGGTGATTACCTTTATGTTTGGGTTTTTACTGGTCGCATTAACCAAGCTAGAGGCTGAATACATATTACTACTGCTCCTCCACCACAGGAGAGGAGAGCAGGATGACAGGATGACTGCACCAGCAGACCACTTCTGTTTACCTCCCGCTATGTTTTCTACTTGGGTCTGCGAAAGCAGAAAGACGTCACGCTGAAGTTGTACGCATGCGCAGTGGGCTTTTTTCACCCTTTCTTTCCTAATGGGTGTATACATGCACGTCTATCTGAATGAAGATCGGACAAAACCACCCCTCTAGATCGGAAGTAAATTTCATTCTGATCAGGCTGCATCGGATCAAAACATTCTGATTGACATGTTTACATGATGTATTTTTTATCCGATTGGGCGTTTATTCCGATTAAATGTGACCATGTAAACGTAGCTAGTGTTAGTGTTCCTTATTCTTTGTCAAAGAAAACACCAAGATTTCTAACCTCAAACCTAGGGCCAATTTAAAGTAGCCAATTAACATATCATGCAAGGTTTTAGTCTGTGGGAGGAACCAGAGTCCCCAGAGAAAGCCAACAGATGCATGGGGAAAACATGCAAACTCTGTGCAGAATGGTTCTGGCCTGGTTTTGAACCCATGACCTTCTCATTGCATGGCAACAGTGCTACCAACTGTATCAAGTTTCAAGTTTATTTATTTATAAAGCTCCAGTTCATGACAAAGTAATTTCAAGGCACTTCACAGAAAAATCAACCAATTAATAATAAAACATTTTCTATCTAAGGAACCAGCTGATTGGGCTGAATTGTTAATTCAGCACAATCCCCCATCCTGAGCAGCACGATTGGCGACAGTGGAAAGGAACGACTCCCTTTTAACAGGAAGAAACCTCTAGCAGAACCAGAATCAGAACCCGGCTCAGGATGGCCGACTGGGGTCTGAGCTGACAGGAAAGAGACACAGACAACACCGATGGATTTGGGCCAGTCGTCATGTCTATAGAAAGATAAACAGTTAATGGCAGCAGTGACAATCAAAAGCAATAACAATCGCAGCTCTTAATTCAAAGCAGTTAAACAAAAAAGTATACCCAGCCAATTATCTTCACCACAGTTTAGTCAATCCCTGATCTTCACCTTTTCTCTCTAATAGGTTGGTCCTTTGACCCATGAGGAAGGCTGGCAGGTGTACACTTCAGCTCAGGACTCTGAAGGTCGATGTGTCTGTACAGTTGTTGCTCCTCAGCAAACCATTTGCTCTAGAGATGCTCGAACAAAACAACTGCGACAACTTTTGGAGAGGGTAAGAAATACTTAACACTTCAGCTTAACATGGGGCTTTTTATCGAACAGTTCTCTTTTCTGAATAGAAATTGTGTCTTTCTGCTCAAATCAATTAAATTCAGATTAAAAACTGGTACTGGTGACTCCTTTCAGTGATACATATTGTTATATTTGGAGATAATATTAAAGTTTTGTGCCATGCTGAAGTATTAGGGTACATGCATAACAAATAAAATTACTACCTGTAGATGATGAAACCTTTAAAGTGCAACCCACCCACTCCAGATTAGAACACCTGCACATACTCCCTGTTTTAAAAAATGCCTCAAAAGGGCAGGTGGCCAGAAAGGGAACAGATTAAAATTTAGGAAGCTGCTTCTGTGGACGAGTTGAGCAGCCCTGATCGTTTCGAGCCGATCATTCACCCTGCAGCCACTTAGTAGCATAGAATGAGACTCGTCTTAGTTGTACATTGTTGTTTGCCAGAGCTAAAGGTAAATTTAGATTTGCTCGAGTGATATCATGTGATTAAACCTGCGGACACTGTACCTCATTGTCCGCAAAAGAAAATATATGTTGCAGAGAGGTGCCCAAAGTATAAATCAAAGTATCCCAGCATGAAGAAAATGTGTGCACTTAGGGGAACAAAGGGTGCCACGAAGGGACCAGCCTGCAACAAACCCCAACCACAGCGAGAGCAGATAAGTTAAATAACGAACAAAAACATTTTTTTACACAATCACAAACATTGCACTCAAATTAACTCTGATAAATGTCGTAAAAACGTACTATTCAAACTCCACCTTCCTACAGAGGTGTAACCAAGATGGAGCTTCTTTTATACTCCACAGCAGCAGAACGCTGACGTCACTTATAGAGAAAATGAGGTCTCAGCCAAAAGCAATGCCTGATTCAAATTCAAGTACAGTGTAAAATTTTAAATTTAAGAGGGCACAGCACTAACAGGTCTTGCTAGAAAATTTATAGTTTCATTAAAATGTGCTAAAATTGCTCAATTTCCCTTCTGGGATAAATAGAGTATCTTTCATTTCATTTTTCATTTCATTCAAAATACCAAAAATAGTACCCAAAAATGTAGACAGGACTATTACACACTCATTTACAAAATGTATCAGCAAAAATGTTGATTTGGGGGTGAGTTGCACTTTAAACTCTATCTATGCAATTTTATTATTATCATTTATTATTTTATTGCTTCATATCAATCAATATTACAATTTTTTCTAGTGTACACTTTTCATACCGCCCAGTGGCGAGAGGGGATTTTTTTTATATATATATAATTATTGTTTGAAAGGTTTTTCAAGTCAGAAAATCTGACTGATCAGATGTAAGGATCTGTGGATCCCACAACACTGAATTTGATTGGTTCACCCTTGTGAGGGTAGTGCTGTGGCCTTATAGCAAGAAAATCAAATGATGAAATACTATGACTGTAATTGGTTATTTTGGACAGAGAGATGACTGTGAGGGAATAACTAAAAAGTTGTAACTGGGAAACAGTGGTTCATCATGATTAGGGAAGATGGTAGACAGAAGTAAAGCTGCTTCTTCTCTAGCTTTTATGTATTAAGATTATTGTCAAAAGATGTTTTAACACAGTTTCATGTTACAATGATGTATTATGGGTGTAGTAATATGTTGCTATGATCTCATGTTATCCAGGTGCAGAATATGAGTCTGTCCATTGATGTTCTGGATCAGCGAACACAGAGAGATATGCAGTTTGTTGAGAAGATGGAGGTTCAATTAAAAGGTCTTGAAAACAAATTCAAACAAGTGGAAGATGGACATGAGAATAATATTGCCAGGCAGTACAAGGTACAACTAACCTGATGTTATGTCACTGATCAGACAACACATATTTAGTAATAAATATTTAGTATTTAGAAATAAATATCTGGATTGAAACCCTAATTAGTTTTAGAATTAGTTAAAGTTAATTGATTCCAAATTGAGTGCCTTTTCAACGTCACATCAAACTGATCTTTTCAATTTATTCAAGTTGCCTTATCAAATGTCACTGGTGAACTCATTTTTAAAATCAGAACTGATGCTTAAATAATTGTCATTAATGTGGAAATAATGTTTAGAAATGAAATTATCTGCATTCTTTCCTGTTTCTTAGTCTATCAAATCAAAGATGGAAGAGTTGCGTCCTCTTATTCCAGTTCTGGAGGCCTACAAGGCAGATGCTCGGCTAGTCCAACAATTTAAAGAGGAAACAGAAAATGTAACCGACCTGCTAGGATCACTGCAGGAACAAATGGGAGGACTCTACTACCAGGAGCTCCATAGCCGGGTGGTCAACTTGGAGGATCGTCTGCGAGCATGTATGCAGAGGCTTGGTGTGTAAACCAGTTATAAAACTATTTAAGCACACGCAAATCAACGAAAGATTTCAAAAAGAATTTCCTCCCTGTGTCCATGTCCCTAACCTTACCTGATGTAAGAAGGAGGTTGTCCACTGATTGAGAAGTGAGTGGTTCAATCCCAAGCCCCTGTAAGTCACATCTTATAGTATCCTAGGACAAGATATTGAACCCTACAATTGCAACCTGGACACTGTACTGATGGCAGCCTATTAGTCATGAATCACAAGGTTTGTGGATCTCAAAAGAAGAGAGGCAGAGAGTGTCAGGCTCAAATAAAAAGAGTTTATTAGAATACAACACGGGGTGAGGAAAAACAAACACAAAAAGGCTGCTCTTCTGTGGGAGACAGGGGGTTAATGCAACGTTCCAAAATGTCCAAAGTACAAAGTATCAAAAGAACAAAAGCACTCTACTGACTTTGAGGAGGCAGGCAAGAGTCCAAAATGTAGTGTTAGTCAGCATCAGAGAAGGGAACACTGGAGCTCTTTTCTCTGTGGTCCACAAATTAACCCTCCCACCAGGCTCTCTCTTTTGTTTTAACTCCACTGCTTTCTGTAATTCTTTAATGTTGTTCTTCAATACAAACATACATGATATTTATCATCAGCTGACTCCTACAATCTCCGATCATTTCTATTTTCCACTCATGATTGGCCCTCTCTCCCAATAACTTGCATTCTTTGATCTTCCATCTCAAACTGAAATATCACACCTGATCCAAAAACCTGAATCTTCCACCTGCCTGTTAGACCCTCTTCCCACTGTTCTAATTAAGATTTGCTCTCCCCCTCTCTCTCCTACGTACAATGTCCTCTTGAGCAGACTTGCAGCTATAGGAATCACCAATTCACTTCTAAACTGGTTTAACTCATATCTCTCAGGCTACACACATTATTATTATTATTATGGATACACAAGCACGATATCTGATTACTGGCACTATTCACCTGGCTCCTCAGGACCTGCCCTACTCTTTGTAGATGCTTAGTTGTGGCTGATTTTCCTTGTGACCTCTTTGGGGTTGCCATTTACCTGTGAGATTCCAACATAATTAGGACTATCACTCAGGTCTTCATTGTTGCCACCAAGTAGTTTAACCACATTTATCCAGTCCAAATGACAACTAGATGTTGTCCATGTAGATGTGGCTGATGACTGCTCCACTTAACCATGAATTAGACTGGAAACTGTGAGCCAGAACTTCTCATCCAACATCATTGTCTAACCTCATTAATGAGCTTTTGGCAGTATAATCAATTTTACCCTCTAACTTTGTGCAAATTCTTCAAAAAATGAGTTTAATTTGTTTTAACTGCAAAGGGTGAGTCAAATCTATATTACCTCCTCTGGATTAAAAGCAAGAGGTTATTAAATTTTGTGTGCATAGGGTTAGGTTTGGTATTATGGTGTAAAACAGGTTAAAAGATACAATTAGAGTAGACCATGACTACACCAGCTCTTCTGCTTTTTTGCAGAATGTTAGCACAACAAGTACTTTGTATAAAAAAATAAAACAACAACAAACAAAAACACTTTATTGACATCTTTCAAGGATCTAAATGTTTGAAATGTAACCATTTTCTGCACATTCTGCTTTTGTCTTTCAGCTTGTGGGAAGCTGACAGGAATCTCTGAACCAATCACTATTAAGACCTCTGGTTCCAGATTTGGGTCATGGATGACTGACCCACTAGCTCCAGCTGGAGACAACAGAGTGAGTCAATTCACCATCAACAATGATACAGTAAAGTATTCAAACAACAGTACAACATCATTCTTCTTGTAACTCAGATGTTTTAATTAATGGCGCACAACTTATCATCTAAACAAATGGTTCAGCTTTTTACCTGTTTACTGAAAAGCTTACTTAGCTATAATCAGGTAGGATTTTCACAATGGTAAACTTAACTTTATATAAAATTAGTGTAAATATTTTTTTTTTTTACATTTTAAATTTATATTCTTGTTTTTAATTATTCTGATGAACAACAAAATTATATATCAAGCTGACTGAAGCTGAGTTTAAGAACAGAAAATTAGGTCTCATTCAAAGTTTCATTCAAGCTCAGACAGACAGAGGTTCTGGTTCTGATTCTGGTTTTTGGACCTGAGCACTTTAAAAAACAAATTGTGTAGTCAGTCATTTACTTTAGGTGCCTTATTTTGTCCTCCAACAACAATATAAAGAACCTGGTGTATGTTTGACCAGGACATGTCCTTTAGCTCTCTTATAAAACATGCAACCATGACGACCTTCTTCCACCTACATAACGTTGATTAAATTAGGAGTGTTCTGAATCAGAGTGATGCAGAAACTTTAGTTTATGTATTTATTACTTCTAGACTTGATTATTATAATTCTTTATTATCAGGATGTTCTAATAGTTCTATTAAAGACCTCCAGCTGATGAGTTCTGATGAGAGTTAGGAGAGACCATATTTCTCCAGTTTTAGCATCACTTCATTGGCTATGGTGTCAAAACAGGATCAGCTCTGCATAAATGAAAAAAAAAAACACTTTGAAAACTCGAAAAAATAAATTGTCAATTCAAAAAATAGTTTGAAAACTTGAACTTAAAACTACAAGCAAAAAGCAACAAGCATCAGTAAAAACGTGAGTTAATATAAAGTAAAACTTTGGAAACTGAGGAGTGTTCCTGTAATCATTTATGCTTTTTTTTAATAAAGTTGATGGTTGGAATTTTCAAATGGTTTGTGTGGAGGAAATTAGGGTTACCTCCTGTCATCTGTACAATATGTCATAGTGATCTAATACTTTGTGCCAAAACTAGATTTGCAGCTCATACAGTGGGGCAAAAAAGTATTTAGTCAGCCACCAATTGTGTAAGTTCTCCCACTTAAAAAGATCAGAGAGGCCTGTAATTTTCATCATAGGTATACCTCAACTATGAGAGACAAAATGAGGAAAAAAAATCCAGAAAATCACATTGTCTGATTTTTAAAGAATTTATTTGCAAATTATGGTGGAAAATAAGTATTTGGTCA
>SSNP01000374.1:169750-200843 GCA_006937955.1 Pachypanchax playfairii | reverse complement strand
CTAAAGACACTCTGTTGTTGAGTTACTGTGTTGTGAAGAGGATGTTGAGGGTTCTCCATGATGATTTTCATTTTCTGAACTATCCTCCTTTGGACAATCAACTCAAGAGACTCCAGATCAGTCCCAGGAACAGAACCAGCCCTCCTTATCAGTCTGTTCAACCTTTTCATGTCACTTCCTCTAATGCTGAGAGTGTTTGGCCTCGAGGCCAGCCAAAATGAGATAAGAGAGATTAGGGCGGAGCTGAAGAATTCCAACAGATCTTTTATGCCCTTGTGATGCACTTTTTAGTGGAAAAAGTCAGAAAAAGCCAAATTAGGTCCTAATTGCTTAGTACAACAGCCAATCAATCGATCAATCATTTCTCCACTCCGAGCCGAACCTGCAACTTCTCCAAGGTGGCGCCAATCCTTCCAGTGAGATCCAGTAGCGCACCCAGTCTGTGGCTCAGCTCCAGAACCCTAACCACTATGAACCATTTGATGTATGCAGATGATTTGGTAATCTTGGAACTCCATTGTGTCTGGAATAAAGTGTGATGATGATGGTACTTGTAGAACAGATCCACTATGACACTGTAAGTAACAGAAGAGACGTGCCAGACGTGTGCATGGACGCCAGGGCAGCCTAGCTCCAGGCACCTGACAGCAACAGTGCGTGGGAGAGCACCAGAGGGAGCGTGCACGCTCAAGCATCTAGTAGGATTTAGTGAGATGCATGTATGATATCTCAAAATGTTTTGTGCATATGTCTGTTGGCACCATGCATATAAGTGTATGGATTTTATATTACCCGGGAACGTGCCCAATAGTTTTGTTCATATAAGCATGTTGTTCATATAAGCATTGTCCACTGTAATGCATTTAAGGGTTAGAGGTTGATTCATATAGATAAAAGAACCAAGTTCTGAAACAGTGTGAACTAAATGCAAACAGGTTGTATGAAGAAGGCTCTCTTGATCAGAACTTCAATGACAGACAGAATCATTACCTTTTACAACAAGTTTACACTATATTAGTATGGTTGATAGCTGTTGATTTTTACTTCTGTTGGTTATATAAAAGTACAATAAAACCATTAAAAACAAACAAATACAAGACCTCATAGAAGTAAATCATTTCTGTTCTATCTCTTACAGGTATGGTACATGGATGGTTATCACAATAATCGCTTTGTTAGGGAGTACCAATCAATGTATGACTTCATGACGACAGATAATTTCACTTCCCATCGCCTTCCTCACCCATGGTCTGGCACTGGTCAAGTTATTTATAATGGATCTATTTACTTTAACAAATTTCAGAGTCACACAATCATCAAATTTGATTTTAGCACATCACTCATCAGTCGCTCCAGACAGCTTGACTTTGCTGGTTACAACAACATGTACCATTACTCATGGGGTGGGCACTCAGACATTGACCTTATGGTGGATGAGGGTGGGCTCTGGGCTGTGTATGCCACCAATCAAAATGCTGGTAACATTGTCCTCAGCAAATTAAATCCGAACACTCTACAGATCATCCGCAGCTGGACCACCAACCACCCCAAACGCAGCGCTGGAGAGTCCTTCATGATCTGTGGAACTTTGTATGTTACTAATGGTTACTCAGGAGGAACCAAAGTATACTATGCTTACTCTACCAACTCTTCAACCTATGAATACATTGATATTCCTCTGACTAACAAATACAGCCACTTGTCTATGCTTGACTACAACCCAAGAGACAGAGCCCTCTATGCCTGGAATAATGGCCATCAAATCCTTTATAATGTAACACTTTATCACATAATACAGTAACATGAAATCATCTTATAAAATCTACTTGGTGTCACCGTCTAATGTCTAATACAATATTTTTCTACATTAGGATTGAGAGCATTTTTGATTTATAATAAACCTTTACACTCAATCTGACCTATATGCACTTGTGAAATAAATTATCAGGTTATTTTTCCTTGCCAGAGTGTAGAATTTTTTCAGAGAAGGTTTGACATTTAAGTCACATTTGAACAAAGTCCACGTTCAAACATATCTGTGGCTGTGTTTGAGCTCACAATATTTAAAAAAATATAATTTGACAGGTCACTTTCAATGTTCTTACTGGTCACAGCTATTAGCATTAGACATCACATTTTGAGTATTTGGTATAGTGGGTACCAATTTACATAAGGCTTTGATAATTTCACAGAAAGAAAATTTGGTAAGTGTTTTGGTGCAAATCTTCACTTCTTTTTTTACATGTTGAATTTTGCTTACTTAAACTGGCTGTATGTTTTTTATATTGTCAAACTTGATTGAGTTCTACAGTAGAAAACACATCAAATTGTTCTGCACAAATCCTTCTGTCTCTATCCCCTCATATGTTGCAACAAGTAGTACTGGCTCAGTGGTTAAGATAGAGTTAAAGGTGGAATATGGAACACATCATAAAAACCTATATTTTTAACAAAATAATGCCTCCATGGGGTGTTTAGAGGGGTGTAGAATGAAAGTCCAGTATTTCCTTTAAAAATTATATTTAAAGTTAAATACAATAAAATGTTTATTTTGATTGGCACAATGTTGGCATTTTGTTTACATTTAGCAGTCAATAGCTGGCAGAGTAGCGGGCACCACTGCAGGTTGCCTAGTATGGTAAAACGTCCTTTATAACGAGGCTGGTACTGTGTAGGAAAGTGGAATATGTGGGTCAAGAGGCTGCTTTGGAGGATTTTGTTGTCCTTCTGGGAGGAGAGACTGGAGAGGATCTAGGGCCAGAGTGGGTTTAGGTGAGGAAATTTCACAGCATCGGAGTGCACATGTGGGTGGCAAGCCTGGCACCCCAACTGTTGTGGCTGCAGAATCCACGCACCAGATGTTGTGGTGTTTGTGTTCCATATTGCTCCTTTAATTGTTCTGTCAGCTGGTTAACTGAAAAATACAGTCAACAATAATTTTCAAACTCTAAAAGTCTAAAGTGAAATATTTCATTTTATATAGATAGCTTATCTTACCCAATGCTTCCAGTGTTGGTATAGTGCCAAGTTTGACTTTTCTGACCTCTGTTATTACTGAAGTATTAAAGCTCTGGACTGTTAAATTTAACCATGTGTAAGCATTTTTATTTATTTAAAAATAAATGATCATTTGACAATACAAAATATAGATAATTTAAATATTTGAATCTAACTTATAAAACTTTGACCCTCTCAAACTGGAAGTTATTAAAACAATCCTAGAAGCAATAATTTTTGTGAATTTCAAACTTGTGAAGACAAGCCCTTTCTTATGAGTCTTCCCAGTTCCCAATGACTAATATGTGAGTGTAGATTATGTAATCCAGGACATGGTAGTCCAAACAAGATAAAAATTAAAAAACAGCCAATTACATTCAAAATCAGTTTGTTAGAATTATAAATATATAAATATATATAGTTTAAAATCAAAACTCCTGCTCTTATGTGGATTTTTTGTTCATTGTATTTATTGTTATGTATCAAAAAGTAATATAAATATTTCCATCTCTTAATAATAATAAAAATGTATACTTTATTGATCCCCTTGGGAAAATGTTTTCTTTATGTAGCACTTTTAGATGGGATCAGTGTGGTTAGGCACTAGACATCTACTAGGTTCTTTCTATCAAGAGGAATAACACAGATTTCCTGAACTTTAAACAATGAGGATTTATTGCTTCACCCGGCATGAAAAACAGTATATGTGTTTACAATATTTGCCAAAATAAAATACAATATCCAAAATAAAACAGAGCTCTATCAAAAAAAAAAAACAAATGTCAATTTTAGAGTTCAGTCCTGAGCAATGTTGCTACCTGGGTAGTGTAATGTTTTGTATGTATCTGTGATTATAAATGGATTTTCCAGTTTGTGAAGGTTCCTCTGCGAAAGAATGCCTTGGCTGGCTTACACCTGTCCGAAGTCTATATGGGCTCGGCACGCCATGAAATCAAGAATCCAGAGTCACTATAAAACCAATCTACATAGAATGCAGAAAGTAAATCATTCTGTTTCATTTTCTATCCTTATGAGACCTCATATCTATCAAGCTCAACAAGCATTACTATTGGTCACCTAACTGTTTAAGACAGCTTCATTATAAAAAAATAATTTACATATTTTATCATTCAGATTTTAGCTTTGTCAGCTTTAAATTGTAATGTGTATAATTTTCAACAGCAACATGTGCCAAAATCTCAATGGAGTGATTATTTTCACAATAATGTAACAACATGTGAATTAACCATATTTATATGATCAAAATGCAATCTCCATTATCACACCCAAAACACTTAATCCTTTTAAAGGAGTCATCAACTGTTAATACCGTGCATACCCATACACAGTAATCGTTGTACAGGCCTTAAAAAAATTGACTGGAAAAAAAATTGAGAAAAAAACCTTTTTTGACCCTATTTTATAAACACAATATTGTCTCATTAGAATGAGATAGTGCAACACCATTGTAAGTTTGCTTAGTTATGCCATCACGAGTGGGATCTTCCGATGCCAACTTAAAATGTCCATAAAGTGCTGGATAGTTGTTCCAAATGGCTTCCACTGTCCTAAAACTGGAGGCCACCCAACAAGTGTCTGATATCCAACCTATTTTGCAGAGTTGAACGTCCAAACTAGATGCACATTCCTTCAGCTCCATGCGGTTCTTGTAAGACGTGTTATAAAGAGAATATAGCTTGTCCATCAATATTTTAAAATGGTTGATTGCCCCGATCTCCTTGACCATGTCATTTACTGCAAGCTCAAGTCTGTGGGCTGAGCAGTGCCACACAGTAACGTGAAGGAAAATATCCTGAAGCCTGCTTGCAACACCACTTCTCCGTCCTAACATAACTGATGCACCATCACAAGTCAGTCCAATGAGAGTTTTATACAAAAACTCACGGGTCAAATGCAAGCGATCCAGTGTAGATGATAATGTGCGCACAATACCTTCAGCTGATAAATCATCTAGCTCAGCCAGCTCAGTAAATATGTTACTTGGTTTGACCATATCTGGTAGCTGCGTTCTTATGTAGACGATGAGTGCGCTTTTCTTATTTAAACTAGTTGACTCGTCCAGGATGAGGCTAAGTTTTGGCACACACTCCACAACTCGATCAAAGAGTTTTCTTTTCATTTCTACTGAAATGTGTTCTTCAACTAATTTCCGAAAAAACGGAAGTGCTAGTGATCGCCCCTGATGAAGCTATTCTAGGGA
Organism: Pachypanchax playfairii; assembly: GCA_006937955.1. Lineage (NCBI taxonomy): Eukaryota > Metazoa > Chordata > Actinopteri > Cyprinodontiformes > Aplocheilidae > Pachypanchax > Pachypanchax playfairii. The sequence goes on along the minus strand of SSNP01000374.1, from coordinate 195,625 downwards.
TCAAGCAGTACTTGAGTGTTCAGAGCTTGTCTTGTAAGTCAAGCCTCAGAAATCTTTGAGTAATTTTTGACAAGGAAATGTCATTACAGCAACATTCAAAGCAGCTCACTCGAAATTACTTCTTTCAGCTAAGGAAAATCTCTAAACTTAGAACAATGGTATCCAAAGCTGAGCTCGAGATGGTTATCCATGCTTTTGTGTCTTCTCGTTTAGACTATTGTAACAGTTTGTTTTCTTGTCTAAACAAAAAAGAGATGTCTCGTCTGCAGCAGGTTCAAAATTCTGCTGCACGGTTGCTGACTCGATCCAGCAGAAGGGCTCTTATCGCGCCGATTCTGAAAGCTCTCCATTGGCTCCCTGTCTCTTTTCGTGTCAATTTCAAAATCCTGGTGCCCACTTTTAGAGCCTTGCATGGCCAGGCCCCTTCCTACATAAGAGACTTGTTGTGTCTGTATACCCCCACTCGGAGGCTGAGATCATTAGATGAAAACTTACTCCTGGTCCCTCGTTCTCGTTTTAGGACCCGAGGAGACCGATCCTTTCAGGTCGTTGAGTCGAGGATCTGGAATGATCTTCCACCCTCTTTACGTTCACTTGACTCTGTCGATGCATTTAAGAATAAACTTAAAACCCACTTGTTCCTGCAGGTATTCTCAGCTCGCCAGATAATGGCTATTATGATCATCATATATTTATGTCTATTTTGTTGTACACTGTTTTTATTGTATCTTTTTTGCTCCTTTATGTGAAGCACTTTGTGACTTCTTCTTTCTGTGAAAGGTGCTATATAAATAAAATTTACTTACTTACTTTTTGTATGTTTGCACATGCAACATTAGAATGCAGCACTCTACCCATATCCAGTCTGTTTAACTCCTGACAGTCAATTTCAGCTTCAAATCCATGCGCTGGTCTGTTGCGTTTAGCCTCTTTATATGCAGTGTGAAAAATCCGACTTGTAGTGGCTATTTTTTCAGAATGAGCATTGACTATAGCCTGTCCTAAAGTGTCTTTTTCAGCTTTTTCAAGTATGGTTTTTGCTGCTGGATGATATTTTTATTTACAACTATGTCTTGGCAATCATCGGACCCCATGTATCCAGATCTTTGCTGGATTGTTTCACTGGATGGGAGAAATAACTCATGTCTTTATTACACTTTATTGAATTAAATGTGAAATTTCTGATTATTTATAATAGTTTTTAAGTCATGAGTCCTTTTGACCCAAAATAAGTCCTAATATGTTTTACTGGATTGGAACCATGAGACACAAATATTGTGATCACATTTTTAAACATCTGCTATTTTACTGTAATATGTTTTTGTTTATTAAATGAAGATGTTTATTGATATTTTTCAATAGCTTTAAAGTTATGAGACCTTTTGATCCCAAATCAGCCCAGAATTGTTGTACCAGACTGGAACCATGACACACAGTAGAATAGACTACTGTAACGCTCTGCTCTCTGGTCTTCCCAAAAAATCTATTTCTCGTTTACAACTTCTCCAGAACTCAGTGGCTCGGGTTCTGACGAAGACCAGAGGGCAGGAAGACATTACACCACTTTTAAAATCGCTGCATTGGCTCCCCGTGTGTTTCAGGATTGATTTTATGGTTATTTTAGTTGTTTATAAATGTCTTAATGATCTTGGGCCTTCTTATTTATCTGAACTGCTTTTAAATTATGAGCCCTCGCGGACCCTGAGGTCCTCTGGTACTGGCCTTTTAGTTATCCCTAGAGTCAGGACTGAAACCTATGGCGAGGCCTCGTTTCAATATTATGGTCCTTGTCTGTGGAACAGCCTGTCGGAGAACCTCAGGGCTGCAGAGACTGTTCATGTTTTTAAAAAGAGGCTCAAGACATCTTTTTAACTTAGCTTTTAAGTGATTTAATCATCTTAATTTTTAACTTTAATTACTTAGATTTACTCATTAATTTATTCATTTATTGCTCATCTACTCATTTATTCATTTATCTATTTTTATTTTATTTATTTATTAACCCTAACCCTTATTAATGTATTTTTATCTTTCTCTTAATGATTCATTTGGTTTTATCAATATAAATTAGTTTTATGAATCACTACTTGTTTTTTACTTGTTCTTATCCTTTTTAATGTTATCCTTTTTAATCCAGTGTTTCCTCATGGGGGTCATTCATACTGGAGGTTTGCTCTGCTCAGTCTACACGGTTGCTCCCGTGGAAAAGTCGGTGTTGGGGGGCCGGGGCAGAGGCGGACTGCTCATCTGTGGATTCTGGAGAATCACAGAACGGCCGGTACTCCAGGACGGCCGATGGGCCGGCCCACCACTCTCTACGCACGCTTTCAGCACCTGTTTTTTCTCCCCACAAATCTCTTTCACGTTCCAGCACTCTAGGTGGTAGCACTGCACCTCTGAGGTAGATGTGAGCTGCATTGGCTGTGGCTGCCAGGCAAGGAGAAGAAATGGAGGAGGATGCAAAGACAGTGGAAAGAAACGATGCAAAACCCAACTGAAAGTTAAAAAAGGAAAGAAAAGAGTGGGGCTGAGAAGACAAGAGAAAAAAAATTGTGGGCATTAGATGCTGAAGCCTCTAAATGTCACAAACTAACTGACATATTTAGCAGCACAGCCAGCAGCAGCACCTCAGAGCAGGTTCACAGCAGTAAATGAAGTCAGGCAGACAGCTAGACAGCAACATGCCATCAGTTATGAGGGACAGAGAGATGAGCTGGTTCCACAGGCAGATCCAGGGCAAGTAAATATGGAACATATCGTAAGAGGAGAAACAGTTATTTGTTAGGGTTGATGTTAGGAATTCATGTTTAGGTTGCAAATTTTTTATGATTACAGTAGTTAAAACAGCTAAACTTCAACATTTAGCTGTAAAAGGCCACATGCAGTAGCTAATATTAAGAAATATGTTGTGCTTTTACATAAAAAGGTTAGTAGTAGTGTTACAGTTAATGCTTACAAACTTTGAAGATTTAAAATACAGTAGTTACATTTATAATGGTGCATTTTCATTTAGATGTGGTTATTAGTGCAGTAAGATTAATTACTGCATAAATTATTAAGCTTATCAAGTAATAAATTCCTTTAAGACAGCATGGAATCGATTATATATTACCATGTTATATAACTGATGTTGATACCTCCATTTCTATGTAAGTATTCAAGTTAATCTAGAATAATAGGCTTTTAATACAACATATAGTCAACATCAGCACTGTTGATATAATTTTGATGGTTTGATAGCAAAAGCCACATATTGTTGCTGCTGAATTTACGTGCGCCGATTACTTTGGGCCGGGCCTAGTCAAAGTCCAGGGTTGTTTTTTAGTCCCAGTCCCTTGGCCGGGGTCCCTCTGTGCAGCCCTGTGGCTGTGCTTTGGGCCCCTGACAGCTCTGGTCCGGTTCCTGTGGTTTCAACCGGGAGCTGGGTAGACTGGCTCGTGGTACATGGTACTATGTCTTTTATAATACATATATTTTTATATGATGTGTCCACAGTTTACAGTATAAGTACCTGATGCATCAAGAATTTGAATTTCTCAATCACTTTATTGCAGTTTTGGGTTTATCAAATTTCACATCAGGCACCAGAAGAAAGGCTCCATTAATGTTTTAGCAATCTATGTAAAAACAGTCCTGTGCTGCTCTTTAAAAGTGTAATAGTGCAACAGATAACAGTAAATAGATGTTGAGACACTTATAAAATGCATGTGGAAAATCCCTGGGCAGACGAAAAGGATACTGACACAAGCTCAATATCAGAGGTGCATAATGTTTCTATGACGACCACAGTGTTGCACCATTTCTTATAAACATAAAGACTCAAACCTCCTCCAAGGGAATTTCTCATCACTGTGGGGTCTCTCAAGACGGACAGGCTTCCACTGAAAGGGTGTTATGATAAGGACACCGCTTTAGGCTATTTGGTTTTCTGTTGATGAGTGCAAAATGTCTATATTTTCTTTATTTGACACTAGCAGCCCTAAACACAGCAAGTTTTTTGTAAAATCCCTCCCCAGGTTTACTGAGTGTCAGTGTTTCTCCAAAGCTTCATAGCTGGTCAACTGTTGTAAAACAACCCCCCTTCCCCTCTTGCAAAGATACTATTGTCTTTTGTAAATGGGTCCTTTGCAAATTTACAGTTTCTTCAAGTTGGGGGGTGAGTCAGGAGGAAAAAAAATCAGGAACAGTGTTAAAGTATTGTAATAAAAATATAGGTTTTATTGTTTTTTATAACCAATTTCCAGCAAGTAAATGTGGAAATTACTGAGTGTAAAGCAATGGAGGCGCAAAAGTTGACCAAAAAAAGGCGCACAACCCTAGTTGTACTCAAAATATTTTGACAAGGTTAGCAGGTCTGCACAATAGACAACACATAAAAACTCTGCTGCCTTCTGTAACTGCCTGTTTCAGAATCCATATACTAACCCAATATTACAAACCTACAGTCTTTTATTAGCTTTCATGTCATGCAATTATTACACTACAATTATTAAACTAAACTTGTTTTGACCAGGACATTGTGCTTCTAACCTTGCGCTGCAAGATTTGGAGTTTTCCAAACCCACGAAAATCCATCTTTTACTGCTCCAACTGAACCATCTTCCTTGGTCAAAAAATATTCTGACCAATCATGTGTTAGCATTGTGCTTTGGGGCGGGTATTCAAGTATGACTGGCAGCAAGTGTCCAGGCAGGCAAAGCAAAACAAACATGGCTGCTGGTGGACGTACACATAAAATCAGCTATTGAATCTGTTTTAGGACGAGAGACGATTTCTTGGTTGAAAATGAGCAAAGGGAAGAACTTTATGCATTTCTTGGTGGTAACGATGTGTGTGCTTTTCTCCAGATTGGATTTGCAAGAGCTTGATTTACTGTAATTGGCTAAAGACAAATCATGATAGGCAGACACTTGCTGCTGTGTTGTCCAATCAGCTTAAAATATTATACCAGATGTCCCTCCCTTTTTCAGAAGCTTTCAGACGAGCAGTTCCAGATCGTTGTGTGAAGACTTGACATGGGCAGATCGGGCAGAGCCAAGTTATTGAGCTTCAGCTCTGTTTGAAAATTTTTTGTCTTAACACATTTCAGGGATTTTTTGTTGTTATTAGTCCATCTGTCAGTGATTAAATCTCACGCTGATGTAAAATATGGTTCACTCAATCAACAAAATATGAAAGTAGGACAATAAATTGAGGTTTCTGATGGTTAACTACTCAATGATGTTCTGTTATCGCATTACTGTTATTTACATAGAAACAAAGTCCACAGAACACACTGATATCACAGGTTAAAGGCCACAACAGAAGAAGTAATTTTGCTGAGACTGCAGAACAACATGAGGAAGATCTGAGACAGGAACATGAGAGAGGACGAAATATTTCAAGAACTAAAGAGAAAAGTAACAGTTCTACAAAATTTGCACAAAACGATCAACAATCTCTCCTGAGAGAACACGAACTGAAAGACGGAGAAGGATCATAACATCTGGCAAACATTGGACTGCTATTAAAAACTAAAGGTAAAATCTGAAGCTGGTTTCTTTAAAGTGACTTCAAAAAGTCATGATACATTTTAGCTTTGTCTTTGGTATAATATATATACTTGTATTCTTGTGTCCTTGATAAATACTCATGCATGGTGTGATAATCAGTATGGATGGAAACAGGTTTTATGTGTCTATTTGATCAGTCCAACTTCTTGAATCAGTAACCTCCCTGTTGTGGCATTAAACAATTATAATACAACACAGGTTTAGATCTCACTGTGATAACAGCAGATGTTTCATTCAGGAACCCTCAGCAGAGTTTGTCAAGTGGATGTAGACTTCAATTTTCAGAAGAGACCTGAATGTTTCATGGTGGTTTGGACTGTGTCAAGGAGGAAGGGAGGGATTGGGGTCATGGGAGACAGGCTTTTTGCACACACTAGACTACAGTCAAGCTTCAAAACAGGAGGAGCAACCTGAGGAGTTTCCAGCATCTTCATTGGACATCATAATAGTCAGTAGGCTTTATCCTTTCATGGTAGACACTGGGGCTAGGTTTAGAACTCAGTTCTATAAGTACTTCCCTAAGTCTACATAGACTTGAAGGGGTTTTCCACAGAAAAACTAGGTTGTAGACTTAACTGATATCTTTTTATTAGTCCTGCCACTCATAAAAACTCAACTTTTAACATCTCAGCTACACTATCACATCTGCTTTTAATCCTCTGATTCAAATAGCTCATCGTCTGGCACACCTGATCCTCCTCCATCTGGTTTCCAAGTCTGCCCCAGATAACTTCTTCAGCTGATTGATTTCTCAGAGGAAAATGGCCATCAGCTCACCGAAAGACAAGTATGTTAACAAACAAACCATTTTATCATGTTGACAGTTATGTCATCTAGACAATGATCTAAAAGATTAAGGTCACACACTCAAACTGGGTATGTAGAATTGTGCAGAACTTAAAATTACAAATTTGTCAGATCAAGGTCACAAGTAAAAAATAACATAAGTCCCTAAAAAAGGAAAAAATATAAGTAACAGGCAACGGTGAGGAATAAATATCGTCATGCTATTCCTGTTACACTGTTCATGTTTTAATTGACTATTTAAAAGAATTAATTTCAATGACTGGCACATGATTATTAATGCATATGTGATCAATATGTATTGGACGTTATGATGAGGTTGATATTTTGTGTTTATCCCCATTTTGGTTTTTTTCAATTCAATTAAAAAATACTTTATTAATCCCAGGAGGGAAATGTTGTTGTAGCTCAGTTCTTCATCAGGGAGCAATTATAGAGGGTTCTAGCTGTGGGCAAGAAGGATCTTTTGTAGCGGTCTGTGCTGCAGCGGATTCTCAAGAAGCCTTTGACTCAAGGCACTTTGTTTGTTTAGTTATTGTGTTGTGAAGAGGATGGTGAGGGTTTTCACTCCAGAACAGAACCAGCCCTCCTTATCAATCTGTTCAGCCTTCTTCCTCTGATGCTGCTCCCCCAACAGGTGACTCCAGATGTGATCACACTCTCCACGACAGATCTTCAACATCTTGCTGCAAACTGTTGAAATGTTGACAGTGTAGAGGAGAGAGAGGCATGATTAAAGTCTCCAGATATTGCCACAAATGCATTTTGGTGCTGTGTTTTTAGCTTAGCAACATTTGAGCCAATGATGTCACATGCAGATTTGGCATTAGCTGATGGTGGAATGTAAACTGCTACTAAAATAACACTGGTGAGCTCCCTCGGTAGATAATATGGATGAAAACCAACAGCCAAGAGTTCAATATCTGGACTGCAGAGACGGTATTTCACAACAGCCATCTCTGTCTACTTGTATTGTTTGAAAGCCAGACAGAGACATGATATGTTCCTTTAGCCATGTCTCAGTAAAACACATGATGCTGTTTTCCTGATACTCTGGCTGGGTCTTCAGCAGAGTTTCAAGTTAATCAGATTTGTCAATAAGAGATCTCACATTAGTCAATGTGACTGATGGAAGTGAAGGTTTAAACTTCCTCTTTCTCTCTCTTCACTTTGTTCCTGCCCTACATCCATATTTTCTTTTTTTTTTTAGCTCATCAGGGATCCAGAGTTTCAGTTTGAGGATTATTTGAATCCTAGAAATGTCCATTAGCTGCTCTTTTCCTGTAAACACCTCTCTCATTGCCATGGTTACACGTCATAACAAGTGGCAAAAAAGTGACAAATCAAGCAAAAACCCATCAATTGGCAAAGCACCCAAATCAGAATAAAAAGTATTTCAAAAAATAATATTTTCAGAAGAAAAAAATAGCAAGAAATACTCAAAAAGAAAAAAATGCTAGCATTATCACAGAGCACAAGCTGCCACCATGTGTATTGCTATTCTAGATTGTTAAAACTGCTTTTAGCAAAACTGAAGCAATTATGGAAGTGTGTTGTGCATGATCAAATTGTCCACTCTACTGCACCTCAGACTGAATCTTGAGTGGTTGCAACTGAGGAGGATATGACATAGATCCATTAGCAAAGCAAATGACCGGCCCTTTCATGACGAGTTTCACCCACAATGCACTTGGATACAATATCTGCAATTTATTTATAAATTTGCACATCATAAAGCTGCACATGTAACAGTGAAAATAAAGCCAGTCATGCAGCAACACATTTTTTAAAATATTTTATACCTACTACATCACTAAAGTCAGTCTTTCTGGTAAAGCTATTATCAACCATGACTTGAACCTGAGTGGACAGCCGATATAAACCCTGCTTAAATCAGCACTTAGTTCAGTATTATAGACTGTCCCTGGGCTCCATACTCCTTTGGGTTTGAGTTGTAGAAGAGCCCGCGTTCTCGCCCATCCTCACCAGCTCTCAGTTGTAGAAGAGGCCCAACTCTCACATCACACCCCTGAGCTGGGCCCCACTGATACCTGGGCTGGGGGCGTGTCGCCCTCCTAGCCCCCCTGAAGCCCTGCCCCTGCCTAGATCATTACTCTTTCTGAAACATGAAAGTTTGGGTTTGTCACAAACAGGCCTTTGGAGCACTGCCTTCATCCCCTTAAGTACAGATTTGGTTTTCTTGTAGCATTGTGTGTGATTTTTAAATATAACTTAAATGCCCAAACTTACCTGTTTTTATATGTTTGGAAATTGCAAATAATGTTTTGGAAATTTGAATACAAAAGAAGAAGGTTATAATCTATTTTTTTTAACTGATATATGTATATATGTATCTCATTAGACATTGGTGTTTTTGACCAAGTCAATGTACACAGGCTCATTCCAACTCACAGAGGCTCAAGTTGGTCATGTCAGTGTACTTTATGATGGCACTGTTGTAATGGGTGGAGAATCCAGGCTACCATCATGCACCATCAACCCCTCGGACCACCACCAGCATTTATACAAAGGCAAGGTGGATGAAGTGTCTTGCCCAATTGCACAGTGGCAAGGTGATTACGATTGAGTAGGGTTTAAACAGGCAACCACCCAGTTAGTGAACAATCTGCTCTATCACGCCAATCACTGCCACACCATCTTCTTCTTCTCATTTCAGCTGCTCCCTTCAGGAGTCTCCCACAGCAAGTCGTCTGTCTCCATCTGTCCTCTGCATCTTCTTCTTTCACACCAACCAACCTCATGTCCTCCTTCACTATCCATATGTCTCCTCTTTGGTCTTCCTCTAGACCTGCTGTCTGGCAGTTCCCACTTCAGTATCCTTTTCCCAATGAGCCCACTATCCCTCCTCTGGGCATGTCCAAACCATCTCAGTCTGGTCTCTCTGACTTTATCTCCAAAATATCTAACATGTGTTGTCCCACTGATGGACTCATTCCTGATCCTGTCCATCCTTATTCCTCTAGTGGACTTTTTTTCTGCTTGGTCTTGAAGAGGACTCTCTAGGACGCATGCTTTCTCATCTTCTCCTGTTTCACAAATTTGGCGTACAGACTCTCAAGGACAGTGATTTCCTGACAAAAACATCTGAGAGTGCTGCTCAGTGATGGTGTTGACATTCCTGTAACACACATCTCACTACACTGATTGCACTCACACCCTTGAAGGCCCTTACAGTGTCTCATCTGTTCATTGTTGTATCCCCATGCTATGGAGTTGTTTTTGTGCTCTTACCCAGTGCCCCCCCATCCCTCCTGGGGGCACTGGGTGAGAGGAATCTTTTTTCTCTCCTCTCTATCCTCATGGTATCTTTTATTTCCCTGGAAAATACACCGAGTCGAAAGATGGCGGCGCCAGCAGTGTGCACGGCGACACGTCTGTCGGCATTTCGCTTCTGTTTATTTTTACGTGTATTATTTCCACTGTTTCGAAAGAGTTTAGAGCATTTTAAATCCCTTCAAGACGCACCTTTTTGATCTGGCTTTTACTGCAGGTTGACTTGAGCATCTTAATAGTTTTCAACAGTTTTTATTGTGAACTCTGACTGTTCTGTATTTATTTTATTCTACGTTTTTGTTGTTGATTGTTCTAACCTTGGTGTGTTGTGCCTTGTACAGCGCTTTGGGGCAGCTTATGCTGCTGTAAATGCGCTTTATAAATAAAATTGACCTTGACCTTGACTTTGGTTTCTACACATAGGTTTATGTGTGCCTATATATTCATACAGTGGGGCAAAAAAGTATTTAGTCAGCCACCAATTGTGTAAGTTCTCCCACTTAAAAAGATCAGAGAGGCCTGTAATTTTCATCATAGGTATACCTCAACTATGAGAGACAAAATGAGGAAAAAAAATCCAGAAAATCACATCATCTGATTTTTAAAGAATTTATTTGCAAATTATGGTGGAAAATAAGTATTTGGTCAATAACAAAAGTTAATCTCAATACTTTGTTATATAGCCTTTGTTGGCAATGACAGAGGNTCAAACGTTTTCTGTAAGTCTTCACAAGGTTTTCACACACTGTTGCTGGTATTTTGGCCCATTCCTCCATGCAGATCTCCTCTAGAGCAGTGATGTTTTGGGGCTGACGCTGGGCAACACGGACTTTCAACTCCCTCCAGAGATTTTCTATGGGGTTGAGATCTGGAGACTGGCTAGGCCACTCCAGGACCTTGAAATGCTTCTTACGAAGCCACTCCTTCGTTGCCCGGGCGGTGTGTTTGGGATCATTGTCATGCTGAAAGACCCAGCCACGTCTCATTTTCAATGCCCTTGCTGATGGAAGGAGGTTTTCACTCAAAATCTTACGATACATGGCCCCATTCATTCTTTCCTTTACACGGATCAGTCGTCCTGGTCCCCTTGCAGAAAAACAGCCCCAAAGCATGATGTTTCCACCCCCATGCTTTACAGTAGGTATGGTGTTCTTTGGATCCAACTCAGCATTCTTTCCCCTCCAAACACGACAAGTTGAGTTTCTACCAAAAAGTTCTATTTTGGTTTCATCTGACCATATGATGTTCTCCCAATCCTCTTCTGGATCATCCAAATGCTCTCTAGCAAACCGCAGACGGGCCTGGACGTGTCCTGGCTTCAGCAGGGGGACACGTCTGGCACTGCAGGATTTGAGTCCCTGGCGGCGTAGTGTGTTACTGATGGTAGCCTTTGTTACTTTGGTCCCAGCTCTCTGCAGGTCATTCACTAGGTCCCTCCGTGTGGTTCTGGGATTTTTGCTCACCGTTCTTGTGATCATTTTGACCCCACGGGGTGAGATCTTGCGTGGAGCCCCAGATCGAGGGAGATTATCAGTGGTCTTGTATGTCTTCCATTTTCTAATAATTGCTCCCACAGTTGATTTCTTCACACCAAGCTGCTTACCTATTGCAGATTCAGTCTTCCCAGCCTGGTGAAGGTCTACAATTTTGTTTCTGGTGTCCTTTGACAGCTCTTTGGTCTTGGCCATAGTGGAGTTTGAAGCGTGACTGTTTGAGGTTGTGGACAGGTGTCTTTTATACTGATAACGAGTTCACACAGGTGCCATTAATACAGGTAACGAGTGGAGGACCGAGGAGCCTCTTAAAGAAGTTACAGGTCTGTGAAAGCCAGAAATCTTACTTGTTTGTAGGTGACCAAATACTTATTTTCCACCATAATCTGCAAATAAATTCTTTAAAAATCAGACAATGTGATTTTCTGGATTTTTTTTCCTCATTTTGTCTCTCATAGTTGAGGTATACCTATGATGAAAATTACAGGCCTCTCTGATCTTTTTAAGTGGGAGAACTTACACAATTGGTGGCTGACTAAATACTTTTTTGCCCCACTGTATATGTATGTGTGTATATGTATGTATTCTCTTATCGACCTCATGTTGGTGCTGGATTCGGGCTGCCTTGGGAGAGTGGGGGTTAAAGTGTGTCTCCCATGGTAATTTCATTGTACTGTACTGTACTGTATAGTGTTTTTACTGCTCTTAATTTCGTGAAGGGAACTGCTAGGTTTTTTCCTTATTCTATCAAACCTTGTGTTATTATAAATAGAAGAATCACGACACTCAAGAAGTTTGGTCCAAAACTCAGCCGAGGAGAGAATCAGCGCACGCATCATCTCTGCGAGACAGCCCTGATAACTCTGCTGGTCCCTCTTCAGCTCAGTGTCTTTATTCACTTAGAAACAGCAATAACAGATAACATGAATCATCACTCCCAAATCAGCCAAGCCAGTGGTGGCTGGCACCTCGCAACTTGGATTAGGAAAAACAAAGTTCTTCAAAGCTGGTGTCAGGCATGAACATGTATAATTCTATGTTTTCCATTCCCTATCAGAAACCTCCCAAGGGATTGATCTGATCTGATCCCTAATCCTGTGCATCCTCGTCTCTCTAATAAACTTATTCCTGATTCTGTCCATTTTCGTCCCTCCCAAAGAACCTCAACATGTTCATTTCTGCTCCCTCTAAGCTGTATTTGAGTTCTGATACCTGTCTTCACTGTGATTAAAGTTTTGCCTTTTTTGCTGAGGATAAGTAGCCACCCTTAGAATGAAAAATAAACTGACAATAAGACGTTCAAAGAACCACAACAATAACAAAATAGCTGCTGGTGTCAATGTTGTTTTACAAGCAAAGAGATTAATTTTTTGACAATATCTTATAGGTATTTTGGCGTGTGGATGGTCTTCTTCATGCTTGGCCTGGGAACACTGCTGCCCTGGAACTTCTTTATGACTGCAACCAAGGTGTAATATAATTTGCTTTGTTTCCCTCATACAATCTAACTCATAGATTCATAGATAAATTCATAAAAAGGGAAACACAGACATAAAATCTTTATGCAATGAAAAGTAACGCAGTTACAAACCAAAAATGAAGTGGGAGAAACAGTAAGTGTAAAACTGTCTTCAAAGGGAAGTATAAATGCTTTTGTCTGAAGTTCCGATCTTACAGAAATATTCTGTTTCATGGCACGGTTTTCAGGTTTATATCAACAGATCTTTGATTCTGTCTCTACAGTACTTCACAAGCCGTTTGAAGGACTCTTTTTCCACTGAAGCGTTGTCTAATCAGACAGTGGCATCAGATGAAAATCGAAGTGTTCTAGAGGCCAAATTTAACAATGTGATGACACTTTGTGCAATGCTGCCTCTGCTACTTTGTACTTGTCTCAACTCTTTCCTGCACTCTCTGTAAGTACTACATCATAACATTACAAACTGTTTTCAAAAAGTGCACCAATAGTGCCTATTTTATTAAATGTAAATTAAATTAAATTAAAAAAGGATCAAAAATAAAATAATTAATCTTCAGGGTGATTGAACTGGACACATTTGTATATGTTTATAAGTGCAAATACTGAATGAGCAAACACAACTAAGTTCAACCTACCAAAGATGGCAGACTAGTTGTGGGGAGAGCAGTGACAGAGATTAGACTGAAGCATGGGATTATCAAGGTCCAAAGGTTCCTAAAACTTTGGCTGTGTCCAAATTCAGGATCTGCATCCTCTGGAAGGTTCCTCCTATCAGGTACAGCTAAGAAGGACAGTTCTTTCATGAGAACAAAACCCAAAAGTAGGTGTCTTGTGCAGCTTGCCCTTCCTTCTGTTCCTGACCTAACCCTCTGCACATGTCTGGTTACCTGGCAACCATGATGGTGTCACACAAAAGCAGAGAAATGTGAATGAGGTGTCCTTCTTCTCACTTTTATTCTGCAATGACATATTAAAATGTTTTCCTGTGTTCTGTACATAGTTTTATTTCTGTATGTTTCTGAATTTTGGTATCACAATATTTTCCACACGTCATTAAACAACTCTAATTATATAAAGTTCATTTTCTTGTTAACAAATGATTTGTTTATTATAATAAGGGAATTAAAAGGTAAACACAATGAATTATGAGAAGTATTTCTTTCAATCAGTTTATTCAGAAGAAGTTTATAACTAGGGCCGGGACTCGATTAAAAATTTTAATCTAATTAATTAGAGGCTTTGTAATTAATTAATCAAAATTAATCGCATTTTAATCAGGGAACCAGGGAACAGTGAGAATTTTTTTCAAACGGATTTTTAGTATACCATTGAATCATGACTGAATACACATACAGTGGGGCAAAAAAGTATTTAGTCAGCCACCAATTGTGTAAGTTCTCCCACTTAAAAAGATCAGAGAGGCCTGTAATTTTCATCATAGGTATACCTCAACTATGAGAGACAAAATGAGGAAAAAAAATCCAGAAAATCACATTGTCTGATTTTTAAAGAATTTATTTGCAAATTATGGTGGAAAATAAGTATTTGGTCACCTATGGCCAAGACCAAAGAGCTGTCAAAGGACACCAGAAACAAAATTGTAGACCTTCACCAGACTGAATCTGCAATAGGTAAGCAGCTTGGTGTGAAGAAATCAACTGTGGGAGCAATTATTAGAAAATGGAAGACATACAAGACCACTGATAATCTCCCTCGATCTGGGGCTCCACGCAAGATCTCACCCCGTGGGGTCAAAATGATCACAAGAACGGTGAGCAAAAATCCCAGAACCACACGGAGGGACCTAGTGAATGACCTGCAGAGAGCTGGGACCAAAGTAACAAAGGCTACCATCAGTAACACACTACGCCGCCAGGGACTCAAATCCTGCAGTGCCAGACGTGTCCCCCTGCTGAAGCCAGGACACGTCCAGGCCCGTCTGCGGTTTGCTAGAGAGCATTTGGATGATCCAGAAGAGGATTGGGAGAACATCATATGGTCAGATGAAACCAAAATAGAACTTTTTGGTAGAAACTCAACTTGTCGTGTTTGGAGGGGAAAGAATGCTGAGTTGGATCCAAAGAACACCATACCTACTGTAAAGCATGGGGGTGGAAATATCATGCTTTGGGGCTGTTTTTCTGCAAGGGGACCAGGACGACTGATCCGTGTAAAGGAAAGAATGAATGGGGCCATGTATCGTAAGATTTAGAGTGAAAACCTCCTTCCATCAGCAAGGGCATTGAAAATGAGACGTGGCTGGGTCTTTCAGCATGACAATGATCCCAAACACACCGCCCGGGCAACGAAGGAGTGGCTTCGTAAGAAGCATTTCAAGGTCCTGGAGTGGCCTAGCCAGTCTCCAGATCTCAACCCCATAGAAAATCTCTGGAGGGAGTTGAAAGTCCGTGTTGCCCAGCGTCAGCCCCAAAACATCACTGCTCTAGAGGAGATCTGCATGGAGGAATGGGCCAAAATACCAGCAACAGTGTGTGAAAACCTTGTGAAGACTTACAGAAAACGTTTGATCTCTGTCATTGCCAACAAAGGCTATATAACAAAGTATTGACATTAACTTTTGTTATTGACCAAATACTTATTTTCCACCATAATTTGCAAATATATTCTTTAAAAATCAGACGATGTGATTTTCTGGATTTTTTTTCCTCATTTTGTCTCTCATAGTTGAGGTATACCTATGATGAAAATTACAGGCCTCTCTGATCTTTTTAAGTGGGAGAACTTACACAATTGGTGGCTGACTAAATACTTTTTTGCCCCACTGTAAGCTTAAGCAACAAAATATTGTTTATTTTTGTTCAACCAAGTCCAACAGACCAGTGTATTAAGTGTAGAAAATGTCTACACTTGTACTCAGAGTCGGGCTAACGTCCACGCTAGCTGCTATATGTTTAACATTGAGGTGATACTTCAGGCCCGATGTGCTGCGGTGATGTGCAAATTCCTTGCTGCATAGCTTGCACACATGCTCTTATCCACGCTTCCATCCAGTCATTTTTTATAACAAAACTTCCCATCCACGGGGCCAATCAAAGCAGTCGCTTCTTCATTCATGTTCACTGTGGTTTGTTGTTGTCCTAAATAATGAACGCTGGTAGGTGCGCCAGTATAATCGGTCCGCTGAAACTCATGAGAGATGTTCTGCGGTGCTTAAATAAGTGCGATTAAAATGCGTTAAAAAAATTAACGCGTTATTTTTGTGTAATTAATTAATCTTAATTAACGCGTTAAAGTCCCGGCCCTATTTATAACATAACAAAACCAAAAACTTGATGAGGTCTAAGAGCTCTTCATCCATGTCTCTTTTCTTCTTCCTCGCTGCTGGTTAGCTGAGAATAGGATTTCTGAGTAGATTTGAACATATTTGAAAAAGCTTAAATCACTAACAAGAAATTACCTGTGGGTGTAAGGAGGTACGAACAGGAATCTTTTTAGAAATGTTAATATGGTTGAAACCTCGCTATGGTGGACACTGATGGGACCAGACATTTTGTCCTTTATGGTGGAGTGTCCACCCCATAGGGATAGGGTATCCGGGTGTCCTGTCATCTAGGAATGTCCGTAAACCATTGTCACGGACATTTCCTCTGTACATCATCTTATTTTATGAACACATGGTCAAATCCCTTTCTGAATATGTCTCAACTTTGAATAAAATTTAATGGATACTTGTTTTTTTCGTTTATCATGAAAATACTCAAGACCAATGTTTACATTGTTTAAGGGAGAAACTGGCAGCATGTTGAAACTGTCACTTAAAAAAAAAGAGTCTAGTGTAGTCTGCGTGGCATTGCACCTCTTGGCTGCCATTCGCCTTTTCAACTCGTCACGAATTCCAGCATCATCTGGTTGAGGAGGCTTGTGTTCCCTGAGTCCACCAGGTAGTGCAGCAGATCATTGGCAAATGCAATGGCTTGGGAGCAGGTGCTGATGGCTGGTGGTGGCAGCTCAGGGTCCTCTTGGTCTGTGTCCTCCACATCAGATGTCCAGCTGGCTTCTGTGCCACGCAATTGGTCAAGCAGGTGCTGCTCCCAGCCAGCATCTAGCTCAACCACTGCAGGAACGTCGGCGTCTATCTGTGATCACTAACTGTTAGCAGGGTGAATTTTAACTGATTTTATTTTTTGGGTGGACAAAAAGTGTTCGTTGTCCTGAACAGCAGGGTGTCCGCAGGGCGGGATTTCACTGTTTACAATAAAAATATGCTTAACACTAAAACCAAAGGCCTAATTAGACCACCACTGTAAGAATTTACTTTTTTACCGCAAGTTTTTTTAATTACATCTCAATGCAAACTCCTCTCCCTCTGCGCTAGCACTTGCTTCATTCTTTAAACTCTCTGCTGAATTTCTGAAAAGAATTGTGGGATAGGTAGGATGTGAAAAGATCCATCAGACCCATCCTTAAAATCAGGGGAAAAGGAAGACACATTTGTAGGAAGTATTTGAATAATTCTTGGAATTTGGACACCCTTGGTCACGGCGCTGTGATGTAACATCCTTCAAATGAGACCTTCGAAGGATGCAGACACTAAATTTGGACAGAACCTACTTGTACCTTCTCTGTTAATATCCAAGATCTTCCATTCATCAACCCTTATAATAAAGTGGCATAAACATTGTAAAAGTATGAATATAAACATGTCCCCTGACAGCCTGGTGGAAAATTGATCTAAATAGGTCTTCATGTCTTGCATGTTTAATGGAAAGATGCTGTGGGAGATGTTTCTTGCACAGTTTTGACTGTTAGCTGCTGCTGCTGGCTGTTAGATGCTGCTGCTGGCTGGGGTGGCAGTGGCTCAGGAGGTAGATCGGGTCGTCTAGTAACCGGAGGGCCACTGGTCACCGGTTTTAATCCCGCTCCCCCAAAGATCGCTTTGCTGTTGTGTCCTTGACACTTCACCCACTATGCCTGTTTGATGGTGGTTGGAGGGTCTGATGGCAACTGTGTCTGGCAGCCTCACCAGACACAGTGTGTGTCCCAGGACAGCTGTGGCTACATGTGTGAGTGTGTGTGAATGACAGACTGTAGTTTAAAGCACTTTGTGTCCTTTGACTTGAAAGGCACTATACAAGTGCAGGCCATTTACCATTTACATAAGAACATAAAGCTCTGCAGCTGGCACTGTGCTTGAGTGATGATGCTGCTGTCTGCTGACTGCTGAGCGATGAAGAGAGAGGGGACTATGATGCACTTGTGGGAGCACTTCAAAGACAGTTTGGTCACCATTATCAACCTGTCTTCCTGCGGTCTATAACAAACAAAAGTTACTTAGGGAGCCCCCCCCCCCCATATCCTGGCAAATGATGTTGAGTTCACCTACAGGCAGGCATATGCTAATTTGCCTCTTGGAGTCCAGGTGGAGCTCACCCAGACCCAGTTTCTGCAGGCTCTCAGCCCCAGGCACCTCTGGGTCCAACTCCAGCTTGCCTGCCCTGCCATGGAGAGAGAGATGCTAAAGGGATCAGATGGGGGAGCGGAGGACACACCAGTGGTGAGGGGGGCATTGGTGCCTACTGAACAGTTGAGCAGACCAGAGGGCCCACCCAGCATAGCTCAGTCAGCTGCCCTTTTGCCACCTCCTGGACATGGGGGCCCTCACCACTGACTGCAGAGCTGCTGGGGATGTGGACAGGTGGGGTACCTCATCAGACAGTGCCCCAGGCTTTCAGGGGTGCAGGGAAATGGTTAGGGGCCCATATAGGTGGGAGCACATGGGCCTGTTAAACCAACACCTCAGGTCTACCAGCACTTTCAAGAAAAACTGTCATTGCTGTGGGCTGGACTATGGTGGGGGACTTTTGTCATGTCCCAGTTATGGTTGTGGGGGTGCCCTGCACAGCGCTGATGGAAACGGTGTCCAATACAACGCTGGTCCACCCTGATATTGTCCTTGCAGGAACTGTAGTATAAAAAACAGATGTAAAAACTGAGGACTGTCACAGGAGATTGAGCCCCCATGAGAGGGAGAGGGGTGTTTGATTTCACACTGGGGGACTGCACGGTGCCTTATATTGCCTGGGTAGCTGATGTGCAAGATATCTGCATATTTGGACTTGACTTTTTACGAGCAGTTGGGGGTGTGTTGGACCTTGGCAAAGGTCGACTACCACTCCCTGAAGGGGGGGGGGGGAGATATCCAGCTGATTCCACCCTCACTGTGCCTACTCCCCTCCACCGCAGTAGTGTGCACTGCAGGAGCACCTGCAGAGCAGCCCACCGAGGAGGAAGAGCAGTGGATCACTGTGAGGGAAATTTGGTTCTCAAATTGTAATGGTTTATCCTACCAGCAGCAGGAGAGTCTGTGGAAAGCACTTTTGGAGTTTAGAGACATTTTTGCTCTTCAGGAGAACAATGTGGATCTGACACACCTGGAAGAGCATGTTATTCACACTGGGGATACCCAAGCCATTAAAGTGCACCCTTGCTGCCTTCCTTTGGCCCACCAGAACACCACAGACAGAGAGTTGGAAGAGATGCTTAAGGTGGGCATTATTAAGCCATCTGACAGCCCATGGGCCACTGCTGTGGTGATGGTCCCTAAAAAGTGAAAGTGGTTCCATGTGGACAGGCCACTAAACAAAGTCACAAGGAAAGACTCATATCCCCTCCCCAGAACTGACGACAGCCTGGATGTGGTGGTGGGGTCTTCCTGGTTCTTCACCCTAGACCTGCAGAGTGGGACCTGGTGGGGGCCACTGTCCTCAGAGTCATGACCAAAGACCGCTTTCTGCACCAACAGGGGTTTGTGGAAATTCAGAGTCCTGAGCTTTGACTTGTGTAATGTACTCACCACCTTTGAGAGACTTATGGACAGCATGCTGACAGATGTCCCACGAAAAGAGTGTTCTGACTACCTGGACAGGAGCTCCTTTAACACCACTCTGAACTCCCTGAGGCAGGTGCTGGGGAAGGTGGCCCCTGCAGGCCTGAAACTACATCCTGATAAGTGGTACTTCATGAGAACGGAGGTGGAATTTCTGGGCCACAAACTAGGTCAGGAAGGCATCAGCACTCTGGAGGAAAATGTCCACACTATTAAAATCTGTCCCACCACAACAGATCAAACCTAGCTTAAAAGTTTCCTTGGCCTGGTCTCCTATTACAGGAGGTTTGTAAAAGACTTTTCCTCTATAGCTGCAACGCTGTTTGATCTACTGAAAAAGAACCACACCTTCAGCTGGACCCAGGACTGTCAGAAGGTTTTCGACAATCTAAGTGGACACCTTATAGAGCCACCAGTTCTGGCCCCACCTAACCCAAACCTATCGTTTGTCCTGGACACTGATGCCAGTAACTTGGGTCTGGGAGCAGTGTTGTCACAGACTGGGCCTGCTGGTGATAAGGCAGTGGACTACTTCAGCTGGGTCCTGAACAAGAGTGAGTGGCACTACTGTGTCATTCAGCGGGAGCTTCTAGCTGTGGTGACGGCAGTGAGACCCTTTGAGTACAACCTGGGTGGGACATTAGTGACAGTTCGATTACAGTTTGCCTAGATT
Source organism: Pachypanchax playfairii (assembly GCA_006937955.1). NCBI lineage: Eukaryota > Metazoa > Chordata > Actinopteri > Cyprinodontiformes > Aplocheilidae > Pachypanchax > Pachypanchax playfairii. The sequence goes on along the minus strand of SSNP01000374.1, from coordinate 175,482 downwards.
TGTGGAATATGATTATACTGACTTGTCGTGGGAGACAGGCGGAGTGCAGGAATAACCAGGATTCTGAGTGATGACACCTTCGGGTCCGTCCTTGAAAAGGTTCCGGGTTGAAACAAAGATTCTTGGAAAAACAAACAGGTGAGAACACAGACGTGACAGCACAACACTTCCTCTTCGTCAGTCATAAACACAAGTTCCTCTTCTAATGCTCCTCTTCTTCAGTTAAGAATAATAAGACAGATAACTCACAAATCAGGTAGGAACCAGCAAATTCTGTGTCCAAAAGCCAGGCCAGGTCAGAATCCAAAATCACAGGCAAAGGTACAGGCAGGGAACACGCAAAAACTCAGGTCCAGGAAACAAAGCTGTGGTCAAGGCTCTATGAAGGAACACACTGGAGATCCAGGAAACAAGATACTTGACTAGAGAAGATATCTTGGCTGTAGAATGTGTCTTGGCAAGGGAGCATATTGATCTGGCACTGAAACATGAAATTCCCCAGGCTTACATAGTGCCCAGATCAATCATGACACAAGTGAGGGGAATCAAAGTAATCAAGAGACAAACACTAATGATGCGTTCACACCAAATGCTTTGTCAGCATTAAGCAGCACTTCCAAAGCTTCCAGTTTGACGCTTGTAGGTTGAAGCTTGCAACACCTGCCACTTCTGAGCCAAAAAGAGCGCATAGGCGGGGCTTCCTCTGTTGTTGGATGTTCTGAACTATGGCGGATTATATTGAGAGAGTGGCTCGGCTTTATTTGCTTAATAAAGCTAGACAACATCGAAGTCAGGTTGCATGTAGTGACATCACTACAATGAGACGCTCTGATTGGTTGATGCGCTGCTTCAAGATTGTCAAAAGTTCAGCTAGCGTTGCTTGCGAAAAGCTGATGCTACCAACGCTCACAAAGCGCCTCAGAGACTCTGATTGACTCAACCATAGAATTTACATATAATCTTGATGCTCTTGATGTTGACACTTGAGCTGGTGTGAGCTATGGACTAATCAGAACACAGAAAATGTTAAAAGCAACAAACAGGCCTAATCAGGGTGGCAGGAGCAGAGATCATGACAGAAGGGATCATATTTCAGTTTAATCATTGGAATTTTTTCTTAAAACAACTCAAATATGAAATTTAATTGTTTTTCATTCTTGCTTTCTGATGTGAAAATCCAATTACCAAAACATGCACTGACATTGTTGATCTGTGTACGGTCATTAGTTATTTCATTTCTTCTTCCGCCTCTTGTTGAGAATGGACACATCTTCCAGCTTCTCCCTGATCTTTTTTCCTCCCACACTGTGCCATCTTTTTTTGTCTGCATGTCTCTGTGTTTCTCCGTAATGGCTGCTGCGAACTGAAAATTAAAAAATAGATCTGGTTTCATGGTCACTCAACGCACTGGATAAAGTCCTTTCAAACTTAAGGCTGAAAAAGCGGGAGCCGTCATGCTCGGAGTTGACCCTCCTGGCCGGGTTTACCATGGATTCCTGGGGAGAGTTGAAGATGGTATGCCTGTCTGTTCTGACTGTCGAAGACGTGGAGGGTGTGTACATATTTGGATTACTGATCGTGGGGTACTTGCTTATTGGCGTCGGTGGTTACCTAATGTATCTACAAATTCTAAAGTTATGGATTGGATGGGCTGCATCTGACAACACTTGGACTAAAAGATTTGGAGAGCTGTATGGCAAACTGGATCCAGTCTTGGAGCAGTACCACACCAGCTGGGACTGGGGGATTCAAGAGCGGGATCACTGATGGGATCCTGGAGCTGAACCGTAAACTGGGTGCGCTGCTGGGTCTCACTGGAAGGATTGGCGCCACCTTGGAGAATTTGCAGTTTCAGCTCGGAGTGGAGAAGTGATTGATTGATTGATTATTGGCTGTGGTACTGTGCAATTTGTCCCTAATTCGGATGTTTCTGACTTTTTTTCCACAATGGTGTACCATATGGACAATAAGAAGCTGTTGGAATTCTTCAGCTCTGATTTAATCTTCTTTTTATCTCATTTTGGCTGGCCTCAAGGCCAATGCACTAAATTCCCCTGGAGCAGCGAGCACTGAGGCACACAGCCCCCTCCTTCCCCGTGTCCACTGTGTGCCAACAGACTGTGGAGAGACATAACATCTGCGTTGTCCCAGAGACTCTCCGCACGCACTTACACACACTGATTGCACTCACATCCTTAAAACTGTTCTCAACATGTTTCGTGAGTTTTAGCACCCCCACCTATGTGGACACTGGGTGTAAGGAACCTTTTTTTCCCCTCCTACCTCATGCAGTCTCATTCATCTGTTTTTTCTCTAACACATAGGTTTATGCGTGCTTATGTATATGTATGTATGTATGTATTCTCCTGTGTGACCTTGCTGACCCGAGCAATTGTGCACTGGCCTTTAGGGCCTGGCAGCCTGGAGAGTGACGGTCAAGCTTTTCTCTGTATCTCCATGTAATTTCCCCCCGTTGGACAATAAAAGCATATCAAAATAACATCTGAAAAACCAAATGTGTTGTTATTTTATTGTTTCCATTTTCTAAATGAAATTTGAAATGCCCAGAATAACCAGTGATTGAAGGCTACACAAATTCTTTTTCCTTTTAATTAGTCTTTTATAAATGGAAAACAAAATATCCACTTATTTATTCTTTGATTGTCATTTTTGATTGAAAGGAACAAATAATGGACAGATTCCTTGAGCTCCATTCCTGTCATTCTTTTAGCATTCCCCAGAGTCTTCGTGTGATGGGGAGCCTCTTCATCATCATGTTTGTGTTCATCGTCACCGTCATTCTTGTTAAAGTTCCATTGGAGCCCCTGTCTTTCTTCTCTGTAACCATGGTGAAGATCATCATCATCAACTGTGAGCCTGTTTGGTAACAGCTTTTGTGGAAAAGATGCAGGGCAATTCATATCAATTTTATTTATAAAATGCTTTGCAAATCTTTCAACAGATACGGTACAGCAAAAATGAAAATGTTTTTTTTAAAGGCAACTGGACTTTTTTTTCTGCTTCTTGAAAATGTTTAAGGGTTCAGCTTTCACCCAAAAGAAGTAAAGAATCCTTTGGGGTGTTTTAGTAAGATTTTATACATTTAGTGGCCTCCATAGAGTTGAATGGTTGGTGAAATTCACATATGACTCCAGTGACTCTTTTATTGTCCCAGCCACCTTAAAAGCCTGACGTTTTTTAAATCCATAATCAATAAAAACTGAAAGGTTGAACATTATCAAGAAATTAAAAAATACATCCAGCTGCTTTCTATTTTATAATTTTCGAAAATTCAAACTACCCTCTCGCGAAAACGATTACTACAACTATGTTTTTGATCTTAGTTAACTCAGATGTTTCTCACCAAACTTTGTTGATATTCAAATGAAAAAAGAACATTTTACGCATTTTCACACTGTTACACAAAATCTAAAATCTTTTCCTTAATCTCCTTAAGGCTTGTTAGGCTCTAATTCAAACTGCAAATCAATGTATTAAATTAGAAAATGTATTTAAAATTCTGATGCCAAAGGGAAACTGAATACATTTTGTAGTCTTATCTGATTCTAAACTTGTTTAAAAATGCAGGCTGGATGTTGTCCATTTTTTTTCAGTTTGTTTATTTTTTGTTGTTTGTTTTTTACAGCCTTTGGGGCAGTGCTGCAGGGCAGTCTCTTTGGAATGGCAGCTTGGCTGCCAGCTTCATATACAACTCCCATCATGAGTGGTCAGGGACTTGCTGGAACCTTTGCTGCCTTCGCCATGATCTGCGCCATCACAAGTCTGATTAAAACCTGCTCATTGACTAATCAATAATTTATCACTTATTTGGACAAAATGTATTGTCTACACTGTCTGTTGAAAATTATGTATTTTCTTCAAGAGTTCAATTGTGATCTCACATATTAGTGGAAATTCAAAATTTTATATCTCTTTATCCTTCCTTCCTTTCTGCTGTAGGTGGTTCTGATATTGAGGATGCAGCATTTGGTTATTTCATCACAGCCTGTGTTGTCGTTTTTCTGTCCATCATCTCCTACATACTGCTGCCTAAACTGGTAAATGCAAACTGGAACTTAGATTCATTGTCTGTCTGTATCTAGTCTGTATCTAGTTTTTTAAAACATTTTAAAAGCAGTTGTTTTGGCATCTGGGAAACTCAAAGCATTTCTGCCATGGCTCAGCCTCATGATCACAGCTAATTAGCTGCCAGTCCTGCTTGTTTGACCCAGCCCAGATAAATAGTAGCAAGACCGACCTACTCACTCTTAAGTCATAGATTCAGTCCAAGGCAAAGAGCTTACGTATCAATTCCAATCTTGTCGAGCCGGCCAAACCTTCCTGCAGACACCTAGAGATCCTCCATCCTCCTCACACCAACCCAAACACCTGCGCGCTTTTCCACTCCGATCAACCATGCCATCATCCAAGGTGTCCTCCAGCCAACTCGGAGCCCAGAGTTCCCACACTGCAGCTGCCTGCCACTCTAGCATGTGAGCTGCTAATAAAAACCTTTTCACACACGACCCTGATAGTCTCATGTCTGGATGACTGAGCCCCTCCGCAACACAGCTGAGGAAGAACTGGCCCACCTTGGTAATGTGCTCTCTGAGCACATTGGAGAGAAAGTGGAGTAACTCCAGATATAAGTGACGCACCTCATCGGCCTGTGGAACCATCTGAGCAGCCAGATGGATCCCTTCAGGGATGCTTACATTCAGCTGGCCAGTTCCATCAATGTGCTGCAGAGAACTCAGGCGCCTCTAGTTCAAGAGCCCTGCATCAGCCTGTTGGAGAAATGGGATGGAGCTGATGGCAAGCTAGAGGTACACATAGCCATCCTCAACATGATTTTTGCCTGCACACCCAGATCATATGTACAACCAAGCAGTCTACAGTGGCGGTGCTGATGTCACTCCTGACAGGTCAAGCACAAGAGAGCAGCACTGCATGAAATCAAATCAAACTTCATTTATAACGCACCTTTCATACAAAAAATGCATTTCAAAGCATATTACAGAAAAAAGACCCCACATATATCACCCTTCACCCCCCAACCACACACCACATGTTGAACATGAACACATTTATCTCCCCCTCCTCCCAGTCCTATACCCATGTGCAGATGCGCTCAAGAGCAACATTAAAAATACTTTAGGATCGATCATAAAAAGAACAATGGGCCAAGCCCAGGTGAGCCAGTTTAAGTTAAGGAAAGCCATCAAGGGAATCATCTGCACCAGCAGCAGCAGATCAACAGCACCAACTGAGGCACCGACTTAGGGCACTCGGTGGAGGGGAGTCTGAGACCCCCACCTCCACCAAGGATCCACCTGGAGAGCACCCAGGTAGCCGTAGCCAACCTCCACTCCTGATGCAGAGCTCTCCCATAGAGGAAACACTGGAAAGAAGATTAAGGCTGTATTCACACCTGATAGTCCGGTGGACTCGGTTCGATTGGGGACCAAAATTGCAACATTGTTGCTGTTTTCAGTTGGTGCAGTTTGGATTCACACTGCACTCTATGAAACAGACTAAATAAGCTTTAGTGCATGTTTTCATCCCCGCCTGTGGTGGCGCTGTAGAGTTTCTGCAATACTTGTTACTGCACTTCCTGGTGCTGCCGCGGGAGAGTGAAACATAAATAAACATGGACAAGCAGCAGATTCTGGTGGTTTTGGGATCTGTTATGTTTGGTGAATGTACCAGATCAATTTTCTGCAGCACTGGAC
>SSNP01000374.1:155303-169740 GCA_006937955.1 Pachypanchax playfairii | reverse complement strand
GCTGAGACATAGTCCAAAAATATAGTCCACTTTATGCTTTTGGTGCGATCTCGGCCCGGTTGTATTCACACATGCAATAGAACCGCACCAGAGTTTGTTTCAATCTAGAACCACGTTTTTAGGCGGACTAGAGTTTGATTGTTTGGTCCGAATTAGAGTTCGGTTGCCTGTTCACACCTCCCCAAATAAACCGGACTTTCTGTGCAAACAAACTAGAGTTCGATTCAAGCGGACTAAACAGGGCTGGTGTGAATGCATCCTTAAATGATAGGTTAATGTTATGACTTAGCACTAGCTTGGAACCAAGCGCAGGAGATGACTTATTAAACAAGATTGGAATCACTTATACCTTGATGTAAAGGAGCTGTCAGGGCAGCAAAACAAACTTACATGGGATGAAGTTGCTCAGGAGAACCGGAGGGAGTGGAGAAGGCGCACAGACAAACAAGACATAAAACATGAGGGAACATCAATGAGTCTGTCAATGACTAATGAACTAAAACATTCAGCTTTTATACAAACTGAAGACATAGGAAAGTAATCAACACCAATGCGAGACACCTGGAGAAGAGGGAAACGAAGCTACTGCAGACACACAAGGGGGGAACAGAAAGCACAGGATAATACCAAAATAAAACAGGAAGTGAGACACTGAACGGGAGCAAGAACACAAGGGAGACAAAAGGAACTGTGGAGAATAACCCCAAAATAATCCCAAAACACAACGTACTGAAAAGCTAAACAAAACCACAGATAAACATCTGGAAAAAACCATGAAAACAAAACCCAAACCCAGAGTCCCAACAGTTAAAGTATAAAAGCAAAACAAAAGAATAAATGATCAAATAATAGTAAAATACTGATAAGGTTTAGTAAAGTAAAACATGCATAGGAATTAAAGCTGGAGTGCGTAACTTTTACATGTCCGTGGATGTCCGTTTCAGCCAAGCCACTATCAGAGGAGATGACACAATGCAGATTAAGCCGATCGGCTCCTCAAACATCTCACGGTATTTTTCAATATATATCATTTTTACTTTGCGTGTCGACTGCGACATTCCCGCGCTGTCGCACATGAAATTACGTCTTTTATGTCACAACAAGAAAAATAATAAGAAATAGAACGCAGTGTCTCGTAGCAGCCGGCAGAACGTGAAGGTCGACATGGCGGAGAATCCAAATAAACAGCCGAGAGACACTTATCGGGAAGTGGATCCTACCACGAAAAAAAAAAAAAATTCCTGGACGTTCGGCAGAGGGACTATTGGCTAAGAAGGAAAGTGACCGAAGGAGAAGGCAAACGCGAATTTGTATCGGCGTCGCTTTTCCTCGGTGGAGAGAAGAGATCTGGCTGATGTTCACGGGTGCATAAGTGGTCCGCAGGTCCGCACACACTGTCAAAATATAAAATGCGCACCAGATGAAACCCAGAGCGCCGAAGTTCCAGCTGATCAGCTGATTCTGTCTCTATCTGTGTCAGTTTGTGTCTGTTAGTTTGCCAGTGTAACGGTTTTTCAGTCAGTCAGATCAGTGCAGCTCACTGCAGGATTCTGCATCGTGTCAAAACTGAAAAAATTCACTGAATAAGACAAATAGATCATTGTGGCCCCAACAGCTGACTAATAAATTTCAACACCAAACTGTTAAATGTAGATTAAAGTGAACAATCAAACCTGTAAACAATCCAACCTGAACTCTGAAGGTTTTTTTTTTTTTACCAGTATTTTTATATTTTACTGGTTTCTCTTGATTTTTTCAACAATGAAATGATATTTATTGAAACAAATATAGAGCCAGGTAAAGTAAACAGACTGAATTTGAAGCTTGATTAAGACAGATACCGGTTGGAATAACAACGGCAGAGATAAAGCGGTGGCAGCTGGGCTTACGTCATATGGAAGCGCCAGCTTTATTGTTGTAATGACGCAAAAATTCCGCTAGGGGGCGACAGAAGTTACAGAAGTTACGCACTCCAGCTTTAAGAGACAATAATAAATAATAATCAATTAAAAGCTAGGTGAGTCTTGAGCCCGCTCTTAAAAAGATGAACGTTCTCTGCGGCCCTAAGATCCTCCAGTAGCCTGTTCCAGAGGTGAGGGCCATGGTGCTAGAAAGACCCCTCACAAAGAGTGTGTGTCCTGGCTGTAGGGATGACAACTAGACAGCTGCCAAAGGAGCGCAGATACTGTGAGGGTTCATATGGTAAAACTAGTTCAGAGAGCTAACAAGACCCAAGACCATTAAGACACTTAAAAACCATTAAAAGAACCATAAAATCTATCCTAAAACATACAGGGAGCCAATGCAGTGATTTTAAGACCAGTGTAATGTGCTCCCACCTCCTGGTCTTTCTCAGAACACGTGCTGTACCAAAAACAAACATCCACCTGCTCTGACTACAAGCTCTTTGTGGAGGAACTCAAAGACCTTTGTTCCTCCCAGCAGCTTTGTGGAAGCTGAGACCCAGATCCTCCAGCTCCGTTAGCTGAACCAACCAGTCCACCACTTTGCAGATGAGTTCTACACCCTGGCAGCCACGGGGCTATTCCCGGGGCTCCAAGCTGCTCAACCTGCAGAGTCCACAGTACCAGTCTCGCTCTGCCGGACTATTCACCATATTAGGCAACCCACAACAGTGCCCGCTGCTCAGCCCGCTATTGGCTGGTAGATGTAAACAAAATGCCAGCATCCTGCCCATCAGAATAAATATCCATCCGTTTTCTGAACCTGCTTCTTCCTGTTCAGGGTCGCAGGGAGCTAGTGCCTATCTCCAGCTTTCTTTGGGCGAGAGGCGGGGGACACCCTAGATGGGTCTCCAGTCCATCACAAGGCCAGAATAAATATTAGATTTTACTTCAAAATTAAATTTCTAAAGAAAATACTGTATTTTCATTCTAAAATCCTCTAAACACTATTATTTTGTTAAAGATATTGCTTTTTATAAAAAATATTCCATTTTGCAACTTTAAAGACTTTAATCTGATTCAGGCTGCCATGAGAGTACAGTGAAGGGACATGAAAACTGCAGACTCTCCAGGGCTGGATCTAGCCAGCCCCACTAAGGGGGCAGGTAGAATATCAGGGGGTAAGTCTGGACGTGCTAAGAATGTTTTTGGTCATCACATCCCCCCAAACCCTTAAATGCATCCATGACTATGCCATCAGTTCCTCTATCCATATATCTAATTTTATTTTTGATCCCTACCCTCTGCAATGCCCCCCCTTGCCCATGCCTACATCCGGGCCAGAGACTCACCAACAGGTTATGATACTAAATCCTGCAAAAAAGCACAAAGTACAGGGAAAAAGAGGATAATTGTAACTTTGCATTTTACAATTCTCAGCTGGCTTTCAAACTCTGTTACAAATTGTTTAAATTTATTTCTCCAGCAGCTGGAATCTACTTTTGTGAATGAAAGATGATTTGTTTGTAAAGGAAACTTGTCATGAATCACAAAGGTGGATCTCAAATGCAGAGAGTTAGAGAATAGCAGGCTCAAAATAAAAGGACTTTGTTAAACACAGAATCAAGGATTGGGAAAAAACAAACACAAATAAAACTCTTCTGTGGAAGACAGGGGGGGTAATCCAAAATATCAAATACATCCAAAAGTCCAAAGTACAAATCAAAGAACAAAGTATCGAATCAAAGACCAAAGTAACAACAAAACAAAAAGCACTCTATTCACTCAGAGGAGGCAGGCAGGAGTCCAAAGGAAACCCAAAGATGAAGACAAAACTGCATAAATCCAAAATCCCAAAAATCTCATGAAACAATGACCATGGCAAACCTACAGACTATAAATCTAAAAGTCTATGACTCTATGACATGAGACAAAGACAGCAACACAACAGAAGACACAACATAAGACAACGTTCCAGCACTGAACAGAAAACAGACTAACCCTTAAATAGTGCCAGACCCAGACAAGACACAGGTGAAGACAATGAGCTAATGACAAGAGGTGAGGAACAGGAAATTGGATGACCATATATGGAAACAAACTGTTAAAACCATAGAAGAGACAAACTGATCCTAAACATGAAACTGTGACAATAGACTAAGACAAAATACAAACTCAACACTGAACACACACTGACTAAACATAATGACATGATACTATAACCAAACCTAAATCTTAACCAAACTCAAAAACCAGATAACAAACATTGACAAAACCCCTTAATCAAAAAACTCAAAAGCCCACACCAAACATAAACAGGAGACCGTGGAAAAACCCACGGCTCCTAACAGAAACTGACAGTTTGGAATTTATTCTCACTTTATGGGTGCTGTTGACCTGTGTGACGAACTGTTTATGTATCTATAATTTCAGGAGTTCTTCAAGTTTCATCAGGAAAAAAGCAAAAGACAGGGATCAGACAATGAGCCGAATGCAGTCAATCTGATGAAGACAGGTATTTATACATTACAACAGTTTGTATAAAAAAGCTCACATCAATGGTGATAGATTGATAATTGATCATAATTTCTGAAGTCTGGAATGAAAAATCTAATTTAATTTGTTTGTAAACTCACATAAGTGATGCTGTTTATGTTCATCAGAGATCAAAGAGGCAGCTTTTGATCAGAAGAAGCAGCACAATATCTCCATGATGAAGATTTTTAAGAAGGTCAGAGACACACATCTATCCATTCATCATCAAAACCCATTGATGCATACTCAGGGTCACATGGAGCTGGTGTCTCTCCAGCGGCCAATGGGTGAGAGGTGGGGTTATACCTGGACAGATCACCAGTTCATCACAACAAGGGGTTAGTTTGATTTTAAAAGTGGTGGGGACAATAACAGTAAACTTGAGTGTGGTTTGAAGACTGCTGGGGACATGTTATTAAATATTCATATAAGTATTTATCCATTTAACGGTTTATTACATTATGCACTGTACTGAAGTCGGGAGAAATTCAGAAGAATGATGGTCCTGGGAGAGCATTAAAATTCAGGATTCTCCCAGGAAAATCGGGAGGGTTGGCAAGTATGGTTGGAAAGAGGAACAAAAATCCCCCGCAAGGATGAAAAATAAAGGACCAGAGGGGGGGACATCAAAAGCAGAGGGGGGTAACTGCATGTCTTAACACACATGGTAAAGCTTCCACTTGTTGGAGAGCTGCAGCTAGTGATCCCTAAAAAGTGGTGGGGACGAACTAGTCAATTGTAAAAAGTGTTGGGGACATGTCCCCAGCGTCCCCGGTTAAAATGGCACCTATGCATCACAGGGACACATATAGACACAACCACTCACACACACTCAAACCTATGGACAATTTAGAGCTGCCAATTAACCTCTTGTATATTTTTGGTCTGTGGAAGGAAGCAGGAGTCCCTGGAGAACACCCACACATGCAAGAGGAGAACATATGAACCCTATGCAGAAAGGTCCCAGCCCAGTTTTGAACCCAGAACCTTATTATTGCAATGCAACAGTGTTACCCACTGCTCCACCATGCAGCCCAAACACACACACAATTAAAAGTATTATTTTGCATAAAAAGGGGAATATACAGTTAATATTTCCATGAGATTGTTGTTGTAGATCTAAATTTGGCTAAACAATAAATAATGAGTACGTTGTGACTCTTAGGTTTTTGGTTGTGTTTTGTTTTGATTTCTCCTGGTGTCCATTTCACAGAGCAGGTTTAACAAGCTTTAACAAACCTGAACTCAAGGTTGACCAACTTAGTTGTCAAACTCAGAGTTTTCGGTTTCAGAACAGGTGTTAAGAATTAGCACAAATTAAGTTAAACAGATAGGACACTTGAGGCATTATCGGTAACTGGGTAACGCAATGCATTGTGGGTAACTATGTGTAACACACATTTTAATCCATCAGCAAACCTCCTAATTAAGTTAGTCATTTTGGATGGTTGAGTCTGTTGTCATCAACAGTGTTTAAAGGGACATAAGGCAAGATTTGTGAAAAACTACACATGCATTTCCAGTTTATTCAATGCTAATGGGTCATGAAGCATTAAAAACCCAAAATAACGAGGCCATCCGCATATATGTCTGTTGCCTTGGAAACGCTGTGTGCTACATAATGCGCTGCAGTTCGACGTCCGAATTTCACGCGCAGTTGTAGGGATGTGACGTAAATTGACGCTGCATGCGCGTTGCCGACAGCTCTTGAACAGGAAGAACATGGCCGCCGTGGACTTGGATTCAAACACTGAAGGTATACTTATGGATGTTTCTGCAGCCATCAAACGATCTGCATCCACTCTCACCCCCCAAAAAGGTGGCACCACGAAGAAAAAAAAGACTTTATCAGCGGCATCTCGTGAGTCTAAAAAAAAATATGACCGAAGCCGGGCAGGCACCCGCATAAATATTGGATATGCGTTGGGTTCATGGAGGGAACTTCAGCTGCATTTGGGAGTGAAAACGGATGCTGACATGGCTCATTTCCTTGTGACCAGGTGAGAAAACATTATAGGTCGTGTTTAGAGCCTGATACAGTATGAAAATGATGAGATCAAATCAAATAACAGAGTGGATCCGGATCCGGGTGAAACTCCTGAGGGGGTAAAGAAAAGGAAGACCAAGCATTAATGGGCTCGTCTTCCTGAAATGTACAAACGGTCAGTACTAGAACCTCTACCGAGTGATGAGAGAGAACTATCTGGCGCCTGTCTCGTGTTGATCCTCCCCTTAAATCCCGTCTCAGGTGATGAGGAGAATGAGCCACACCTGCCGCTCCAGAGCTGATCCACCTGTTGGAAATTAGGTTAATCGCACCCACACACACACTCACACCCACAGGCAGATCAGCCACACAACACCTCCTCATACTTCCTACAATTCATCACTACATGTTCTGCTGTCTCTCTCTCCTGGCACCACCTGCACCTCCATCTAGATGTTTCCTCACCAAATATAATGAACTGTTTAGCTTTGTATCACCTGTTCTCAACCTACTGATGCTCCTATTACTTCCTGTTATCCATTTTCCCTGCTGTTTTTTGAATTGTATATAGTGTTCGTCTCTTCATCCCAACATTTTTGCCATTTATTCATTACCATCCTCCATATCTTATTCTTTCCCTCTTTTTGGATAGTTTTATATCAATGTCTACATTTCCTCTGTTAACTGAGTTTTTTGCTAATTTATCTACTTTTTCATTTCCTGGTATTCCTGTATGTGCTGGAATCCACATGTATGTTATTTTCTTTCCTATCCTGACCATCCTTGAGTTTATCAACATTATTTCATATTCTATTTCCTGGTGGTTTCTGGTTGTTCCTGACCAAACTGACTCTAGACATGACCTAGAATCACTGCAGATGAGGATTTTATCTTCTGTTATTCCCTCTGCCCACTCTACCACTAACATGCACACATTTCTACTGCATACACACTCATACTATCAGGTGTTCCTTTTCCTGTACCTATCTGATACCTGGGAACATACGTTGCTGCTGCTGTTGCTTCACTTCTTGGATCTTTTGAACCATCTGTAAAAATTTGTATGTAATTCCTGTACTTTTTGTCAGTATTACTGTAATATTTCTGCACCATATCTGTTCCTCTGTTTCCCTTGTTGTGATTTGCTAGTTTTAAATCCACATCTGCACCATATAACATCCATTCAGCTCCCTTGATATACTTCCCAATCACATATATACGTATGCTATTGGCCTAGATACCAGTGTAAGATCTAATACAGACTCCTTATTTTTATTTACATCTATCCTTGTGCTTCTTCCATCATTCAAGCTTCAATCTGTTCTTTCACCACTATCAGTTTTATCACTTCAACATAATGAGCTATGTGTATTAAAATCCCCACGCCATATGAAATTATTTTTCCCTGACTCTTTTAGTACATCAAGCTTACTCAACTCTAATTTCTTACACGGATTGTAAAAATTTACAATCACTAAACCTTTCTTTCCTATCAACACTTCTACAACCACCCATTCTAATTCTGTTGTACTGCTGATTATTCTATACAGGATTCCTTCTTTGATAAATGTAACACACCCTCCCCCTATTCCTTCTTCTCATGTTTTTCGGGGGGGTTTGTATTGAGCTCCAAGAGCGACCCAAACTCCAAACACACACACGGGAAACAGAGTATAGTAAACAGTGGGTTTAATTCTGTAGAGCACGATAATGATAACACAGGTGACGAATAGTGCAGACGATGAACACACAGGACTGGAACTGAGGAAGGCACAGGCTTGATCCTGGCAGCAGAGGAGAACAGGGTTAGTGCGAGGTCTCTTAGTGTGGAACAACACAAGCTGCAGTGTGTGGGGATTGTGCTCACTGAACTCACTGTGCAGCAAAGGCTGGTGGAGCGTGAGGAGGGAATCCGGCAGGACTGCAGCGGTGGTGGTGATCTGGGAGATGAGACCTGGTGAGAGATCCGGGGCGTGTCCTGAATCCACAGTGCTCTGTGACAGCGGTGACAGCAGCGCGGGTCCGGATGGTGTGGATCCAGAGGAGACCAGAGACAGACAGGAAGCCAGGGGGAGAGGTAGCGTTGTGGAACGCACGACTTAGAGACAGTCCGTGGAGAAATGAGTCCTCTGTCTTCAGCTGGTTGATGACCACACCTGAGAGGTACTCAAGACCGGGAGGAACGCTCCTTGACACAGGAGTGATAAAGAGAGAAGGCAGGTTAGATAAACAACTAACTCGTACATTGTCATAAATATCTCTGGCCATTCTGTACCACCAGATGAAGTGTAACAAACTGGCGTCTGTCTGTGGTTCCTCCTCTGTATAAATACCCAGCTCTCCTAAACGATCCACACCTGCAGCCACTGATGAGCGCTGCCACGCCCTGTGGAGACAATTAGGGGAGAGCACACAGAGAACCACACACCACACACCAGCTGCAGAGATCCTGACATTCTGTCCCATCACATCTTATTGAAATATAGTCTTTAACCACAAACTCTAAACTCGGTTTAAGCCATGTTTCCTGAATACAAATGATATCTGGTTATCCCTTTGACCATACACATAATCCCTAAATTCTTGAACATTCGCTGTTAAACTTCTTGCATTCCACTGAAGAATAATCATTAAAGAGGCCAGTCCATTGAAAACAGTTTTTCTGAGGTTTCTGTTGAATATTTTAGCTCCACAGGTGTTCTTACCTTCATAGTGGGTGAAAACAGATCAACAACTTCTCTTTCAGTTTTAATCTCTCAAACTACGCAGGTGGTGATAAAACCCGAGTTCTCCTGAGTTCTAATAGCCTGAATCTGTTTCATCACAACTCCTTTGTTCGTTAGTATTCATCAGCTCCTGCAGTTGAAACCACACCTAGCATGCTGCTGGCTAAAAGCTGTTAGCATAAGACGTAGAAAACAGGAAGACACGACGTCTGATGTTGCCATGCGCAGCGGGGCAGGAAACAGTATACCTTGCTCTCATAGGCGAGTTTGTTAGCCAATCAGAGTCCAGCAAATTAGAATAATGAATATGACTGAGCTGCTGCTCGAGGCCTGACAGAAGGAGCCGGAACCACCCGAATTTTAATGCAGACAGATTGAAAGGTCTGTTAATCAGTGTTTCCTGATGTTTTTTAGATATAAAATGTTTCATATTACTGGTTACTACTTAAGAAATAACCACAAAGTCCTGAAATGTGTATGAAATGGCCTCTTTAACAAAACTATCCAACACATTGCTGCTCTTGACTAGCTTGTGTGCTTAACTCCTCTCTGACCTCTTCCCATTATGTTTCCCTTAAACCGGGGGTCGGCAACCTGCGGCTCTAGAGCCGCATGCGGCTCTTTAGCGCTGCCTAGTGGCTCCCTGCAGCTTTTTCAAAAATGTTTGAAAATGGAAAAAGATGGGGGAGGGAAATATATTTTTTGTTTTAATATAGTTTCTGTAGGAGGACAAACATGACACAAACATTATTAACGTTTCCCAATGCTGTAAAAATGTGTAGAATAAATATTAAATTTCAACATTTCTGTCAACGAAGATTTGCGTCATAGCCCGCGACACACGTTTCTATCAGCAGGGCGGGATGCCAGGCAGGTGGCTGTTGTAAACAAACCGGCGGCTGTGTGTCAACATACCTGTGCGAGCAGATATTCTCAAACATGAACTACATCAAATCAAAATATCGTACCCGCCTCACAGATGAGAGCTTGCAGTCCTGCGTCAAGATTAAAGTTACATCTTACAGGCCCGATGTTGAGAAGCTGACCAGTGATGTCCGAAAACAGAAGTAACATTAAACGGGTAAGAGCACAATCCTGTCATAGGCACATATTTAGTAACAAAGTGGCTGTTTTTATAAAGTGATTTCTGATTTTTGTCAGTATATATTTGGAGTGAGACTTAAGAGATATTATTGTGTTTTGTTGCTCAGGTCCGAGGATAGCTGCGTTGGTTGCGTGTCAAAAGAAAAGAGGATGCTGCTCAAACTCAAACTGTATTAATTTGATTTTATTTATTTTACCTTTTCAAAAGGCTGCTGTTTTATTTTTTATAAATGCAGGCTGCGTTTTAGTGCTGTCACGGGCTCTGACAGTTTGTTGACCCACATGCTGGACTCAGACTCAGACACAGGCGTTTTCGGTGCAAAAGTGAACAGGTTTATTTACAGATGCAGAGTGAACAGCAACATGTATATATATACAGTGGAGATAGTGCTCGGTGATCTGGTGCATCAGGTGGATCTCAGGACTGTAAGGGGAGAGGAGAGTTAATGCTCGAGCCGGTTGATGAGAGCAGGAGATATTGCAGGGAGAAGATGAGGAGGAGTGACTCACAGAGTATGAAGGCAGATAACTCTCGGGAGGGGGACAGGTCCAGTGCGGGGCTGTGCAGGGAGGTGGTGAGTCCAGGTCGGGTGAGAACGCTGGAGGGAGGTAGGTAGGGTTCCAGGAGATCAGGCGCTGGACACAGAAGGATCCTCGGACACACAAGGAGCAGGGTGACGATAATCCTGAAGACAACAGGTAATCGGACACACAGACAAAAACTCTCACACGAAGCACAACAAGGAACTCGGAATAATCACTCGGAATAATCACTAGGAATAAATCACTAGGACGGCGCTTAGAAGTTACCATGTAGGTTAACAACCAGGCGCTGAATGAACGTCTGCCTTGTCCTTAAGTACCACCCTGCTCCTCATCAGCTCTGATCTCCACCAGGTGTAATCAATCTACCTCGCGCTCCAGCGTAGCTTCTCTCTGCAAGCAGATGACTCACCCGACACAGAAAATACACAGCACATAATACACTGAACCTGACAAGTGCACTGTTTGTTGATGAGGTTCGTTATGCACATTCCATTTTGTTGTTGTTTTTTCGAATCCTCAAAATAAAAATGACATCAAAAATCGGATTTCATTATTGCATTTCTTTAATTTCATCAAAACAATGAAACATGATTCATTAATATTGTAATGAAGTTAAACTTGAGGCGGCATCGTATAAGTAGGCTAGTAGTCACGTGGTGCGTCAATGTCTACAGGATGCGCTGCAGGGAAAATAAACATTTAATCATGAAGGCTCATTATGTATTTGTAGCCAACTTAGTCATTTTGATAGTAAGCTAATATAGATACATACAGCATGTGTTGCCTTCATTATAATCATCATTCATCATTATAATTTTTTGCGGCTCCAGACATTTTTTTTGTTTTGTTTTTTTGGTCAAATATGGCTCTTTCAACATTTTGGGTTGCCGACCCCTGCCTTAAACCTAAGTGGTGAACTGCTGCTTTCACAATAATTTGTATCCTCTCTGCCTTTGATTTCACTCCAGCTGATGCTTTTATGACTCCTGCTATGAACGTCACCATTCTCTTCTTCTCACTGCGAATCATCTCCTCTACTTTCTTCATGACTGTATTATTTACTTGTCCATTTCCTCTTTCTTCCTTATCTGTTGGTTTCTCCTGTCCCACCCTTCTTACTGCTTCACTTTTATAGTCTGAATTTTAACTTCACGTTCCATTACTTCACATCCCCAAAACGCAACTCTATGCCCTCCATCACAATTAGAGCACTTTGGTTTAACACCTGCTGCACACTTTCCTCATGATTTTCCCCACATCTTGCACACTTCCTCTTACCCTTACATATTTTAGCTAAGTGTCCAAACTCTTGGCAGTTATAACATTGGTTTTGGAACGTACTCTCTCAAACAGGATCTTATAAATCCATAAAAAAACTCCTTTGGAACACTTTGCTCTGTAAACTCAACTAATACCATCTGTTTCTTTCTTCTCCTTTCCTTTAGTCATCCTTTTTACACCTTTGACTGCATTATTATCCTCCATTCTAACATTAATTGGCACACCAGTTATCACTCCTCTACTCCCCCATGATTTCTTTTCTCCAACTCTTGCTGTTTTATATACTTCTAAGTTTTTTGGCTTTCTCCATCTGACTTATTATATTACAGCCAATCAACAAGTGTCCATCTCTCAAAATCCTGGCATGTTTTATTTCACCAACTTGAGTTTTAATTATCTTAGTGATTTTCAGAGGATTCATTTTCTTTACCCCCTTCTCTTTCTTCGTGTTCCATGTTCTCCCCTGTTTTTGTGTGTCCAGCCCTGTCATCGCGTTTTTGTACTTTGTCTCCGGTTCCCGTTTTATTTTGGTATTTTCCTGTGCTTCCTGTTCTCCCCATGTGTCAGCAGTAGCTTTGTTCCCCTCTTTCGTTTCCTCCTGCTGTCTCGCGTTACAATTGTTTACTTTCCTCAGTTTTCTGTTAGTATAAAAACAGTGCTTTACGTTCCTTAGCTCGTTGGATTATGTTGTTTATATTGTATGTGTTGGATTAAGTTTGCCGTCTGCTCCCTCCCATGCGTCACTCAACTCATGTAAGTTGCTGCTCCGCCAGCGTCACTTATTTTCTTCTTGTTTTTTAAACCGCTTGGACTTCATTGATCGTTTGGAAGGCTGTTTTCCTCCCTGCATTTGGGTCCTGCTGCACTAACACTTAGCACATGAAAGAGTAATGAGTATAACTTAAGTTTGTTTCACAGTTTGTTTCTATTTTTTTCAGAACAATAAAAATAAAATTCCTAAAAAAATCCTACAGAGAAACATCAAACACAGTCAAGGAAAACATAAATACAATACCCTTCATACACATTTCTTATAAAATGTCAATTCTGTCAGAAGCAATCAAATTTAAAACCTCTAACAAATTAGAATTCTGTAAAGTGTCTTGAAACACCTTCAACACCAAAAGAAAGAGTACACTCTCTACTTCCATCAGGAAAAAAACAGCTTGTTTCTAGCTTTTTCCAGTCTTTCACAATTTGCTGTAGAAAATAGGTGGTTTCACCAAAAACTCCAGTTTCTGACCAAAAAATGGAGAAAACTACTTTTTGTGAAAGGAGACATGACAGGCAGAAAAGTGTCTTTGACACGAATAAATGGTGTTTTAGTTACACCCCCTGGTTGATCCAGATGGGAACCACTCATCTGACGATTCTGGGTCAGGTTTGCTAAAATCACCTGACTCAGAACCATCTGCTGAAATGGATGTCTCTGGCTGGAATGTAATATGCGGTGATCAAGGTGCCCCGGGTTGATTGTGGTCATTTCTCTTTTGTGACCACGACGTAGTTTTAGTGTGAGCTGCGGGTTTTTTTCTGCTATGCGCCCCGTGTCACACCAAGGGGATTCCCAAAACCCCCTCTGCTTTCATGGGTTAACGTCTACATGATCACATGAAGTG
Source organism: Pachypanchax playfairii (assembly GCA_006937955.1). Taxonomy (NCBI): domain Eukaryota; kingdom Metazoa; phylum Chordata; class Actinopteri; order Cyprinodontiformes; family Aplocheilidae; genus Pachypanchax; species Pachypanchax playfairii. Next base: position 156,038 of record SSNP01000374.1, on the reverse strand, counting down.
TCGCTGCCACACAAAGGTAACATCAACTTGTAAGTAAGTAAACTTTAGCGCTTTTCACAGACACAAAGTCACAAATTGCTTTACAATAGAATAACACAATTCAATGCAAAACAACATATTTAAAACACAATACAGTTCAAAAACAGAATCACCACTAAGTGTGTTAAGACTTGAATGCTCGCCTAAACAAAAGCTTTTTTGAAGGTGTCCACGGAGTCCAGGTTTGACCTTTAGAGGCGTGATATTTACTGACAAGGTCCTGCTTGTAATTTTTTGCTCCTCAAGTCCTCCTGGTAAGGCCCCAGCAGTTCAGAGGACCCTAATGTGAGAAAGCAAAGAGAGCAAAACATGCCTCCCTGCCTGGCAGCTAACTTTCTAAACAATACTTCAACTTTAATGAATTAATGAAAAGATGTAAATCTTTTAACAAATAAAAGCTCTGAGACAGGTTGTCTTGTTGTTCCTGTAACAGTTGAACGTTTTTCTTGTAGAACAACCCAAATGTACCTGATATTATCTAAACTCTCTGCACTGCAGTGTGTTAGTATTATTAATAGAGCTGCAACTCATGTAAATGGTCACATAAATGGGCATTTACTTAAGATTAAAACTATTCTGGTATTGCTGTATTTCTTTAATTGTTTATTTTTCAAACTGCTAGAACAATTTCTCAAATTGCTCAAATACACAGTCAATATCTACATTTATTTGTGCGGGGGGGGGGGGGGGGGGGGG
>SSNP01000374.1:98447-155293 GCA_006937955.1 Pachypanchax playfairii | reverse complement strand
GGGGGGGGGGGGGGGGGGGGGGGGGGGGGGGGGTTCTGTCCTGAGCCACACTCCATACCAGTAGATGGTGGCAATGCACCTCAAAGTTGTTTGCCAGCCACCATTAAAAATTGGAAGAAGAAACCATCAGAAGAAGAAACCAGGTGTGAATCAGGTGTGTTGAGGCATGGAAACATCAAGAACATGCAGGACAGTGTGTCCCGAGGACTACAACTGAAAAACAGTGCTCTATTGTACTAGGTCATTGTTACAGTAGCCCAAAAGGGATAGACTTAACAACAAAGTACAAAGTACATTCTCAAGTTCAAGTTCCTTTATTCATACCCGTGGGTAAATTAAGTTTCAGAGAGCAAATTTTGGCTAATTCTCAAACATTTAACAATGCAATACACCATACAAACCAAACAGGACACTAAAAACCACATTAGGAACAATTTACTGTCTTAGTACTATTCAGAGAGTTAATTACTGCTGGACTCAGGTGTCCTCCCACCGTCCAAAAACATGCTAGAGGTTAATTGGCAACTCTAAATTGTCCCTAGGTGTGAGTGTGTGTGTGAACGGTTGTTTGTCTACGTGTGGCCCTGCGATGGACTGGTGACTTGTCCAGGGTGTCCCCCACCTCTCGCCCAAAGACTGCGAGAGATCAGCCCCAGCTCCCTGTGACCCTGAAAAGGAAGAAGCAGAGTTTGAAAATGGATGGATGGATGGAAGGAAGGAATTACTGCTAGGACAAAGCTGTTTTTATATCTCTTTGTCGTACACCACGGTACTCTAAGCCATCCCTTGGACGGCAAATACCGGAACTCACAGTACAGCAGATGAAGCCAGTCATTCAGGATTGAGTTACCCATACACTGCACCTGCCTAGTATACAGCACGGCTGGGTTCAATAGTGGTTCCCCAATCAACCTACTGAACCATTTCACAATCTGATTGATAGAGTTCTGGCTCTGGGGTTAAGTTCCTGAATTTTTACTTAGTGTATGTGACCTTTAACTTACAGATCTGGGTCTTGGCTCTGTCAGTTTGTTTCACCTTCACCATCACCATCGGCATATTTCCTGCCATCACTGCCGACACCCAATCTACACTCAGTGACGGAGGCTCCTGGGGTCAGTCAATACTCCATTTCTAAGCTCCTACTTCTGTGATGTGTTGTGGTCACGTGACTAATAATATATCTGCCTTACATTTTACATGGCAGTGAATAAAATGTAAAAATTTTGTGTGATTATCAGAGCTGTACTTTATCCCAGTCTGCTGCTTTCTGCTCTTCAACCTGTGTGACTGGTGTGGGCGGAGCCTAACAGCTTTCTGCATGTGGGTGAGTATCAGATCAGCAAAAATTCACCTTACAAAATTCAACCTGTTTATCAGTTTTGATTGTCCTCCATATGCTCAGTCCAGTCTACTTAATATTGCAAGTGATCAATAAACTACAAACTAAACGGATTTGCTGTTTTGTTTTGTTTTTTCAGCCAGGCAAAGACAGCATGATACTTCCCGTGTCCATCATGTGTCGTGCAATTTTCATTCCCCTTTTCATGTTGTGTAATGTTCAGCCTCGTCTCCAATTGCCTGTCTTTTTTCATCATGATGGCTTCTTCATTGTTTATATGATCCTGTTTTCCTTCAGTAATGGATACTTGGCAAGTCTCTGCATGTGCTACGGACCAAAGTAAGAAACTACCAAAGAAAGGAGATTTTGATAGACTGAACCAATTTAAATATGTTCTGTTAGACTTGTCAAAAAGTTGTAAATCTGTGAACAAGTTTATTACAATGTTTACATACAGTGGGGCAAAAAAGTATTTAGTCAGCCACCAATTGTGTAAGTTCTCCCACTTAAAAAGATCAGAGAGGCCTGTAATTTTCATCATAGGTATACCTCAACTATGAGAGACAAAATGAGGAAAACAAATCCAGAAAATCACATTGTCTGATTTTTAAAGAATTTATTTGCAAATTATGGTGGAAAATAAGTATTTGGTCAATAACAAAAGTTAATCTCAATACTTTGTTATATAGCCTTTGTTGGCAATGACAGAGGTCAAACGTTTTCTGTAAGTCTTCACAAGGTTTTCACACACTGTTGCTGGTATTTTGGCCCATTCCTCCATGCAGATCTCCTCTAGAGCAGTGATGTTTTGGGGCTGACGCTGGGCAACACAGACTTTCAACTCCCTCCAGAGATTTTCTATGGGGTTGAGATCTGGAGACTGGCTAGGCCACTCCAGGACCTTGAAATGCTTCTTACAAAGCCACTCCTTCGTTGCCCGGGCGGTGTGTTTGGGATCATTGTCATGCTGAAAGACCCAGCCACGTCTCATTTTCAATGCCCTTGCTGATGGAAGGAGGTTTTCACTCAAAATCTTACGACACATGGCCCCAATCATTCTTTCCTTTACACGGATCAGTCGTCCTGGTCCCCTTGCAGAAAAACAGCCCCAAAGCATGATGTTTCCACCCCCATGCTTTACAGTAGGTATGGTGTTCTTTGGATCCAACTCAGCATTCTTTCCCCTCCAAACACGACAATTTGAGTTTCTACCAAAAAGTTCTATTTTGGTTTCATCTGACCATATGATGTTCTCCCAATCCTCTTCTGGATCATCCAAATGCTCTCTAGCAAACCGCAGACGGGCCTGGACGTGTCCTGGCTTCAGCAGGGGGACACGTCTGGCACTGCAGGATTTGAGTCCCTGGCGGCGTAGTGTGTTACTGATGGTAGCCTTTGTTACTTTGGTCCCAGCTCTCTGCAGGTCATTCACTAGGTCCCTCCGTGTGGTTCTGGGATTTTTGCTCACCGTTCTTGTGATCATTTTGACCCCACGGGGTGAGATCTTGCGTGGAGCCCCAGATCGAGGGAGATTATCAGTGGTCTTGTATGTCTTCCATTTTCTAATAATTGCTCCCACAGTTGATTTCTTCACACCAAGCGGCTTACCTATTGCAGATTCAGTCTTCCCAGCCTGGTGAAGGTCTACAATTTTGTTTCTGGTGTCCTTTGACAGCTCTTTGGTCTTGGCCATAGTGGAGTTTGGAGCGTGACTGTTTGAGGTTGTGGACAGGTGTCTTTTATACTGATAACGAGTTCACACAGGTGCCATTAATACAGGTAACGAGTGGAGGACCGAGGAGCCTCTTAAAGAAGTTACAGGTCTGTGAAAGCCAGAAATCTTACTTGTTTGTAGGTGACCAAATACTTATTTTCCACCATAATTTGCAAATAAATTCTTTAAAAATCAGACAATGTGATTTTCTGGATTTTTTTTCCTCATTTTGTCTCTCATAGTTGAGGTATACCTATGATGAAAATTACAGGCCTCTCTGATCTTTTTAAGTGGGAGAACTTACACAATTGGTGGCTGACTAAATACTTTTTTGCCCCACTGTATTTAATTATAAAAATCAAGTATTTTTGAATGAAAATCTGTTATTTTGCAGGAATGTTCTTCCTCATGAAGCAGAAACTGCAGGAACCATCATGGCTTTCTTTCTTTCAATGGGTTTGGCTTTGGGAGCTGCAGTGTCCTTCTTCCTTAGAGCATTGGTCTAACTGAAAAAGTCTTTGTTCACTGCTGGTCTAACTGGTGAACACTTTGCTCTTCAGCTGGCCTGCACCCCAACCCTAACCCAAATGGACTGATTTTCAGAAACATTTTTATGTTTTTCCACCAAAATAAATAAATAAAAATCATCTAAAACACAATTTTTGGTGGGTCATCTCTTAGATTTGTTTACTTGTCTGAATCAGAGAAAACATGCAGTAAAATTTGCATGTCAAGATAAAACATGTCAATATAATACTTTTTTTTTTCTTTAGTTACTGCACAAAGATGAGTCTGAACTGCCAACAACTGATGATCAAATGGTCATGATGTTGACATTATTAAACCTTGTAACTGAGAACTTGGACTTTAAACCTCTCCAGGGAGATGTTGCAGATTAGCAACATTTACTGAATCTTAATTTGAGCCTGAGAGGGCTCTTGTACTTAAAACCTTTAGCTAAAATAAGTACACCAGATAGAGGTATTCTTCTCCATAGTTTTATTGAACATCTACCAAAATAACATTAAAAGAACCGAGGAAATGTAACAGTTGTTTTGGAGATAGAGTCAGAGAGATCAGACTGAGATGGTCTGGACATGTACAGAGGAGAGATAGTGGGTTTATTGGGAAAAGGATGCTGAGGTGGGAACTGCCAGGCAGGAGGTCTAGAGGAAGACCAGAGAGGAGACATATGGATGTAGTGAAGGAGGACATGAGGTTGGTTGGTGTGAGAAAAGAAGATGCAGAGGACAGATGAAGATGGAGGACTTGATGCGGAGACTCCTGAAAGGAGCAGCTGGAGAGGAAGAGACATTCAAAAGCTTTCTATCCATCCATTTGTGCCTGTCTGTCCATCTGTCACCTCAGGAAGGATCCAGCTATCTCATGGTTAAATTACTCCTTTGCTTGTCTTGTGTTTAAGTAGTTGGATCACCAGCACTTTGACAAAGGAAGCAAGAAGGGTTTTACCCTCCGTCCAGGGTTGAAGATGTCTCTGAACTCTGTCTCTAGATGAATACCAGGAACTCTGAAGATAGACACAGCTATAAAACAGAAAAAAATACAGATGAAGAATTTTTCTTATTTTTAAAGAAGCTGATCTAAAATGCATTTACTTTTCAGTTTCATCTATATTTGCAGGCAGCCGTGGCCTAGAGGGGAAGGAGATCACCCTTCGTTCGGAAGACTGGGGCTTGATCCCCGGTGCCGGCAAAGGCCACCTGTCGAAGTATCCTTGAGCAAGATACTGAATCCCACAACTGCCCCCTGGGCACCATACAAGATGGCTGCGCTCTGCTCCTCATCTCATGGATGGCAGGCATATTTAAGGGGACAGTTATGCCGCTTTCACACATGGGCCGAATGGTGTCGGGTTAGGGTCGGGTCGGGTCGGGTCAGTCTAGTTTTGTTCACACACCCACCTCTGGAATGCAGCCGTGGGCGTGAGCAATGCGCATGTGGGTGGGGGCATGGGCTGTTTCGTTTACCTTATCAATGACGGAGGTCTGTGACGCAATTCTTAAGCGACACAAGACTAATAAACACACCACACCGGCACATTATGCAGAAGACGAGGGTGGGAAAGCTAATCTTAAATCTGATGCTGCACCTGTCTGACCATTTAGTCTAAAAATAAAGTTTTGATGTTTCTGTCTTGTCCTCTTCATTACTAAAACATTTAAACTAGTTACTACCAGAGAATGTTTATTCTGAAAACACGCTTGTAAATTCGTCTCCAAATAAAAACATGCAGCTGAGATTTTATTAACACAAATCCCATGTAGCCTCCACATATTTCTTTTAAAGCAGAACTAAGTAAGTTTTGCTCTCGCTCTCCCCCTACTGGTCCCCTGTGAAAGCTCACTGTCGTAACGTTCCCCCACTGCCGCCGCAGACACCCCCCCCACCCCCTCCACCCCGCCGCCGCCACCTCAACAACAACGCACAGAGAACGCTTTTGCAAGAAGAAAGAAAAACAAAACCAAGAAAATGTCTCGACAGGTGAGTATTATTGTCATCTTTGCGCTCCTAAGGGTGGCGTTGCTAACAACGGCAAGGGCTTCATGCTTGTATTTATGTACTTGAGTGTGAGTGCCGTAAAGCAGGTTTGTTCTCGCGAGATTAGTCGGGTCCGATCCACTGAAAGTGGCAAGTGCTGCTTTCAGGACACAGACCCCGGAGGGAGGGGAGGGACCCACGAATCACCCCGCTAAGTCCTTGTTTACCCCCACAGGGACTCTAGAAAACATTTATTGAGGTGAAAAAACTTACTTAGTTCTGCTTTAATAAGGCTGAATGGAGCTTTTACCTGCGCTTCCTTTAATTACGTTGAACTGGAAGCTTGACTGGACTCATAATAAAAGCATTCATATTTGCTTTAAAATAAAAGTGACCAAATAACGAAAGATTCTTAAACAAGGCATCATTTACAAGTTGAGTGATATAACCAGTTATTAAAGAGAAGAAAAAGAAGATACAATTGTTGTAGTTCTTCAAAGTTTATTGCACACTTTTTATTTTATTTATTCACAAAAGGAAGCAGACAGCGTCTCAGCAGCACCCGGTCACGTCTCCCTTCCTCTGCAGAGAAGCTCACTTCTCTGTGGAGCACGGTCTTCGATTCCACATCTTCTCCATCAAACCACCAACGTTGACCTCGGATACAGAGATAAAAAAGCGGTCGTCAGTCTCTTGCATGTTGCGGGAGCCATGACACATAACACAGATGGCTAAGAGCTAGCCGACAGAGCTAGCTCATCAGCACAGTTTTTCTTGAGCTGCTTCACAGTGTTTAAAGCACTTAAAATTAATCATAACTCACCCTTACAGCTGCCATGTCCTCTCCAAACACTCTCCTTTCCTCATAAAAAGCATCCATGTCCTGGAACCACTTCATCACTTGTGGTCGGCTCCACTCCGACCGTTGCAGGTTCTTGGTCACTCTGTACTCACATTTGAGTTTTTTCAACTTGTCACGGCACTGCTTTTCTAGTTGCCATGTTAAAAATCATGTGAAAAAAATAATAATAACATGCGTTACAGGAGACCTGTTAAATCCCATCGGCGCGGTTCAGTGTCGTCACACACGTGCACACTACCAGGCCAATCGGTGGTTAAGACTACGTAGGCTCGTGACTGGCATCAGTTTACTTGACCAATCAGTTCATAGGTAGGCGTGGTGAGTAGGTATGGGGTCGGCTTGGCCCTGATCGGACTACAGAGCCAGTGGTTCCAAAAAAGGTGCCTGTTGGGGCGGGCTCTGACGGGGCCGGCCAAGTATGAACAAAGCAGGAACGGGTCCGTACCGACACCATTCGGCCCATGTGGGAAAGCGGCATTAGAGATTGAAAGGGGGCACATGGTGGCAACAGAGAAAGGAAAGGGGTGGTGGTGCTCTCTGTTTCATGTATATGGATTGCATTTTGTCAGGCTAAGGCTAAGCTTCTGCTGGTGTAGCTCTTAGGGCAGGGCTATTCAAATCCAGGCCTCAAGGGCCGGTGCCCTACACGTTTTAGATGTGTCTCTGCTCCAACCCAGCGGATTCAAATTTTCCAACTTCCTCCTCAGCATGGCAAAGTTCTGCAGAGGCCTGCTAACGAGCCATCATTTTATTCCAGTGTGTCGAATTAGGGAAAGACCTAAAACACGCAGGTTACTGGCCCTTGAGGCCTGGATTTGAATAGCCCTGTCTTAGGGTCACTAAAGCCCACAAAACCCCTGGGCACAATAACGGGACAATCCCGCAGTGGAAAACTACAAAATAGTCCTCATGTGGCCCTGCACAGTGGCACAGTTGGTAGCATTTTTGCCTTGCAGTGAGAAGGTCCTGGGTTCAAACCCAGTCAGGACCCTTCTGCATGGAGTTTCCATGTTCTCTCTGTGCATGAGTGGGCTGGTCTCCTGGGACTCCAGCTTCCTCACAGTGACCCAAAATATCCACAATATGGTAAATGGTGTGTAATTGTATAGCTCATGTTTGAAGTCAGACTCCCAAAGTGGTTCACACTACAGTTTGTCATTCACACACTCTCACACAGGGCCGGTTCTGGGCATAGACAGACTAGGCAATTGCCTAGGGCGCCCTCTGCTGGAGGGGGCGCCAAATTCTCGCATTTTTTTTTTGACAAACTGTTGGACACACCATTCATGTCATGAAAAGAGCAAAATAAGTAATAATTAATTATCTATATCTATCTATCATCTCTACTTTTCATTTTAGTATAGATAAATATTTTTTTGCAACGTAATCCAGTTATTGAGTTATGTTGTTTCTGTTCTGGGCAGTATGGGGCGCCAAAATCCCTTTTCGCCTAGGGCACCATGCAGCTCAGGGCCGGCCCTGCTCACACGTTTCTGAGCCGATGATGTTCTGGTTACCAGATGACCTGGGGGTATAAGCAGGTTTAACAAACTCTAAATCAAGATTTAAATATTTAGAGAAATCCCATAAACAATGAAAAAGCTAAAAGTAATTAGTTATAGTTACTCACTTGTTCCAAAAAGTAATTTAGTTAGAAACTGAACTACTCTACAAAAAAGTTACTAGTTAAAGGTGGTATATGGATTTTGGAACAGAATAACACAGCATAAAGCCTTCAGCCATCTGGGTGCCACGCTCGTTAACCCCCACGTGCACGCGCTCCGATGCTGAGGTCGAACAATATTCCTCACCAAACCCACTCTGATCCCCGATCCGAGCAGGACAATAAAATATCATGAGTTCAGTTTACTAATCATGTTCTCCAGCCCCGCTGATCACACACTGACTCTGATAAAAGCAGCTCCTACCTGTTTGAAGCTCAGTCATCGATTCAGTCCGTGGTAAAGAGTTCACAGTTGCACCATGGCTCCAAAACTTCTTGCAGTCCCCCTTAAGATCCTCTGTCCTCTTCACACACCATCCTGCACACCCCACTTATCCAATAAAATTTAAAAAAGCAATAGAATCCCCCGTGGTGTGTCTTCCAGTCGAAAAAGTGGGCCGAAGTGCCCATCCACTTCCGCAATATGTAGCTACGTATTAGCTAGCAGCTAATGAAAAATGTTTCCACACAGAACTTGCTCGTTACATAGGAAACACCAGAGGAATCATCTATGGCAAGTAAATAATGTATATAATCACCACATGTCCCCGGTGCTTCCAGCTGCTTGACCTGCAGACTCCACAGTACCAGCCTCACTGTGCTGCAGTATTTACAGTATTAGGCAACCCAAAATGGTGCCCACTGCTCTGCCAGCTATTGGCTGGTAGATGTACATAAAATGCCAACGGCCAGTCAAAGTTAATATTTTACAATATTTTACTTCAAATATAATTTTTAAAGGAAATGCTGTATTTTCATTCTACAACCCTCTAAACACCCCGTGGAGGTATTATTTTGTTAAAAATATTGCTTTTTATAAAAATATGCCATATACCACTTTTAACTGAGAAAGTAACGGACTGCATTACTACAAAAAAAAGAAAAACAAATTCCTTGTATTATGCAAATAAAACTGATTCTAATTAGACATATAGCCTGGCAGACATATAGCATGGGCGCACCAGGAATCGAACCTACATCCTCTGAACAAAAGGTATATCCTCTACCACTAGGCTATAATGACCAGCATATTTCTTTCAGTGACCAGCCTCCATACAACCATGTTTATGTGCGTTACATAGTTCCAATTCATAGTAACACACTGTATTTTACGTTCACTAATGATAACGGTGTTGTAATGTTGGAAATCGTAATTTATTAGATTATTCTGTTACTAAAAATCCAACCATGTTGCACAACATCGTCACTTTAAACGGCTTCATTACAAATGCTGCTGATCATCCTCTCTCTCTCCTGATGGAGATTTCTGTATAATATCTGCGCTTCCAAGTCAACAGGCTCATCAAGAAATGGACACGCCGTGTCTGTTACTGATTTCAGACAGCAGGCTTCAACTTAAGAGCAGTAGAAACTCGGAGTTGTGTCAAACAAACCTGCTGGCAAGCAGGTTAGGTTCACGACCTGTGTTGCCTTGGTAAATGGTAAATGTCCTGTATTTGTATAGCACTTTTCTAGTCATTCAGACCACTCAAAGCACTTTCACACTACAAGTTTTACATTTACCCATTCACACAACCCGATATGTAGAGGGTAAGTGCTAACACTCACATAACCCGACGTGCAAATCGGGGGGGGCAACATGGGGTTCAGTGTCTTGCCCAAGGACACTTCGACATGTGGTGGTGGAAGCCAGGATTGATCCACCAACCTTCGGATTGGAAGACAACCACCCTAACCACTGAGCCACAGCTGCCCCAACTCAGTGTTACGCTGAACTCACTTTGTGAAACCGAAAAACCAGAGTATCCCACGCTTTCTGAAATACACCCCAGCTCTACCTCCTGACCTCCAGCATTGCAGAATATGTTAACTGATAATTCTAAATTGGCCTCAGGTGTGTGTGTGAATGGTTGTTTGTCTCTGTCCAACTTTCACCCACTGATTGCTGGAAATAGACACCAGTTCCCTGCAACCCTGAACAAGAACCAAGTGGTTATAGGAAATGACTGACTGTTTATAACAACTAAGAACATGGCATTTACCTTAACTGGACAACCTTTATCAAATAAATTTGAACGCAACGTTAACACTACTCACAATTACCAATTTTAACAAAACTAAAAAGTTAGGCCAAATTATTAAAAAAATCAGTTCACCAAGTCTTGAAAAATGTAATTAATAAAAAAGAATAAAATAAAACATCCACTCAGATCTTTACAACCACCAGCACAACCGTAATCTTGGATGGTCCTATTCTCATATGAATTTGATTAATTAAAATTTGACTTCTCATTAGGGATGTCCAGATCCGATCACGTGATCGGAAATCAGGCCGTAGTTTCAGACTCAATCGGAATCGGACGTTACCTCCCGATCAGGACTCGGATATACGTATATATACATTCTCATTAGTTTTTTAACGCATCTATACACCTTTTCGCGTGACGTCAGTATCTGGGACACTTTCCCTCGCGACCTGCAGCTGCAATTTGAAGAAGGGACGCGTTTCCATGATGACCGCAACATATGTGAAATTGTGAATGTGAATATCTTATCAACAGTCCTGTAGACTACAGAACAGTGGAGAAGATAAGGACTTATAAAAACCTCGATGCGTATATTTTTCTTTGAGGTAAGCTTTTTTAATTGGCTCGGTGGATGATGTGTTGAGAATGTTGCCACGTTAGCGCCACTAGCTTCGCTAGCCGCGTTAGCATGAGTCCCGGTGTTAGTTTATAGTCATTAAATCCCTATGATGTTATCTTAAACTCGTTCATGGAGTGGATGTGATCACTTACTGCATGCAGAAGACAGCCTATGATCATATCACTCTTTCTTCAGTGCCTGCAGTTCTGACCAGCTTATTTAATAACATAATGTCCGTCCACCAGTTTGTGAGCTTTCAGACTGTTTATGTGCTCATAGTACAGAAATGCGCTCTCGTCATGTTTGTTTTTACACACAAGTAACAACTTCATGACTCCCCACCAGGAGGAAGCCCAGGACGCGCTGGAGTGGCCACAACCAGCTGTCTTCCCAGGACCGCTTGCTGCCCTGTCCCTGCAGCTAAATATTAAAATAGGGTGAATTAAATACAAAATAAAAAAACATCCTAGATCTGTTTATTTGCTCATTTTTATTATTTTTTTAATGTATTATACTGTAGATGAGATAGGGACTCGGTATTGGCAGATACTTAAAATCAAATGACTCAGACTCAAGGGCAAAAAAACCTGATCGGGACTTCCCTACTTCTCATTATAGCCAATATTTACAAAACTAAAAGGAATTCATAAAAAATTGTAAATTTAACAGGTGCAACATGGAATATTTTTTTTCAAAAAAGAACTGAAAAAAATGATGTTGGCATCATTTAATCAAACACTTAAGAATGGAATACTACCTCCATCATGGAACGAGGCTATAATTACTATTATACCAAAGGAAGGCAAAAATAAAGAATACTGCGAAAATTATAGGCCAATATCAATACTAAATTGTGATTATAAGCTATACACATCAATAATGTCCAGCAGATTTCAGACTTTCATATCGGACATTATAGACGAGGATCAGTCTGGCTTTATTAAAGGACGACAAACCCATGACAATATCAGGAGGACACTGCACGTAATTGAAGAAATACAAGACAAAAAGAAAAGTGCAATATTGTTAAGCTTAGACGCAGAAAAAGCTTTTGACTGCGTTAGCTGGAGATTTCTCTACCTGTGTCTAGAAAAATTTGGATTAAACTCACAATCATTATCATGCATCAAAACACTGTACCAAGACCCTAGAGCAAGATTAAAGATAAATGGCAGTCTTTCAAACTGGTTTAAACTTGAAAGATCAACAAGGCAAGGTTGTTGCCTTTCGCCCACCCTGTTCGCAATATTCATAGAGCCCTTGGCCCAGGCTTTAAGGCAAGCAGATGAGATCAAAGGGGTGAAAATCAGAGGTACTGAACACAAAATTGGGATGTTTGCAGACGATATCTTAATTTACTTAAAGCAACCGGATCTATGTCTACCCAAAGTAATGAGCCTTTTGGAATTTTATGGGTACCTATCAGGATACAAAATAAATATTGCAAAGACTCAAGTCTTATCTCTTAATTATACTCCAACCACAGAAATTACGAAACAATATAGTTTCAAGTGGGGTGAAAAAAACAATCAACTACTTGGGAATAACGATTTCAAGCAACCTAAATTAATTATATAGAATAAATTACAACCCCTTGAATCAGAAAATATACAAAGATATGGAGAGGTGGGAAGTCTTTCTGCTAGATTTAAATGCAAGAATTGAAATAATTAAGATGAACATATTGCCAAGAATATTGTATCTGTTTCAGGCTCTACCAGTACCAATACCTAACTCACAATTTACAGAATGGGATAAAAAGATCTCAAGATTTGTCTGGAATGGGAGGAAACCAAGAATTAGATACTCTACACTTCAGATACCCAAGAAAGAAGGAGGATTGGCACTACCAAATCTCCAAAATTATTACTATGCCGCACAACTGAAACCCTTGATTAATTGGTGCACCAATGACTATACTACAAAATGGAAAAATATAGAGTTAAGTATGGAAGGAGATTATACAAAGGCAATGATGGTCAATATGAAAATGTTCAAAGATAATGAAAATAAATTAGATTCCATCACCAAATTCACCTTGGAGACCTGGTTGTCAATAGTCAAAAAATATAAAATTGAGAACGAAATAAAGATATTTAGCCGGCTGGCATACGATACCAATTTTAAACCAGGAACTATGAACTCTAAATTTAAGGAATGGTCCAATAAAGGGATAACAACAATATTCAATTTATTAAAGGGAGGAGAAATAAAGAGCTTTCAGACACTTCAAAGAGAATTGGACTTAGACAAGCAAGATTTTTATATGTACCTCCAGGTTCGAGATTACTACCAAAAGGAAATAAAACCATGTATCCCTAGAGAAATAAATAAAATCACAGAAGTATTAGGCGAAGCACATAAAAATATAACAGGAAAACTTACATCAAAACTCTATAAAGCTCTGGTTGCTAATAGGAAAACTTCAACATTATACATAAGAGACAAATGGGAAAAGGAACTGAAGGTGGACATAACTGATGATAAGTGGTTTAATATTTGTGAGATACAACAAAGTACAACCAGTTCCAGATTATGGAAAATATTCTGTTGGAAAAATACGGTGAGATTTTTTATAACACCAAAAATAAAGAGTAGGTCATTGTCTACACATCAACCTTGTTGGAGATTGTGCGGGGAACAAGATGTAGACCATACACATGTTTTCTGGCAATGTACCAAGTTGACACAGTATTGGGACGACATCTGGAAACAATTAAAAGGAATACTAAGAGTTGAGGTACCTAAAACATGTACTGTTCTATATCTGGGTCATGTAACAGAAATCACTGTTTCAAAAAAGGAGCAATACTTGACTAAGATATTATTGGCAGCTGCAAAAAAGGCAATAACCAGGAAATGGAACAATGTTAACCCTCCTACTTTAGAGAACTACTACTACTGTCATTTAGCAGACGCTTTTATCCAAAGCGACTTACATTGAGAGAACATACAAGCAAGAATTCAAAGAGAAGGAAAAAATATAAGGAGGCGGACTGTTTGGAGTCCAGTTTAATTCCGACGCTGATACATCAAGTGTATCAAAATTGTTTTTTTTTTTTTTTTTTTTTTTTTTTTTTTGGATCGAAATAGTGGAGGAAATTCACAACATGGAGAAACTCACATGTATTTTGAAACTGCAACTACCAAAATGTGAAAACTTGTGGGAAAAATGGTCTACTTATAAAAACAGGCATAGGAATCAAAGGTAATTTATGTGCACACCTGCCACTTGGTTTAGTTAAGTTGTTATTGTAATTGTTCTATGATGTTGTTTTCTGTTTTGTTACCTGAAAATGGAAAATAAAAACAACAAGTTAAAAAAAAAAAAGAAAAGGCAGTCCAACATTCCCCCCGAAGTTTTTAACAAAAATAATCTGTATTCAAGATGACACTGAAGGCAACTTCAGTGATAGACAAAGAGAAATAATCTGAATACATGTGAGTTCTCAACTTTGTGTTGAATTTGTCTAAACTCTTTGATGTATGAATGTGAAACCATTCTACATGAAAAAGTGCAAGTAAACCAAAAAATCATTATGCCATCAGCTTCTAGTATTGTGAGTAAGCATCTGTCTGCAGCTGCTTCTGTAAAACACAGTTTCCCTTTTTGAATTTTCATTGTGTGTGTCTGTGTCTGTGTGTGTGTGATTAGTACCATTGCAAGGATACAGTTCCGACTCCCAGATGGTTCATCCTTCACCAACCAGTTCCCCTCACAATCCAGACTCCAGGTGGCTTGGGACTTTGCTGCTGAGGTTTGTTTGACTTCTGCATGTACATCACTTCTCATTCCCACATTATGCTGTTAATTAGATAATCAAAATTTAAACTAAGTTTAGGAGGTTATTAATGAGGGACTTCTTGATGCATTTTAATTGGAAGGTGACACATAACAATTAGAAAATGTATTACAAAAGTTGAACTAGAAAAGCACTCAGAGAGCACAGACCTCTGCCAAGTGTACATATTGTAGAAAGTACTATGTCCGTAACATTAAAAAAATTCCTGGATCCAGACGGTAATTCGGATCACCCCCAAAATCTAATCAATTCTTCCTTGGGTCATTTCTGACCTTTCCTGAAAATTTCATCAAAATCCATCCATTAGTTTTTGAGTTATCCTGCTAACTGACAGACCCTGATGAAAACATTACCTCTTTGGCAGAGGTAATAATCATCTATACGTGAATATTTAGAAACAATGATAGCAAAAACTTTTCATGCAAAAATCAAATAAAAGCAGTTGTTTGTAGTGCAACTTCAGCTCCCACTGAACCCAATGCCAAATGATGTCAGCGGAATTACTCTGTTGATGTGGCAAAGTGTCCTACTGCTTTTTATTGGAAATAACTAGCACCTCTCTCTTTCTCTGTGAACATGGATCAATTTTTGTAAAACACTCCTTTAGTCACCTCACTACGCTTTATGCCATGAGCTCCTGTTTTGTCTTCACACAACAGTCTTATCCTCAAGGTCACACCTGAGATCATGTCATGTTTATTTAAAAAGCACTTTACAATATGCTGGTACAGTCAGCCAAAGTGCTGTACAATAGAAATAAACCACAAAAAAAACAGAAGTACAAAAGAAGTAAGACGGTAAAATGGTAAAAATTTAGCAAGACAAAAGAGCTCATAACAGCCATAGAGATAAAATCACAAATCCTAAAATCAGCACATTAAGACACGTCAAAAACTTGTGATACAACTAGGGATTATGACAGACATATTTATTTATTTGTTTGTTTGTTTATTTGTTTATTTCCTATATTAATCTCTCATGGGGAAATTTGTCTCTGCATTTGACCCATCCTCACCTTACGGTGAGGAGCAGAGGGCAGCCATATTGAACAGCGCCCGGGGGGCAGTTGCAGGGTTCAGTATCTTGCCCAATGATACTTCGACACGTCGCCTCTTGCCGGGACACTGGATCAAGCTCCGGTTTCCCGATCGGAGGGTGACCTTCTTCCCGACAGATTACAGCCGCCCCGAGGCAGTGGCGAGTTCAGTATCTTGCCCAAGGATACTTCGACGTAGCTTGCCAGCACCGGGGATCAAACCCGCCATCTTTCGAATGAAGGGTGATCACCCTTCCGCTAGACTACGCCGCCCGCCAATATGTAGCTAAACAACCACTATGTTAAAGAGATTCTAGAGGTGTTGAAAAGCCAAGCAGAAAAAGTGCATCTTCAGGCGTGATTTAAAAACATTTATAGAAGATGATTACTTGACTTCAAGGGGAAGCTCATTCCAGTGTCTTGGAGCAGCAACAACAATAACCATCTGTCAACTGTCATCTCAAATGGGGAAAATTTAAGTTTATTTATTTATAAAGCGCCAGTTCATAACATTCAAGGCTCATCAGGCTTCATTGATGGATATAGCTGAGTATCATCAGTATAAGAATTTAATTTTATACCATTTCATACAAATTTCAGGACTTTGTGGTTATTTCTTAATTATTAACTTATTACTAACAGTAATATGAAGCATTTTATATCTAAAAAATGTCAGGAAACACTAATTAACAGACCTTTCAATCAGCTCGTTCATATTCATTATTCGAATTTGCTGGACTCAGATTGGCTAACAAACTAGCCTATCAGAGCAAGGTATACTGTTTCCTGCCCCGCTACGCATTATAAAATCATACATACTCTTATCCTGTTTGCTACATCTTATGCTAACAGCTTTTAGCTAGCAGCATGCTAGGCGAGGTTTCAACTGCAGGAGCTGATGAATACTAACAAACAAAGGAGTTGTGATGAAACAGATACAGGCCGTTAGAACTCTGGAGAACTCGGGTTTTATCACCACCTGCGTAGTTTGAGAGATTAAAGCTGAAAGAGAAGTTGTTGACCTGTTTTCACCCACTATGAAGGTAAGAACACCTGTGGAGCTAAAATATTCAACAGAAACCTCAGAAAAACAGTTTTTAATGGAAGGACCTGTTTAAAGCAACTGTAAAGGAGTTTTAAATTTTGGGGCTCGTGATTGCCATATCAGGCCTAATGGTGCGTTCACACCGCCCAACGCATCCAGGCAGCAGCGCAGCTAGATGGGGGCGCCATTGCTTTGGCGCAGCGCGCGTCAGCACGTCCACGCAGCTGCTGCTCATACGGTCCGTCAAGGCAGCTGCTGCTTGAAGTTGGGAAAATTGAACTGGGCAGCAGACGCGGGGCAGCAACCAATCAGTGACTCTTTTCACTGATCATGTCATCAACGGCTAGATCTACCAGTCATTCTGATTCATTTTAAAATGGAGGAGAAACTGATTATCACTGTCTGTAATCACTGTGAACTATATGATCCATCTTCGTCTTTTTATAAGGACAGGAAGAAATGGGACCTTATGAAGATATCTGAGGATATTGGAGTGCCAGGTAAACAGTTTCATACTTTATTTCTATGAAACTCAGATTGCCTCAATGGGGTGTATCCACAACCTTCGCAAATGCGCCCAACAACGACGTTGTATAGATTTTTTTATTAAATAAATCCAAGCTACTCTCTCGATCCGTCATGTTGTGAACAGAGAAATCCCCCGCCCGCTTGTGTACTGACGTGGCACACCAACGCGGACTGTGCAGTGTACAAGCAGCTGTGTTTTCATTTAAGCAGCAACTTTCGTCCATTTGAGCATTTTGCTGCCTGGACCTGTTGGGCGGTGTGAATGCCCCAAAATGCATAACAGCAGCCTTAACTCCGTGCACGCGTGCCTGAGTCAGTCCTGTATTCGACAATTTACAGATTTGCCGGCATGACTTCGACTGAGATAATAAATGTGATGTTAGGATATTTCAACCAGCTGTGAGCATGTCAGGCAGCTTAAATTTTTTCTACAACAGGAAATATGTGGAAACTCCTGGAAGCATCAACTTTTTATGGACTCAGATAGTCAAATCTGACTTTACAAAAGCGCACTATAAATTCTACTGGCTCCTCTTATTTATTTTTATACATTTCTGTTGTTTATTTAGAATTCATCTGTAATGTAGTAGTGACAGAGCTGAAAGGGCAATAGGTGAGGAACAACTTGGAGGGTCAGTCCCAACCTTCAGTAGCTTTACTCCAGAAAAGCCTAATTTCATTGGGTCCCAGACCCAGAGTAAGCCATATGTGCAGATATGTTCATCACCTGCACGTTCACAATAATCCCCCCCCAGTGCACACACATAGGGGACAACACTTGCCCGAGTGAGAGACGGGTCCTCTCAACTCAACCATCCGCTACAGCCCAATGAGGGCAGCTACCCACCCAAATCACAAAATCACTCCCCACAGCCACCCACCCTAACCCCCAAGACATACATGCACCCATACCTCAATGTGCAGACCAAACACCCTGACTCGCTCTCTGCGTCAAATGATATTCTCCATTTGGCTGTGCCTAGGGCTCACACAGAGTTAGGGAAGCAAGCATTTGGGATTTCTGCTTCATCAGCCTGGAACCTGTTGCAGAACCACCTAAAACCAAAAACCTTGGTCGCTTTTGGTCAGTTTAAGCGGCTAGTAAAGGATCTGGAAGCAGGCATAGGTCAGCATTTGTCCCTGCTTCCCAAAATAAGATATGTCTATGGTGGCAATAATACATGTGATGACAATATCTTTATTTTTTTTTTATTTCCTAATGTTGGTTGATTCACTGTATTATTAACGTACCATGTTTTATAAGCAGGGGTGCACATAAGTGGTCCCCAGGTCCGCACACACTGTCAAAATATAAAATGCGCACCAGATGAAAAGTTGCAACACGCGTTTGCGTACTTAACATTGGTTTGGCTGAGCTGCGTGAATTTTTAGGTTAATCAGAGGCGGGGTTCATTGTCAAATAAATGAAGAATCCCGTTGACTTCTTTTGCTTGACTGATATGTTTCTCAGCTAGAGCGCCGAAGTTCCAGCTGATCAGCTGATGCTGCGTCTCTCTCTGTCTCTGTGTATCAGTTTGTCAGTGTGACGGATTTTCAGTCAGTCAGATCAGTGCAGCTGACTGCAGGATTCTGCATCGCGTCAAAACTTAAAAAATTCACTGAATAAGACAAATAGACCATCGTGGCACAGACGTGTATAACTACCTTTTTGTGCTATAAAATACAGAAAACCACCTATTTTAATCAACAGTATCAGCGTATTTGTCTGTGATCCGCACCATTTTGAATGCGCGAAAAGCACTATGGGATATGCAGTCAATGCCCCATAACTGTCCAGTGTATCTTTTTATCTGACTGCATCACATTACAAACATCCTCATCATTTCAAAACAAAAAACAGTTACAGTAAATGACAGAAGCTCCAACAGCTGACTAATAAATTTCAACACCAAACTGTTAAATGGTAAATATCCTGTATTTGTATAGCGCTTTTCTAGTCATTCAGACCACTCAAAGCACTTTCACACTACAAGGTTTTACATTCACCCATTCACACAACCCGATATATAAACCGGGGGAAGAGGGTAGGGGCTAACACTCACACAACCCGATACGCAAATCAGGGGGCAACATGGGGTTCAGTGTCTTGCCCAAGGACACTTCGACATGTGGCGGTGGAAGCCGGGATCGATCCACCTTCAAATTGGAGGACGACCGCTCTAGCCACTGAGCCACAGCCGCCCATGTAGATTAAAGTGAACAATCAAACCTGTAAACAATCCAACCTGAACTCTGAAGGTTTTTTTTACCAGTATTTTTATATTTTACTGGTTTCTCTTGATTTTTTCAACAATTAAAGGATTTTTATTGAAACAAATATAGAGCCAGGTAAAGTAAACAGACTGAATTTGAAGCTTGATGAAACCAAAAACAAAGCAGAGGAGCTCGGAAGAGACACAACGAGACACATTTAAAAATGTGAGGACCAAGCAACAACCCTAGGTTCTCTTCTGAGAACCAGGCCAAAAATATTATGTGCACCCCTGTTTATAAGTTCATTGCAATGTAATGCTAATGTATTATGTTTGTTCATAGTTTTTATTTTGTGTGAAATTCACGTGAAACTTTTGTGGCGGCCTTCTTGGCCAGGGCTCCTTCGCAAAGGAGACTTGCTCTCAAAGGACTTCCCTGGTTAAACAAGGGTTAAATAGATAAAACATGGGGCGGCTGTGGCTCAGTGGTTAAAACGGTCGTCTTCCAATCTGAAGGTTGGTGGATCAAACCCGGCTTCCTCCACCACAACCCACCCCCCGAGCCACATCGTGCGAATGGGTAAATGGTCCAGTGTGAAAGTGCCTTGAGTGGTCTGAATGACTAGAAAAGTGCTATACAAATACAGGACATTTACATGGTCCAATCTACACCACCAGACTGCACACTTAAGGGGCCTAACTATAAAACGGGCAGAATTTCACAGAATTGGGATTTATTTGAAATGTATTTCATAGCATCATTATTTTTTTATGCAGAATCACTAAATTATTTAGTTGTCTCTTGTCTTCAGAGAGTGGGGAATCGCTATGGTAACTTCTCATTGGCAACCATGTTTCCTCGACGAGACCTCACCAATGAAGACCTGAACAAAACCCTTCTGGAACTGGAACTGACCCCAAGTGCTTCCATTGTGCTCCAGCCAGTAAGTAGTCTAGAGTCTTCCGTTGTTGACAGGAGTCAATTTTTGGATGAATTAATGATTTTTCTTGTAACTGATAAATGTATACAACATGATAGTAAAATTTTAGTTTCATGTAAGCAGAGACTCACTATATTTACAGTACTGTAATACTCCTGATTCTGTCATTTCTTACTTTAGTCAAGGAAGTTATATTTTTGATGGCATTAGTTTATTCATTAACTAGAATATTTGAAATGTTGTGAATGGATATAAACAAAATTAAAGCAGCAGGCGGCGATGAGCGGCCCTCGCACCTTGGCGTCGCTCCGGTCGCGGCCACCGCCTCACCAGAGCATTTCCCCTCATACGCAGTCACTCCCTGAAAAGTCAGCCAAACTCTGCTCCAGTGGACCAAAAGATGACTTTGTTCCTAAATGGCTATTTTTTAGTGTCATATATAAGGTCATGCAATTCAAGCTGTTTTGATACAATTCAGCCTGTTTTTTACCACTTGTAGAACAACTTTACATGCAGACAACAGTCTGTGAAGCTGAAGGATTGCGTGAAAGTGAAGGTGATCACCAGTGTGCATGGGAGAAAATCATACAAACAGATTAAAGAAACTTATAAAGGACACTGATTATGTTCTGTGGAAGAGTCTGGAGTCTTGACAGATGATTGTCCTAAAATGTTTGAAAGAACTCATAAAAACCATCATGGAAAATCCTCTTGACAACACAGTAATGCCCCTTTTCCACTGACAAATCAGCACGGCGCGCTTGAGAGCGGTACAGTATAGCGCGGATCAACTCGCTTGAGGCGGTGGAAACATAAAGCGGATGTAAGTGGGGATATGGGCGTGCCCATCTGGCTATGAAAAGTGGCGCGCAAAAGTCTTTGTCCGCGACGTCACAGCGCGTGAAACAACAACAACAATGGCGGATATACGTGTGTTTTTGTACTTTGCGCTCTGTCTGTGGTTCATTTTGGTTGGTTTGATTTTTGGTTCTTGTGGACGAAGTCGCCATTGTCCAAAGTCAATTTTATTTTAAAATAAAATATTTGTATGGTTGCTGGGAGTTTTTTTATAAAGCCTTTTGCGGGAGCGCTTCTATATCACACCACGTGAACACCACACACAGCCGAGCCAATCAGGGGCTACCACTACGTAGGTAGTCGTGTCACTGGTAGCAGTTTACTGGACCAATCAGTAGACAGGTGGGCGTGTGGGCCCGCTTTGGGCCGCTTTGGGCCGCTTCGGACCATCGAGGAGGTGGTCTGAAAAAAGAGGCCGGGTTGGCGCGGAATGACGCGGTTTAGACCCGAGAAAGGCGGTGGAAAAGAGTCCACAGGGGGCTAAAGTGAACCGAGCCGCACCGTGTTCTGTCGGTGGAAAAGCAGCATTAGTCAACAACAAAGTGTCTTCAGTCAGAGGCTTCTTCAGATTCACTGCAATGGTGATTCTTCCATATATATTGTGATGAAACATATAAACTTGCTTTTCTCCTGTGGCCACATCTCAACACTTAGAGACTTCATTTTTTCTACAGTGTTAGAACATGTGAATGACTGTAATTTGAACCAGTTTCAAGCATATATTTTAAAGAAGGCCTGAGTATGACCTAAAAGAGTACAAATGGAAACTTGTGAATATGTGTGGGCGGGGCTAAAGTTATGACAAAATATGAGCATGTAGTTTTGTTTAGGAAGTCACTGTGAACCTCCATATGCATTTTGGTAGCAAACTGAAAATATCAGGGAGTTAGAACAGGCTTTTTTGCTTGGCTTACAAGCAAAGTTTAAAGTTAAGCCACGCCCACAATTCTTAAAATAGAATAAATCCTTTTTAATGACATAATCCCACATGTGTAAAGACTGTACTGACAAGGTTTCATGGTGATCCATGAAAGTATGTAGGAGTAGATGGTTCAAATCAGACAGGTGTGAAATGTCCAAAAATAGACATTTTTTCAAGATGGCCGACTTCCTGTGATAGTTAGAACATGGGTCCAAGAAACTTTTTTGTAGGTCCTGAGAGGATACATGATTGTACAAAATTTCATTATTGTCAATCAAACCAGTGGGCGGGGCTTGCAATTTTAAGGCAAAAAATGAGGAGAAAGGGGGCGCTGTTGACGCAATTTGCCACACCCACAGGATTTTTCTACTCAGGTATGTTAAGGTCCTTACAAAGATTCATCCTATGTCGTTTTATCCTGATCTGATCATGCATGTTGATTGTACAGCATGAAATGTGTTGACGGCGAGACGTCAAACTTTGAAGTGGTGCTGTAAAGACGCCTTAAATGCTAGCGCTCTAAAATTTTAAACCATGTTAGATCTACTCATTGGCTGTTGCCTGGGCCTGGTCGTTGTAGATTTTTTGATGTAGGCCAGAGTATGACCCCAAAAAGTAAAATGAGACATTTCCGATTGTCAGTGGGCGGAGCTAAAGTTATCCTAAAAATTCAATGCATAAATTTGTTCAGGGCCCCACTGGAATCATCCATGTACATTTTCATTTAGATCTGAGAAATATTGATTAAGTTATAAGAGTTTGTTTTTTTAGATTTTTTTTGGCTTGAAGGCAATTTTGAGGCCAAGCCCACACCCAAACAAAAGAGAATCTGGAAACTCTTTGTACAAATTTTGTTCCTCCATGCCTAAAGAACTTACTGAGCAAGTTTGGTGCAAATCGGTTAAAATCTGTAGGAGGGGTTAGCTCAAATGCGAGACGTGTGAAATGGCAAAATGTACAGTTTTTCCAAGATGGCCGACTTCCAGTTTGTTTCCGGATATGGGTCCGAGAGGCTTTTTTGTAGGTCCTGGTCTGCTCAATCTGTGTACCAAATTTCAAAATCGTAAGTAAAAGCAGTGGGCGGGTCTATACATTTAAGCGTCCACAAGGGGGCACAAGCCACTCCCCCAAACTTTTTTGGCTGAATTGAGTTCAGACCCTGTTCACAATCCCCCCTACGAAGTTTTGTAGTGATCGGATTAGAATTGCATAATTTGCAGCAGAAATTGTGATTTTTTGCATTGTCGAACTTTGCCTCTGGGAAAAGACCCTGCCCGATTTTCAGAAAGTCACAAATTTTTGCCCTATGTTAGACCAACTTGTTTTCTGCCATCTGAGACAATTTTGAAGTTGATCAGGTCGGGAATTGCTGAATTACACCCCTTTAACCAAAACGTGACACCTTTGGTTCCCAGTGGGCGGGGCTAAATTTATCTCAAAATATGAAACCATAGCTTTGATCAGGGACCAACTGCCATAATCCACAACAATTTTGGTGAAGCTCCTGTCATTTTTGTAGAACTTATAAGCATTTTTGTATTTTTGGTGAGAGGTGAAAGTTTGAGGTTATACCCCGCCCACACCATAATGATTCTGTAGAAAGCTTATACAACTTTTAACCCCCATGCCTTGAGACTGTACTGACCAAGTTTGGTGGTGATATGTATAAAACTGTAGGTGGAGTTAGCTCAAATAGGAGGCTTGAAAACGCCAAAATCACACGGTTTTTCCAAGATGGCCGACTTCTTGTTGAGTTTAGACCACACCTCCAAGAGGCTTTTTTGTCCGCAATCATGGGTTCTTTTAACTCTCCAAATTTCAAAGCTGTACAAAGAAGCAGAAGAAAGAGCCCCACCAATAGGTGGCGCTGTGTACAAAGGAGGCTTCGCGCAGCCGCGAAACCTAAAATTTCGTAAATGTTTCAATTTTTTTAGGGGGGGTAGCCAGAATCTCGTGAGTTTTTAGGAGGGCTAAAGCCGCGAAAAATGCAAGTCTTTTTCCTTAAGAATAATAATAAGTGGAGCGATTACAATAGGTCGTCGCACCGCCTTCGGTGCTCGGGCCTAATTATCAGGATAAGTTAGGAATGGTTGAAGGACCAGTCAGTTAGATTTTGTGGGTAGCTTGGATCACCCTCTGAATCATGGATTTATTTTTGAATGATTAAGTGTCAGTGCATGATGGGGCCAATTTCAATATTTTTTGTTAGCTTCACAATAAACACCTAAAAATTTAGTAAAACTTTGCAGGATTCCACCAACAGGTTCTCCCACATGAATTGGATCTGGGTACTGGCTACATTCTAGATATGCAGAAAGCTAGAATTTATTGAGCTTGCTTAATATTTTTGGCTGTAAGGTAGCAAATAAAGTTATAAGGATGTAACTAATACTAAATTTTTCAAATTCGGAGGAACTTGAAGATCTCCACAGTAGACACCGGGCTGTCTGATATGGTGAGGGGAAGCGATGTTGAGGGATGTCTCCTGAAGTCCACTATCATCTCTATAGTCTTGAGCTTATTCAGCTCCAGGTTGTGCTGACTGCACCAGAGTACCAGCCGCTCGACTTCCTGCCGGTATGCAGACTCGTCACCATCCTGAATGAGGCCGATGACAGTGGTGTCGTCTGCAAACTTCAGGAGTTTAACCGTAAAGTTATTGGAGGTGCAGTCATTGGTGTAGAGGGAGAACAGTAGAGGTGAGAGGACACATCCTTGTGGAGCACCTATACTGAGGGACCGTATTTCAGAGGTGATCTCCCCCAACCTCACTTGCTGCTTCCGGTCTGTCAGGAAGCTGTTGATCCACTGACAGATAGCAGGAGACACACTGAGCTGGGAGAGTTTGGAGGAGAGTAGTTCAGGCACAATGGTGTTAAAAGCCAAACTAAAGTCCACAAACAGGATTGTGGCATAAGTTCCCGGACGGTCGAGGTGTTGCAGGATTCACTACATCATCCACCGACCTGTTTACCCGGTAGGCAAACTGCACGGGGTCAAGTTGGTGTCCTGTAATGTCATTCAGGTGGGCTAGAACCAGGCGTTCAAACGATTTCATGACCACAGACGTCAAGGCGACAGGTCTGTAGTCATTCAGTCCTGTGATGGTTGATTTTTTGGGGATCGGGGTGATGGTAGAGCGTTTGAAACAGGATGGGACTTCACACAGTTCCAGGGATCTGTTGAAAATGTGGGTGAAGATGGGAGTCAGCTGATCGGCACAAGTTTTGAGGCAGGATGGCGAAACATCGTCTGGTCCTGGTGATTTCCTGGTCTTTTGTTTTAGGAACAGCTTGTGCACGTCCTGCTCATGCACAGTGAGTTCCTGAGAAGAGGGTGGGGGATATAATATCATTAGTAAATTTTATAAGTGCACTTGTAGAAAAATTTGGGCGGAAGCCAGACTGAAAAGAAGAATTTATAAAAATTTATAATTTTATGAGAATTTATCTTTCACTAAAAAAAAAAAAAAATAATAATAATAATTTTGATACACTTGATGTATCAGCGTCGGAATTAAACTGGACTCCAAACAGTCCGCCTCCTTATATTTTTTTTTCCTTCTCTTTGAATTCTTGCTTGTATGTTCTCTCAATGTAAGTCGCTTTGGATAAAAGCATCTGCTAAATGACAGTAGTAGTAGTAGTAGTAGTATTAGTAGTAGTAGTAGTAGTAAAAGGAGAAAGAATATTGGAATCATTAATATATTTAGATAATTGATTAAAAATAAGTTTTTCAAATATTTTAATCACACTGTTAATTATTGAAATTGGTCTATAATTATTAATGTCATTTTGATCACCATTTCTTGCTGTAAAATCAACATGCATGATCAGGTCAGGACAAAACTACATAGGATGAATCTTTGTAAGGACCTTAACATACCTGAGTAGGAAAATCATATGCGCGTGGCTAATTGCCTCAACAGCACCCCCTTTCTCCCCATTTTTTCCCTTTAAATTGCAAGCCCTGCCCACTGCTTTTATTGACAGTCATGAAATTTGGTACACTCATGTATCCTCTCAGGACCTACAAAAAAGTCTCTAAAAGTTTTAAACTCACAGAAAGCCAACAATATATTAACAATCTGATCTCAAAAGTCTCAAAACACTACTGACATGTGCTTTGCAAACTTCCCAAAAAGCCATCTGAGAAAGATTCTGCTCTGCCTTATAAAGCCCTCCCACTTATTTCAACAGCAGGTGTGCTCCTCCACTCAGGTGGAACCTATGAGTCCCAATCAACTGCAGGAACCATGGTAACCATACAAAAAAACAACAATAGACAAAGAATCCCTCCAATTTCATCAAATCAATTAGTTTGCTTCTAACAATCCATAACAATGGGGTCAGCCAAGTATGAACAAAGCAGGAACGGGTCCGTACCGACACCATTCGGCCCATGTATGAAAGCAGCATTCCTGTCCTCTCAGACCCCAGTGGGTCCAGGTAGAACTCATCCTGGTTCTGGTTCTGGTTCTGCTGGAGGTTCTTCCTGTCCTCTCAGACCCCAGTGGGTCCAGGTAGAACTCATCCTGGTTCTGGTTCTGGTTCTGCTGGAGGTTCTTCCTGTCCTCTCAGACCCCAGTGGGTCCAGGTAGAACTCATCCTGGTTCTGGTTCTGCTGGAGGTTCTTCCTGTCCTCTCAGACCCCAGTGGGTCCAGTAGAACTCATCCTGGTTCTGTTGGAGGTTTCTTAGACAAGAAATGTTTTATTTTTACTAATTAACATGACTTTTATTATGAGCATGTTTTTTTTATGAATAAAATTGAATTGACAGAACAGAGGATGAATTCATAAAATTGATTCATCTGAAATTAAACCTCCAGTTTGGTATTTAATATTTGTGTTTATAAAAGTAAAAGCATGCTGCCCGATGTCTCGGGTCACCCACAGAGAATTGCAGTGTTTCGAATCAGAATAATGGACTTAAATAGATCAATCAGTGAACTATACGCAGACTACATGCAGAATGTATTGTGTCTTTACCTTTGAAATTTTTTGTTGTTATGATGAAAATTTGTGGCTGTTGTCTAGAAGTCCAATGAAAATGAGAATGATCTGTTAAAGTACAAAGAAAAACTGGAAAAAACTTCAGAAATCCAGGAGAACTATGGGTTATGATCACCAACGTCAAAGAAAATTGTATTTTTGGATGTAAAGATGTAAAATTGTGCCTTACATTTTTGAGATCATATATACACTGCATGTGTGTACTTCATTTTAATTACAGGATGGAAACATTTTTCCATGTCTTTAAAAGTGCAAACATTAATATAAACCCTCTTTGTCAGCATTCAGGAAGGCCTGTCAACACTGTTGTCCAGTCGTCCGGGCATCGTATCTGGGCAGTTCTGGGCTCTCTTCTCTACCCTCTGATAGCTGTATGGAGATATCTCAGCTCCTTCTTTGTAACTCCAACCCCTTCTGCATCATCATCAAGAAATGCTAGCCAACCTTTCAGCTCACATACCAGCCCAAATTCATCCTCAACTGAAGATAAAAGGTAAGGAAACTAATTTCTCCACAGTTCTAGCCCTTAGCTTTTCTTTTTTTCAGCCTAGGTCATATAAATAAAGGTCTAATACTTTGCTGCTGGTCAGAAACGACAGTATAACAGCACTGCATGACACTTCTATACTGTCTTTCCAAACTCATTTTTATTGTAGAGTCAATCTATGATTAATATACAGTTTAAAAAATGACCAAATATAAAACCTGTAAACAGTTTTTTGAAGCTTTTTTGTTGCAATTTGTTAATTATACAATAAAAATAGTCTTCACTTCATTGAATTCAATCAGATTTGAAGTTATTACTTTTTATACCTGCTACGTCGTTAGATACATGAATGACTAATTTACTTATTAGTAGTTGTTTTATGGGTAGTGATATATTCACTTGTTAGACAGAGATGAGGTGATGATTAGTTAGCTGGAAAACAGCTTGAATGTTATCCTGAAGCTTCTTTATGATGGCAGAGCTGACTGAATCTTTAGGACCAAGAGCTTCTTTGTTTCTGTAGGGGGTCCTGAAGGGGATTGATTGTCCATCATGGAGATCAGTTTGACCTTCGATGACCTTCTATCTAGGATACAGAGAAAGCCAGTCTAGCTCTGTGAAGCATTATTACATATTAATTACCTAAAATACTGTTTAAATAGATATTAGGGGGAGTGAGATAGGGGTATGTGAGGCATTATCCATGATCGCCCCGAATCTGGACAAAGTCGTCTCAGCTCCACCACAAAGCTGGCCTTCAGCCGGGAGATATTTTTTAATTGTGCTGCACCAACACACCGTAGTATAGAGGAGGACACTCGCCAACCCCAGACTAATAAAACATCTTCAGCTTAGAATTGATCAAGTCAAACTTTAATTCTATCACTTTTCATGCTCTTGGCAACACAAAGTGCTTCACATGATAAAAACAATTAAAAACAGACAATCAAACACAAAAACAACAATTCAGACCCCAACTCCCTGCTACCCCACCCCCATAAATGCTATCTTGATCTCTAAATTAAAAACATAATAAATAAACAAATTAAACAACTGGCTTAACAACACTGTGAAGAAACTATATGTATGTAGGGGGTCCATCCACAACCAGGAGCTGGTTCCACCCAGGACCACAACCAGATGAAACCACAGGAACCGGGTCAGAGCAGGACGAGGCGCAAAGCACAGCCACAGTGCTGCACAGAGGGACCCCGGCCCCCCAACACAGACATTCCCGCAGAGGCAACCGTGCAGACTGAGCAGACCAAACCTCCAGTCTGGACGACCCCCACGAGGAAACACTGGAATAAAAATGAAGAATAGAAACATTACAAAGGAAAAGAACAAGTGATCTTAAAACTCATTTATATTGATAAAACCAAGTGGATCATTAAATTACATAAATATTTAAATTAAATTAAATGAGTAAATATAAATAATGTTCTGACTCCTGTAAGTTCTGAACTCTTTCAGTTGCCCTCTGGTGGTGACTTATAGTATTGCACTCTGGACAATACAGAACCAGTGCACATGCAGGCTGAGTGCTCCACCACAGTTATTTGTCTGATCCTTGGGGTAGATCTGTCAGTGAGTATGATTGCTCCTTGTTTATTTTAGTTCTTTCCAACTTGTGATCATAAGAATGATGCCTGAGACATTGTAGTTCCAGCTGTAAAATTGAGCTAAATAAGCTAATGCTAATCGAGAGCTAAACGTTAGTATCTGCAGGCTACCAGCTAGTTTGCTTGTTGTTTGGGCCTGATTTTTGCGATGCATATGTGAATTTGCACAGTTTGTTTGCATTTGCTATGTTATATGCCTTATTTGCTTACTTCTGAGTGGATTATGTTGTAATAATGTTTGTTGTTTCTTGACTAGTGCTGTTGCTTATAGATAAGCATATTTACTCAACTGTGATGAGTCAGTAAAGGTCTGAGCAGGAACTTTGCACTTATTTTATTTTAATATATTATGTGTCTTATTTGTATTGCAGTTTTACAACTTCTGGAAGATTACAGTAAAACACACCCAACCTGGAGTCAAGCCTACTGAGTCTTTCTGTTCGCTATCTGTCTAACAATACCAGTGACGTATCTGCCAGGACAGAATAAATAATTAAAATTAATAATTAAGATGATTGAATCACTTAAAAGCTAAGTTAAAAAGATATGTCTCGAGCCTCTTTTTACAAACCTGAACAGTCTCTGCAGCCCTGACGTTCTCCGGCAGGCTGTTCCAAAGATGAGGACCATAATATTGGAATGAGGCCTCGCCGTAGGTTTTACTCCTGACTTTAGGGATAACTAAAAGGCCGGTACCAGAGGACCTCAGGGTCCGCGAGGGCTCATAATTTAAAAGCAGTTCAGATAAATAAGAAGTCTCAGGACCATTAAGACATTTATAAACAACTAATAGAACCTTAAAATCCATCTTGAAACACACGGGGAGCCAATGCAGCAATTTTAAAACTGGTGTAATGTGTTCCCGCCCTCTGGTCCTAGTCAGAACACGAGCCGCTGAGTTCTGGAGACGTAGACAAGAAATAGATTTTTTGGGAAGCCTAGAGAGCAGAACATTACAGTACTGTACTGGAAATAAAAGCTGCATTTAGCACCTCTGTGCTGGCAGGAGAGAGAAATGGGCGAACTCTGGCAATATTTTTTAGATGATAAAATCCAGTTTTTTCTTTATTTTTAATGTGTGGATTAAAGTCAAATAGGATACCCAGGTTTTTCATGCACTGAGAGGGTTTAAGGCTCTGCAGTTTTGGTAAAATGATCTCTCTCTTGTTTTCAGGACCAATAATTAAATGATGGGTTGGAGTTTTTTTCTCTCTAAATAGTAAAAGCCATCATTTAAAAACTGCATTTTGTGTTTACTTGTGTTATCATTGACTAATGGTTAAACGTGTTTGATGATCAGAAACATTTTGTGTGACAAACATGCAAAAGAATAAGAAATCAGGACGGGGGCAAATAGTTTTTCACACCACTGTAAGTCCACCAACGCGTTCATGTTTGTTTTGCTTTGCCTGTGTACTTGCTGCTATCATCATACCTAAGCGCCCGCTCTAAAGCACAATGCTAACAAACAATTGTTCCGTACCGCCAGTGGAGTCAAGTTGGAACGGTTTAATAGGAGCAGTACAAGGTGGATTTTTGAATCCTGCTTGCAGATCAAGGTTAACAGTGGCAGCCCCTCTCAAAGTTTCCTCAGGAACTTTCTAGTTTTATTATATTCTCTTACTCAGATCGCTGTGAACTAAAATAATAAATATTAGGTTCAAAATATGTGTGCTAGAAACAAAATGGGGAGGGGTTATATATGACAAAGAGGTGTTATATCAAAAGGTTATGGTTTTAATAAGTTAACAAAAACTTGAGCGACCTCTGGTATCTAAATATTATATCACCTGTTGTAGGGCTTGGTGATATGAACCAAAATTCATATCTCAATATTTTTCATCTGAATCTCGATATATGATATTGATATTTTTTTTTTCTTCAAGTAACCAAAGAGACGATTCTAATTTACAGCCTTTAGTGCTAAATGCACTTTTACAAATTAGCAACAGCACATGTGCATTAAAACAGTTCACTAAAATTAAAATAGCTGTAAATTAAATGAAACTTTCCTAAAACAAAATGAATGAAAAATACTTTTCCATGACTAAAACAAAAATACAGTAATGCGAAATACAAAAAAAGATCCAATGAGCAAAAATAAAAACAGGTCAGTACGATCTTAAGGCAGTTTTAAGTTTTGTCTCTACTAAAGATTCGTCTTCTTGTTTGTATCTCTGTGTAAATATGAGAAATGAGCTGATGAAAACTCTGTCCTGTTGATCTACATGTCGGTGGTCAGAGCAAAGTGATTCAACAACAGAGCAGAGAGACTTTCTCTCACATCTGAACACATTTTATGTTAAACTTGTCTTGCAAAATAATTTCAGATTGGTAGCACTTATATATAATCAGCTGTTTGAAGCTGGACAGTTGCCATGGAAACCATGTCAGCTTTTGTGCTTTTCTGCTCATATGTGACCGAACGGGTCAGAAAGTTCTGCCTGTTTCATGATGGAAGGCTGAAGGAGATTTTACTATCTGAGTTACAGTAGAAGTTAAACACACTGCAGCTTTATGCCGCTGGTGTAAGTACTGAAAGATGTTTCATGTGCTCGAACTTTTGATCGGGACGTTTCTGCCATTCAATCCAAACCACCTCCAAATCAGCAAGCCATTATTTTCATTTTACCGCGCAGTTCTGTGTTGAATTTTTCCACCGTTTGTCTGTGACCATGATGTGAGGCTGTCGCGAGCGACAGGACACGCGCGTGTGTGCTTGACAAAGTCTCAGCTGTTAATCACAAGCAGGCAGGTTGCTCAGCTGCACCGCGGAGGCGGAGCCGTGCGCGAGACAGACGGGGAAGGAGGAAACAAGGAGAGCAGCGACTCTGCCGCTGTAATTTCAACTCAAAATAAGCCATCTTGAGAAAAAAGATATTTCATTTTTCTATATAGTTTATGAAAAATTGTCGATATTTTTAAAAAGCTCGATATATCGCCCAGCCCTAATCTGTTGTTTGTCTTAAACTATGACACATCTCAGCTTTCTTTCTGTAAATCTATTTAGAGAAATGCCTTCCAAGCACAGTTTGGAGAATCGACCAGGAGACTTCAAGAAAGATGGAAAAATCTGCAGATTGAGGACTCAAGAGGACAAAGAGGATGACAACAACACCTGGAATGGAAACTCTACCCAGCAGATGTAGTTTATTTAGCAGCAGCTCTGTCCCTCAGCTGGGTCTTTTGCTATGAATTAGTTGTTTCTAACAGTTTGATTTTTCTAATTAATTTAAAACTGAACATTGTTTTTGTTCTTTTAGAGACCTGCACCTTGATTGTATGGTGTGCTCAAGAATTATCAAATGAACCTCTTTTGAGTTTAATATTAGTGTTTTAGCATTTTGTTGATGAAAACATGGTTCTGTTTCCTTTATCAAATTTATATTGAAGCATGTACAAAACCCC
This sequence comes from Pachypanchax playfairii, assembly GCA_006937955.1. Taxonomy (NCBI): domain Eukaryota; kingdom Metazoa; phylum Chordata; class Actinopteri; order Cyprinodontiformes; family Aplocheilidae; genus Pachypanchax; species Pachypanchax playfairii. The sequence goes on along the minus strand of SSNP01000374.1, from coordinate 122,670 downwards.
CAGAGTGTAAACTGTTTCTTTTAATTATTATTTTCCTGTTAAATGGTAATATATTAAACAAGTTTACATCAGTTTAGGGGATGTTTGTGTATAGAAGCCTGCTCCCTTAAAGAGTTAAAATCATTTTGAGCCTGGTGTTCTGTCATTATACTGGATTTTGATTTGTTACTTACTACCTAACACTGTTTTACTTGGTAATATGTACTATCACTAACAGAAGGCAGTACGTTGGTATCTGAACTCTTCTTAAAACTACACTATGGTAGAATGTTTTTGGAATCATTACATTGGATGAAGTCTGTGGTTTTCCTAATTCAGCAATAATAAATAAAGCATTTTGTTTTGAAAAACCTCAATATGTTTGTTTATTTGTGGTTATCAGTACTTATTAAAGAGTCTTAACATAAGCCATATTTATTGACTGACAAATCTAAACTTATTTATTACTTATTCCAACACTTGAGTGGCTCAGAGATTTATAGTTGACAACGCATGTATCTTAAAATCTGCTGCTGAACTGAACTCACGTAGATTTTGTAACTCCTTCTCTTCAGATAGAGATGTAATCTGAAAAACTGGTGATTGTCAATACACATACTGTGGTCAGACAAGACTTCAATGATTCTTCAATGAGAGGAGAAAAACACTAAACATAATAAACCCACATTAAAACTAAACGCTATTAAACAAAATGAAAACCCAAGAGCTAAATAAACTATAAATATTAGACTGTACGTCATGTTTCCCAGTCTGTGTGACTGCAATTTACAAAAATCATCTAAATACTTACCTGATAACAGACACTAATCTTCGCTCTCTTATTTGGGTTTCCTAGTCCGACCTGTCCATAGAGGTCTTCCTGCTCAATACAATTTTAACTAGAAAATCCTTTGGAGAGCACAGACCTCCACTAAGTGCCTCAGCGCCACACACATACCATTCACCGTGGTGTTAAAGCCACATGCACTGAAGATAGAATTATCTCTCAATGTTAAAGAATCCTTTAAATAATTTCTGGATCCGTACGGTGATCTGGATGCCAGACGACCCGCTCTACCGCCTGAGCCACGGCCGCCCCTTAAGTAAGATTTTGATCTGGCAGAAATATTCACACCCAACATTTAAAAGCAACAACTATCAGTCTGAGAGCCTCGTTTTAACATATGCACCCATTTTCCCCTGAAACATTTGCTCTTGAAATAATGTCACAGCCGTTGATGTGTAAGATTCTGACCACACAGAGGATGAGGTTTTCTCCTGATCAGACACAAAGCACTGCTTCTACAATAACAGAGCAGGAACTGAAAGGATGCAGGAGCGTTACTTTAGTCTTGTTGCTATGCAACGGTTGTGTGTCTAACCTGAAGTCAGAGAAGAAGGTTAAGGATGAAAAGTGATGATTTTCTTCTCGTTAGTGATGGATCTGCTTGGAGTTTGAAGAAGAGGAGTCTCCTCTGAAACTAACTGATTCAGGAAATACCTGGAGGATCTGCTATAATTCTCTCTGACTTTGACACAGTGTCAGTGTCACGACTTGTAAGAGAATTCCAAGGCTCCACTTTTACTTTATTAAACTAATACAAGCAGCCACATAGACAAATGATCCTAACTCAGTGCCATATTGCTAAGCCCCTCTTCAGTGTTAGTTTAGACCAGACTGATAACTAAAGCTTGTGGAACGGGAACAACGGGTTTTCTCTAAATAACCTTGCATGCAGGCTAAACTGCTTCTGCTCTGTCCGAGGATGCACGCACATTCCAGCTGCTCCTGCTTATCTATTTCCTATCACACTGTTCCAGCTTTTGTCTGCGTGTCTCTGTGTTTCTGTGTTCTGGCTGCTGCGAACTGAAAATTAAATAATGGATCTGGTTTGGTGGTCACTCAACACATTGAACAATGTTTTTTCAAACTTAAGGCTGAAAAAGGGGAGCCGTCATGCCCGGAGTCGACCCTCCCGCCCGGGTTTACCATGGATTCCTGGGGCAAGTGGAAGATGGTCTGCCTGTCTGTTCTGATGGTTGAGGACAAGGAGGATGTGAACATATTTGGATTATTGATCGTGGGGTATAGGCCCGGTTCTACGAGGGTGCATAAGCATGCATTGCACCCTCAGATTATGTGTCTGCATGCTCAGTTGGAAAGAGGGAAAATGCGCGCGCGTTAGTGCACGTCACTCATCTGCGTCCAGCGCGCAGTTACCTGCATCAGCAAGACGCTGCTCTGCTGCACCGTTATCACAAAGTAACAATGGATATTCGAAAGTGGTTCAAGCACAACCATGCGAGCAAGTCAGTCAACGACGGTGGTTGTGAGATACATTCTTAACTTGAACTTTCTGAGGTTAGCTTAACTGCTGCTGGGGAGCAAGCAGTTGCCTCGCCCGGCTGCTCGCTCCTTCCCGAGCCGCTGCCACCGCAGCCCCCCCTCCCTTCACCCCATGGTCCAGAGAAGGCGCCCGGCCCACCCGACGACCTGGGTTTTGAACTGTACAGATAAAATTAGTTTAAATTTCTGTTTTATTTTCTTGGTAAGAAATATCTGTTGCTAGATAGTCTGATGGGTGAGGTAGCCCAGACTAAATGTAGCATTTCCTTTGTTCTGCTACAATATTGCTGCAATAAAGCATTTCAAAGACAGTTTGAATATTCTTGTTTGGCTAGTATCATCCCGCTTGAAATGACAGGAAAATGCATAATTTAGTGTTGAATTATGTGCCAAGCATGTGCACCCCCTCTGATCTGAGATGCACCCCTCCTCATCATTTTCTAGAACCGGCCCTGGTGGGGTACCTGCTGATCGGCACTGGTGGTTACCTGATGTATCGACACATTCCACAGTTATGGATTGGATGGGCTGCTACTGGCAACACTTGGACTAAAAGATTAAGAGATCTGGATCGCAAACTGGATGCGGTCTCGGAGCAGTACCGCGACCAGCTGGCTGTGATTCTCGAACGGAACAGAGAATGCAAGGTTCGAGACAGCAAGCTGGCTGACGGGGTTCTGGAGCTGAACCGTAAACTGGCTGCGCTGCTGGATCTAAATGGAAGGAATGACGCCACCTTGGAGAAGTTGCAGTTTTGGCTCGTGGAGAAGTGATTGATATTATTGGCTGTGGTACAACGCAATTTGGCACTAATTTGGCTATTTCAGACCTTTTTCCACAACAGTGCACCATATGGACAACAAGAAGCTGCTGAATTCTTCTGGCACACAGCACCCCCCCTTCCCCTGTCCACTGGGTGCCAACAGACTGTGGAGAGACAAATCATCTGAGTTGTCCCAGCGACGGTGTCCTTGATAACTCTTCATCACACGACACAATACTGATCTGCACACACACATCCACTAAAGGTCCTCGACATGTCTTGTGAATTGTCCCCCGCTAAGGCTTTTTTTTTCAATCTCAAATAGCGCCACCCAGTGGGCGCTGCATGAGAGGAATTTTTTTATCCTCCTAACCTTCTTTCATGTGTCTTCTTTCTGTTTCAGCATATAAATTTATATATGTATGTGTATCTTATACTCTCATTGGCGCTGCACAAGTGGCTGCCTCGGGCGTGAGAGTGAAAATAAGTCTCCAAAAGAATTTCACTGCATTTCGTACTTGTATGATTGTGTATGTGACAAAAAAAAACTTTGAACCCAAAAGTTCAGCTAACTCATAAGAAATATGTGCACTAAACTCAAAACCAGCTAATGAATCAACAAACTGTTTAATTTTTAAGTTCCCAAGTAGATGTGACTCGATTTTTCTGAGTGAACGTTTGCGTCTTAAAACTTTTAAGTGAGCGGACGTACGTAACGTAGCGTCCGACGTCATCAATGTCACAACTTTTCAGGCTCGAAATTCAAAATGAAAAAATGGCTACCGTTTGGCGACCGAGAGGATATTCGAGGAAAACTTTTCACTTTTTTACTCTGGGTAAGTTACAAAACTCAAGAGAATGTAAACATATTCATATTGCTGTTAATAAAGAGTCGTAATGGTTCCTTTGCTTTTATTTTCGTTCTTTATAAGGCGTTACCTGTTGCGCTAATATTAGCTAAACGTTTTCTGTATTTTAAAATAAACTTTGAAAACTTTTGCTGTTCTTTCTTATAAGTGCTTTAGTTCAGTCAGTAAAAAGTTAAGAAAATGTCGGTTATAAGTCGTCAGGCTGACATTAATACGTGTTAGACCGTTAGAAGCTGCTGCTAGTGCTGACTAGACCAGACTAGAAACATATCGGTATTAAATGATATAATTCAACAACAGCTGACACTGTAGTGTTTCTTGAAACACGCCATACAGGTAATTACTACTAAAACAGGAGTTTTAAACCATTTCCAACAAGATTTATAGCAGGAATGTCGGATTAGACTGCATTACTTTCAACCTGCATTAGGTCATAACTGAGAAAGAAATACACATACACATCTATTTCTTATTATTTTTCTTGTTGTGACATAAAAGACGTAATTTCATGTGCGACAGCGCGGGAATGTCGCAGTCGACACGCAAAGTAAAAATGATATATATTGAAAAATACCGTGAGATGTTTGAGGAGCCGATCGGCTTAATCTGCATTGTGTCATCTCCTCTGATAGTGGCTTGGCTGAAACGGACATCCACGGACATGTAAAAGTTACGCACTCCAGCTTTAAGTTCTTTTTAATTTGATGTGACTCGATTTTTCTGAGTGAACGTTTGCGTCTTAAAACGTTTAAGTAAGCGGACGTACGTAACGTAGCGTCCGACGTCATCAATGTCACAACTTTTCAGGCTCGAAATTCAAAATGAAAAAATGGCTGCCGTTTGGCGACCGAGAGGATATTCGAGGAAAACTTTTCACTTTTTTGCTCTGGGTAAGTTACAAAACTCAAGAGAATGTAAACATATTCATATTGCTGTTAATAAAGAGTCGTAATAGTTCCTTTGCTTTTATTTTCGTTCTTTATAAGGCGTTACCTGTTGCGCTAATGTTAGCTAAACGTTTTCTGTATTTTAAAATAAACTTTGAAAACTTTTGCTGTTCTTTCTTATAAGTGCTTTAGTTCAGTCAGTAAAAAGTTAAGAAAATGTCGGTTATAAGTCGTCAGGCTGACATTAATACGTGTTAGACCGTTAGAAGCTGCTGCTAGTGCTGACTAGACCAGACTAGAAACATATCGGTATTAAATGATATAATTCAACAACAGCTGACACTGTAGTGTTTCTTGAAACACGCCATACAGGTAATTACTACTAAAACAAGAGTTTTAAACCATTTCCAACAAGATTTATAGCAGGAATGTCGGATTAGACTGCATTACTTTCAACCTGCATTAGGTCATAACTGTATCGTGGAGCAGAAATACACATTTATTTTTTACTATTTCGGAAATTAATTACACATCAACACATGACTTACAAAAAGCAGCAGTTTGTATTGGTGAGTGTGTTAATTTAAAATGTTTTAAAAGCAGCATTTGATGATATTCTTGTTGAATGGTTTAATGTGATTTTTCTTTGTTTTAACAGGACCAAACTGTGTTTTGCCACTGCAGGAATTGAAAGTATGTGTTTAATTTTAATCTTGGATTATTCTCATAAGTAATCAGCTGAAGTTAACTACCTGCCCAGCTATATTACACACAGGTTAAAACTGTTAGTTTTGCTGCTTAGAGTATTTAATAGGTGCATTATGTTGAAAAATTGACAAGCTATATACATTTGTGTTTGTATCTCTGCAGGTGTTTACTGAGTTCCATCACATAACAAATGTGAACATACGTTAATACGTTCTACACCTGACAGATCCACACCTGACCTGATGACCTGACCTCACCTGTACAGAGAGGACAGGCAGGACAGCAGACGCATTCTGAGACATCTACAGGATTTATGATCACCATGTGAGTTTAAGCTAATGTGAGCACAGTAATGATTATTGAGGATCATTTTATGATTATGTTAGTCAAACTGGCTTGACATGCTTGTAAATATTTTTATAATGATTGTTATTTTTTGTATGTCAATCTAGGTACAGCATGATGTCAACAGGAGACACAATCTGGCCCTTCGTGCACTTCTGGTGTACCTAAGATAGGATGACTCCAAGTTCCTAAAGACCTGGATGTAAGTATTTAGTGCACTCATAGAAATGTCCACATTGATGATGTGTAACATGCAGTATGGGGCACATACTTTTAATGACTCTTTTCAGGTTGAAATGGATAATAGGTTATTTTCTCAGTATAATAAAATGAGGTATGCCCATGAAGGAGCAATTAAAGGCCTCCTCCCGAGAAAAATCAACAGTTTGTTTTATTAAAATCTATTTATGTATTTGAAACAAATATGATGCTGATGATTGTTAATGATTTGAAACCTTTGTGCTGGAATTATTCTTGAAATCTGATTTTTTGTATTTTGCAGCAGGAAGATGAGCCAGACATTGCTGACAGTCCTGTGGGTTTCCTTATTGTGGCCATTGAGAACACGACCCATTTCAGCCCCAAGAACATTTCTGTTGCCATCGAAGATGAAATGATTGTGAGTGATCTCCTGAGGTTGACTGATAAATGAGGGTGTGAGATTTTATTTTCTTAATGCCACTGTTAGAGATTTGAGATACAGCTTACAGTTTTTATATTTTTTATCAATAAAATGTTAAGACATGAAAATGCTTTTTACATTTTTCTAAAGCCCCGAATGTCTCATCAGTGTGATGTTTGAAATACATTTCAGTGTCAGATCACTGGATTTACATTGTGATGTTGTTACATGGATCGTGATACAGATGTTTCAACTTTGTTTTACAATAAAAATTATTTGAACTGTAACAGTGAAGTTTTATTTTTATTTGTGTACAGGTGTGTGTGTGTAAATTTTAAGTTGACCAGTAGTTTGTCATATATAGTGTTTGAGGTTGAATATGAGTAGATTTTCAACATTAAATAGGTTGTGCACAAGTAAATCCACTAAGTTTAGTGGAATTTAATGGTAATGAGGTTCATTAACTCCACTTCAGTGAGTATTCAGGAATGAAAATACCAAAAAACGAATGAATTTGATAGAAAAGACAGAGTCTTAAGTTGAAATTGGCAGAACAACTTTAATAACTCTGCTGAACTTAAAAAAATTGAGTTCAGATTGACAAAAAGTTACTTGTGATGAGTCTACTGAACTTCAAAATATTGAGTTGGATGACTCCCTTAAACCTATAACTTATAAGTTGAGTATCACTTAAACAACATGTCAGTCATAGTCTTATTCTGATGTTCAAACATTTGTGTGACTGCACTCATTTATGCACAAATGGTATTAAACCTTTTATTTTTACTTTTTTATTCACTCAGTTTGACTCTTGATAATTATGTTTTCACAAAAGAATCCTAAAACATCACAGTGAAGTGATGTTGCCATCAGAAAGATTCTTAAAATAAACTAGAAAAGCACTCCCAGAGCGCAGACCTCCACCAAGCAGCACTTGTAGAAAGTACTATGTCAGAACCTTGAAAAAAATCCTGGATCCAGACAGTATTTCAGATCGCCCCTATGTAAGGTTCATATTTTTTATTTTTTAGATGTCAAGTAGAAGAGAAGCCAAGTCCACTGTGTATTTGTTCCCATCCTCATCATGAAACATAGGCTTGACGATGATATTGTCCCTTAACCAGAAGACTTGTTGATGGGTTGAAGTTGGGATAAAGACGCTGCTTTTATTTTTAAGCCGAAGTTAGTATTTCAAGCTGATTGTTTTCCACAGGTGATACTTTTTATGGAAAACCTGAGAACCACTAATATAGATTTTGGGAGTTTGTTTTTTTTTTACTATGGGAGAAAACCGGAGCACCCGGAGAAAATCCTGCCATACACAATGAGAATATGCCAAAAGCTTGTAAAATCAGATCCATTCTCATCCAGAAATCAGCTGATATGGATTTTGGGAGTTTTTTTTCTTACTATGGGAGAAAACCGGAGCACCTGGAGAAAATCCTGCCATACACAATGAGAACATGCCAAAAGCTTGTAAAATCAGATCCATTCTCATCCAGAAATCAGCTGATATGGATTTTGGGAGTCTTTTTTCTTACTATGGGAGAAAACCGGAGCACCCGGAGAAAATCCTGCCATACACAATGAGAACATGCCAAAAGCTTGTAAAATCAGATCCATTCTCATCCAGAAATCAGCTGATTTGGGTTTTGGGAGTTTTTTTTCTTACTATGGGAGAAAACCGGAGCACCTGGAGAAAAACCTGCTATGTACAAGAAAATACACAAATATAAAGATCCCTGGATGGTGTGCTTTTTTGGATTCAGCCAAGAGTTGTTTGACTATTGATACAACTTTGCCATCAGTGGCTGGCTGGTTTAAACCCAGAAATATTGGGAGGTCTGGTTTGCCAAAATCTTCACAGATATCATAGTCTAGGTTCCTGATCTTTTCTGCTAAAATGTTCCACTTTGTGTCTCTAACTTCAGTCCAGATTTGTGAGATCAAATGCTGACTGGTTTCATTTGTGTTTTAATGGGATTCAGCCTCCAGAATTTTGACCAGCCTTTCTAATCAGCTTCTCAATAAGTGTCCCAGTGGCCTTTCTTCTTTCCATTGATCCTGAAACATCTAGATCATTTCCACACAGAGACTGATAACAAAAGATCTGAATTTCTGTTTCAAGGGAACACCCTTTGTTTTCAGAATGACAGTTATTTAGTTCTGATTTCAGACTTTTCATTACTGGTTTTCTGAAAGGTTTGAGAAAGGGTTTACCACAAGATGAGAAGTTTTTTCTGACTCACAAAGGTCCTTTGGGAAGATTCTCAAGTTGTTTCTTGAAATATGAGACAACTGTGTCGTCAACCAGTGGTTCATTCAGTAACATCATTGAGTACAGGTCTTCATCTACACAGTATAACTTTTTACACAGACCTCTGGAGATCTTCTCAATGAGTTCTGGCAAACTGTTTGGGTTTAAATTAATTTCTTGTCCTTTAACCTGAATCCAGAGACTTTTGAAGAGCCGTTTTCGGATGAAAGGCTGTTGATCAGGGAACGCCACTACTTCTGATTTGTTAGTGGCATTACTAACCACTGCAGTCACAAGTTGGTTTACAAAACGTTTTAGATTTTGGTTATTTTTTTCCGAAGTTGTCTTTTTTACTTCTCCAGAGATGTTGATTCTCTCTTGACAATGTGGTGACAATGTACCTGTTTCCTCTTTAAACATGGTGTCCTGATACGGTGTTAATCCAGATCCCACATTTTTCATATCTCCTTTTTTAAACAGTTTGCCAAAGTTATTACATACTTTTGAAAAGATCTCTGTTACTGATTGTTTCTTCTCAAGTTTCTCCAGCTGTTCTTTTAAGTATAAGACAGTTGTGTTGTCAACCTTTGGTTGATAAAGTAACAACATTGTGAACAAGTCTTTATCTGAACAGAAGAACTTTTTACACAGACCTTTGAAGAGCTTCTTGATGAGGTGTGGAAGTCTTTCGCTGTTCAAATGGATTTCTTGTCTTTTAACAAGAGTCCAGAGACATTCAAAGAGTTGTTCCTGGATCAACTGCTGTTGATAAGGCAAGACCATATGTTGTGATTTTTTAACAGCCTTATCAACCACTGCAATTACAAGTACTTTTACATAAAATTTTAGTTTGTTGTTTATTTTTGTTATTGTCTTTTTTTCTCGTCTGATCTCCTCACTGTGTACTGATGTCACCAGAGACGCTGAAACATCTAAAACTGTCTGTGGGCTTTTCATACATACACCGTGTGAGAAATCTGAGTCCGAAGACTGAGAGTCACAATCATCTTCTTCACAGTTTTCTCTCTGTACTTGGTCATTAAATGTTACTGGCAGCTGCTCAGATTCCCAACACATCTTTTTTACTTCTCCAGAGATGTTGCTTTTCTCTTTACAATGTGGTGATGTTGGAACAACAATATCTGTGTCTTCTTTGGTGTCCTGACACAGTGTTGGTTCAGATTCCTCTTTTTCCATATCTCTTTTTTTAAACAGTTTGCCAAAGTTATTACATACTTTTGAAAAGATCTCTGTTACTGATTGTTTCTCCTCAAGTTTCTCCAGCTGTTCTTTTAAGTACAAGACAGTTGTGTTGTCAACCTTTGGTTGATAAAGTAACAACATTGTGAACAAGTCTTTATCTGAACAGAAGAACTTTTTACACAGACCTTTGAAGACCTTCTTGATGAGGTGTGGAAGTCTTTTGCCGTACAAATGAATTTCTAGTCTTTTAACAAGAGTCCAGAGACATTCAAAGAGTTGTTCCTGGATCAACTGCTGTTGATAAGGCAAGACCATATGTTGTGATTTTTTAACAGCCTTATCAACCACTGCAATTACAAGTAGGTTTACAGATAGTTTTAATTTTTTGTTAAATTCATATGTTGTCTTTTTTTCTTGTCTCATCTCCTCACTGTGTACTGATGTCACCAGAGACGCTGAAACATCTAAAACTGTCTGTGGGCCTTTCATACATACACCGTGTGAAAAATCTGAGTCCGAAGACTGAGAGTCACAATCATCTTCTTCACAGTTTTCTCTCTGTACTTGGTCATTAAATGTTACTGGCGGCTGCTCAGATTCCCAACACACCTTTTTTACTTCTCCAGAGATGTTGCTTTTCTCTTTACAATGTGGTGATGTTGGAACAACAATATCTGTGTCTTCTTTGGTGTCCTGACACAGTGTTGGTTCAGATTCCTCTTTTTCCATATCTCTTTTTTTAAACAGTTTGCCAAAGTTATTACATACTTTTGAAAAGATCTCTGTTACTGATTGTTTCTCCTCAAGTTTCTCCAGCTGTTCTTTTAAGTACAAGACAGTTGTGTTGTCAACCTTTGGTTGATAAAGTAACAACATTGTGAACAAGTCTTTATCTGAACAGAAGAACTTTTTACACAGACCTTTGAAGACCTTCTTGATGAGGTGTGGAAGTCTTTCGCCGTTCAAATGGATTTCTTGTATTTCAACAAGAGTCCAGAGACGTTCAAAGAGTTGTTCCTGGATCAACTGCTGTTGATAAGGCAAGATCATATGTTGTGATTTTTTAACAGCCTTATCAACCACTGCAATTACAAGTAGGTTTACAGATAGTTTTAATTTTTTGTTAAATTCATATGTTGTCTTTTTTTCTTGTCTCATCTCCTCACTGTGTAGTGATGTTACCAGAGACGCTGAAACTGTCTGTGACTTTTTCATACACCGTGTGAAAAATCAGATTCCTAACACATCTTTTTTTCTTCTCCAGAGATGTTGCTTTTCTCTTTACAAGGTTTCTCCTTTTTCCATATTTCCTTTTCGAAACAGATAAAAAATATTTCTGCTGAATTATGTTCTGTTCTGAAACTTGCTGCATGAAGTGACTCAATTAGCTGAAGTGTGCGCTAGCGAGAGAGATCAAGGGAATCGAAGCAATTTGCCAAGCCCCTCCCACTTATCGAATTCTAGAGCGAGTGGGCGGGGCTTAATGAACTCTGTGACCTCTTAGTAATACGTGACCGACTTTCATGTATACAGTTCATGTTTACCTTATTTAACATCAACAAATGGATACTACATCAATATTTAAACTAATTTACAGATAATATAATTTATTTTGAACAGCATTCAAAATTATTCAGTTGTTGTATCTATTTTTTACAGTAACTTTTTCCTCAAACTAAAATAACTTATCTCTTATAAAAATGTGACAATTTGCTGTATCCCACAGTTCTGAAATATCAGTAAAATGATTGCTCTGTTTTTATTTCAGAATTTGACATGCAGATTATTTATCAATGATTTGCCTATAATTGAATTGTTACCTCCCTGGACAACTGTTTGTCTGAAATATTCTTTCATAGTATCTACAACCAGCTCCCCTTGGTGATCAGACTTACTCCCTCTGTTACTGTTTTTAAATCTAGGCTAAAAGCTCACTTTTACTCTCTAGCTTTTAATACTGTTTAGTTTTACATGATATTGTGATGTGCATAGCATATTGTGATTTTTAAAATGTTTTAATGTTGATTCTACTGTGCTTTAACCCTATGTTCAGCACTTTGATCGGCGTTTGCTGTTCTTAAATGTGCTATATAAATAAAGTTGGTTTGTTATGGTATGGTAAAACAAGTTTGCTGCTGATGAGGTGCATAAAGAGTTTGTAACTAGTGCTAATTTTTAACGCAATTCAAGAATAGAATAGAATAGAATAGAATAGAATAGAACAGAACAGAATAGAATAGAATAGAATAATCCTTTAATTGTCCCACAAGGGGAAATTTGGTCATAACAGCAGCATCAGATATACAAACAGAACATAACAGAACCACACACAATGTTTACAAAGAAAAAAGAAGAAAATAATATTTACATCATGTACCATAGTTATAAAATAGAGTACTGTACAGATCTTAAAGTAATTAGAATACAGTGGGATGCGAAAGTTTGGACAGCCTTGTTAATCTTCATGATTTTCCTTTATAAATCATTGGTTGTTAGGATAAACATTTTCTGTTAAATATATCATATAGGAGACACACACAGTAATATTTGAGGAGTGAAATCAAGTTTATAGGATTTACAGAAAATGTGCCATAATTGTTAAGACAAAATGAGGAATGTGCATAATTTTGGGCACCGTTTGTCATTTTATTGATTCCAAAACCTTTAGAGCTAATTATTGCAACTCAAAACTGATTTGCTAAGCCCAGTGACCCTTGTCCTCCAAACACAGGTAAATCCAGTTATGAGAAAGAGTATTTAAGGGGAGTGTTACGGCCCTGGGCTGTGTCTGGTGCTCTTCCTGTGTGCGTGTGTGTGTGTGTGTGTGAGAGAGAGAGAAGTGAGTGTGAGTGCTTGAATGCATGACTGAGAGATGTTTTGCAGGTGCTTCAGCTGCAGGTCGCTGCCACACCTGATCCTCGTGATGACATCCAGTTGGACCAATGATGAGGAAGCTGTGGCCCTTTAAAACTGCTGGCATCCCAATGCAACGAGGGGGAGAGGAGCGACTGGTGTTCTTGTTGTTGTGTTCTTGCCTCTCCTCCCTTTGAATCTGTCATGTAGCATTGATTGTTGTGATCCCTGTTTATAGTATGTGGTTTGTGAGGACAAGTTGTTTGTTTTGGTGTAGCTCAAGCTCTGGTGTATTTACCTGCGTAGTTGTTGTTGTAGTGCAGCTACTTCTTTTGTTTGGTTGATTGACTGATAGTCCTCTCTGTATTCCCCCTCTGATCCCCCATTAAAACTTTATTGTAAACGCTAACCCTCTGGTGCGGGATTTATCCTTTTATGTTACTCCTTACACGGCCCGGGTTGTAACAGGGGGGAATTGTAAGTGTAGAGGCCAAGCCAATGCTTTAAGCCACTGTGTTTGTGCTCGGTATTTTGGCTGACACGCTGTACGTTGTTTTAGGATGGAATAAAACTGTCCAAATGCTGTACATTGCATTTGAAAGATGTATATCTGTTTATTTTCCACTCATTTCTTTCCTTTGAAATGCTAAATAAACGGCATACTTAACGGTTCCCATCAAAGGCGGTCAAAACCAATTTACCATTTTTCCCCAAACACATACACACCGGCATCTCATTTCCTCTTCTTATATACGGGAGCACTGATTGGCTCCCACAGTAAGTTTCCCTCCTCTTTGAATATTCCCTGAAGAGTAGCAATATAGGGTCTCCAAACAACTCTCAACTGACATGAAAACAGATTGTTCACCATCATGGTTTAGGGGAAGGATACAGAAAGCTGTCTCAGAGATTTTAGTGTTCTCCAGTTAGGAACATATTGAGTAAATGGAAGACCACAGGCACAGTTCGGGTTAAGGCTCGAAGTGGAAGACAAAAGAAAATCTCAGATAAACATAAGCGAGGAATGGTGAGAACAGTCAGAGTCAACCCACAGACCACCACCAAAGACCTACAACATCATCTTGCTGCAGATGGAGTCACTGTGCATCGTTCAACTATATGATGCCCTTTACACAAGGAGATGCTGTATGCAAGAGTGATGAGAAGGAAGCCTTTTCTCCAACCACAGCACAGAGTTGCTAGAGATATGCCAAAGCACATTTGGACAAGCCAGCTTCATTTTGGACTAAGGTGCTGTGGACTGATGAAACTAAAATTGTGTTATTTTATTTTTTTGTCTGTCTGTCTGTCTGTCTGTCTGTTTGTTAGTTATTTCCTATATTAATCCCTTGTGGGGAAATTTGGCTCTGTATTTGACCCATTCTCTCAAGGTGAGGCGCAGAGGGCAGCTATCTTGAACAGTGTCTGGGGGGCAGTTTCGGGGTTCAGTATCTTGCCCAAGGATACTTCGACATGTAGCCTCTTGCTGGGACACGGGATCAAGCTCCGGTTTCCTGATCGGAGGATGACCACCTTCCCGGCAAACTACGGCCACCCCAACGTAGCCTACTGGCACCAGGGATTGAACCCGCCATCTTTCAAATGAAGGACGATCACCCTTCCGCTAGACTACGCCGCCCACCAAATATTGTTTAGGCATAACAACAGACATTTTGCATGGAGGGAAAAGAACACAGCATTCCAAGAAAAACACCTGCTGCCTACAGTAAAATATGGTGGTGGTTCCATCATGTTGTGGGGCTATGTGGCCAGTGCAGGGACTGGGAATCTTGTTACAGTCAAGGGTTGCATGGATTCCACTCAATATCAGCCGATACTGGAGACTAATGTCCAGGTATCAGTGACAAAGCTGAAACTGCACCTGGCTGGATCTTTCAACAAGACAATGACCCTAAACACTGCTCTAAATCTACTAAAGCATTCTCGCAGAGAAACAAGTACAACGTTCTGGAATGGCCATCTCTGTCCCCAGACCTGAATATTATTGAGAATCAACGGTATGACTTGAAGAAAGCTGTCCATGCTCAGAAGCCAAACTTGTAAGGAAAAATGGGCCAAAATACCTTCAACCAGAATTCAGAACCTCATTGGAAGCTATAAAAAGCGTTTAGAGGCTGTTATTTCTGAAAAAAAGGAGGATCTACTAAATATTGAATAAATTTTTTTTTTGTGGTGTCCAAATTTATGCACCTGCCTAATTTTGTTTAAACAATTATTGTACATTTTCTGTAAATCCTATAAACTTCATTTCAAATATTACTGTGTGTCTCTCTGATATATATAACAGATTTTTTTAATTTAACAACCAATGATTTATAAAGAAAAATCATGAAGATTAAAGTGCAACTTACCGCCAAATCAACTTTTTTTTTGCTGATAAACTCTATAAATGAGTGTTTAATAGTCCTGCCTACATGTCTGGGTATTGTTTTTTTAGCACATTTTTATACAACTGCATTTTATACCAAAAACCTTTAGTGGAGCACCCTCTTCAGGTTAAAACATTACATTGCACTTGAATTTGAATCAGGCATTGCTATTAGCTGAGACCTTATTTTATCTAAACGTGACATCAGGATTCTGCCGTTATGGGACATAAAAGAGCTCGGTCTCAGCCACACCTCCACTCAGTTTGAACAGGAAGTGGATACGGCCATTATCAAAGTTTATTTTAGTGTTTGTGATTGTATGAAAACATGCTTTTAGCACATAGCTTTTGTGCGGACAATAATGTGCAGCGATCGCGCACATAGCCGCACATGAGGCTGAGTCACAGATATTACACGGCCTTATCCAAATTTAGATTTTGCTTTGATCAACAACAATATATCATGAAGGGACAGGGCCGGTCTCATTCTATAACGCTGAAGCCGCTGCAGTACTAACCATTGGCTTGAAACGGTAGTGTGGTTGCGCGCTCACACGCCACATTACTGGACCTAATAGCGTAACTAACAACAAAGTACCAGTAGAGAAGAGCCCAATTCTATGCCACCAATACGCTGCAGGGCGAATTATCTGCTCGAAACAATATGGATCAGAGCTACTTAGATAGATATTCTCTGCCTAAGTGAAACCTGGCAGCAGTCTGATGCCTATTCCTCTCTCAATGAGGCCTGCCCACCTGGGTACTGCTATTTATCTAAGCCTCGTACAACTGATAGGGGTGGGGGGCTTGCTGTAATACACCGCAGTAACTTAGTGCTAATCCCTGTATCCATTCCCAGCACTGACACATTTGAAAGTCTTGTTTTTAATTGTAAACATCCTTTTTCTGCAACAATAGCTCTTATTTATCGCCCTCCCAAACCACATGCAACATTAATTTCTGACATACACAGCTTTCTTATTTCCCTCTGTACAATATACTACAATATTTTAGTTATGAAATGAAATAAAATAAAATAAAATAAAATAAAATAAAATAAAATAAAATAAAATAAAATAAAATAAAATAAAAATGAACGAAATGAAATGAAAAATACTTTATTTATCCCAGAAGGGAAATTCAACTGGAGATACATAGAACAGCTTGGCCTTCACTCCCCAAATTGCCGAGGGTCACAGTGTGCCTGGCGCACGTCGATCAGGCCAGCCAAGATCACACAGGAGAATACATACAAATACATACATACATATACATAAGCACGCATCAGCCTGTGTGTTAGGAAAAAATATGAATAAGACCACGTAAGGTCAGAGGGAGGAGAAAAAAGGGTCCCTACACCCAGTGCCCCAACATGAGGGGCGCTCAATGTAGGCAATATAAACCTCCAGCAGGGGGATTCACGAGACATGTTGAGAACTTTCTTGAGGATGTGAATGTAATCGGTGTATGTGGTTGTGTGAGGAGAGTTATCAAGGACACCGTCTCTGGGACAACGCAGATGTTATGTCTTCCACAGTCTTTGGCTCCCGGTGGACACAGGTAAGAAGGGGGCTGTGTGTCTCAGTGCTCACTGCTCCAGGAGGAATTTAGTGTTTTGGCCTTGAGGCCAGCCGAAATGAGATAACAGAGATTAAGTCGAAGCTGAAGAATTGCAACAGCTTCTCATTGTCCATATGGTGCACTATTGTGGAAGAAAAAAAGTCCAAATAATCCGAATTAGGCCAAATTGCATAGTACCAATAATCAATCAATCACTTCTCCACTCCGAGCCAAAACTGCAACTTCTCCAAGGTGGCACCAATCCTTCCAGTGAGATCCAGCAGTGCACCCAGTTTACGGCTCAGCTCCAGGACCCCATCAGCCAGCTTACGATCCCGCTCCTGGACCTCCCGGTTCCATTCGAGAATCACAACCAGCTGGTCGCGGTACTGCTCCGAGACCGCATCCAGTTTGTGATCCAGATCTCCGAATCTTTTAGTCCAAGTGTTGCCAGATTCGGCCCATCCAATCCATAACTTTAGAATTTGTAGATACATCAGGTAACCACCAGCGTCGATCAGCAGGTACCCCAAGATCAATAATCCAAATATGTAGACATCCTCCACGTCTTCGACAGCCAGAACAGACAGGCATACCATCTTCCACTCACCCCAGGAATCCAAGGTAAACCCGGCCGGAAGGGTCGACTCCGGGCATGATGGCTCCCCCTTTTTCAGCCTTAAGTTTGAAAAAACTTTGTCCAATGCGTTGAGTGACCACGAAACCAGATCCATTTTCTAATTTTCAATTTGCAGCAGCCAGTACAGAGAAACACAGAGACGAAAAGAAAAGCAGGAGCAGTGGGGGGAGGAGGACAGATAAGGGAGCAGCTGGAAAAGCGACTGTTCACAACGAGAGGCGGAAGAAGAAGGAAGTCAGATTGGTGACTTCAATGTACATATTGACTCTTAGACCTCCCAAATTGCATCTGACTTCAAACACACATTAGACTGTATTAATCTTCACCAGCTTGTACATGTTCCAACACATGTTAAAGGCCATACACTGGATTTGGTGATCACAGACCATCTTCCAGTTACTGGCCTTGAGGTGTATGATGTTGGCGTCTCTGACCACCTGGCAACATTATCCAAAATCCCACTGTCATCCTCCCTTCATAAACCACGACGTCAAATGATTTTTCGGAACATTAAGAACATCGACTTCACCTCTTTCAGTCAGGATTTAAATTTTCTCTCCCCTTCTCCTGATCTGTCAATGGATGACCGTGTGAACTTTTACAACGCCAGCCTTAGTTCCATTCTGGACAGTCATGCACCAGTGAAAACCTGGACTGTCACTTTTTTGAGGTCTGCGCCCTGGTTCACAGGAGAACTTAGGAAGATGAAGCAGTTTGGTCGTGTCCTGGAGCATGCATATAAAAAAAATCTGGCTTTATGGTGCACAAGTTGGCCTATCAAGAGCATAGGGCTCTGTCAAAGGCTAAGTCACAGCACTACTCTATGCTGATCAATAACAATGCAGGTGACTCCAGAAAACTATTCTCCACAATTCATCACATTCTCAAACCGCAGACGCCCTCATTTTATAAGATAAGATAAGATAAGATAAGATAAGATAAGATAAGATAAGATAAGATAAGATAAGATAAGATAAGATTCAACTTTATTCATCTCACAATGAAGAAAATCACTGTTACAGGCTCTCAAAGTACACAAAGTGAGGGGGTGCAAAAAAGATTGAAAGGTACATTATTAAGAGAGAAAATTAAAACAGAGTAATACTAAAAAGAAAATATAAAATAAAAGATAGATGGTTAGAATAAAAACTTTCTAGAATGACTAACTACAAATATTCAAGTATTTAAGTATTTAGTGCACAACAGATGGATGGATGTGGTGGTTCACAGTCTCAGGAGGTAGATGTGGTTGATAAAGTCACAAAAAATTGGTTATTGGTGGATCATTGCTCAGGTTGTTATTTCACAGATCCGGTTATTACCGGTATATGTATATATACCTGCCCCTGGATGTTCACCGGTGAGTGTGCTAGTGTCCTTCTCCTGAAGTCAACCACCGTCTCCTTCGTCTTACTGGTGTTCAGACACAGGTGGTTGCGCTCACACCAGTCCACAAAGTCTATGATGACTGACCTGTACTCCAGCTCGTTCCCCTCTGACACACAGCCCACGATGGTGGAGTCGTCAGAGAACTTCTGGAGATGACAGCTGTCCGTGTTGTAGGTGAAGTCCGAGGTGTATATGGTGAACAGGAAAGGTGAGAGAACGCTGCCCTGGGGTGCCCCCGTGCTGCTGACGACCACCTCTGATAGAAATAGAATAGAAAACCTTTATTGTCACTATACAAAGTACACTGAGATTTGAAGCTTCTCTATACAGTGCACACATAACTTAAACATAAGTAAAATATAAAGCTATAGTAGAATATAAAAGTATAAAATATAAAATTACAAATAACTTCATAAACTCTGCAAAGGTTGTGCTAAAGTGACTGAGTAGTTAGATGTGCAGTTTGGAAGGAAACAATTAAACAGATTGAGCAAGAGGGCAGTTAACAGGTAGTTATGATAAAAATAGTGCAAATCTGCTATAATAAGTCAGTGCAAAGTTCTTGGTAACTGTGTGATGGTGATGATATTCCCGGCATGACAGTTCTTAATTTAAACTTGAGTTGAGTGTGGAGACAGCTCTTGAGAAGAAACTGTCTCTGAGTCTGTTTGTTTTGGCTGATATGGCTCTGTAGCGTCTGCCCAATGGCAGCAAGTTGAAGAGGTGAAAGATGGGATGTGTGTAGTCCTTTATGATGCTTCTGGCTCTGCCGAGACATCGGGAGTTATAGAGGGTGGTTAGGGTGGGTAGAGAGCAGCCAATAATCTTTTGTGCGGCATTGACTACCCTCTGCAGTCTGCGCCTGTCAGCTCCTGTACAGCTTGAGTGCCACACTGACACAGCATAGCTCAGCAGGCTCTCAATGGCTGATCGGTAGAAGGACACCAGGTCAGTGTTGAGTTGCTCTTTCCTGAGCGCTCTCAGGAAATGGAGTCGCTGCTGCGCCTTCTTGACCAGAGCTGTGGTGTTGGTTTTCCAGGAGAGGTCAGCGGCGAAGTGGACCCCCAGGAATTTGAAGGTCTCCACCCGCTCCACGGTTTCGCCGTTGATGCACAGGGGGGCCGGGGCGGCTTTACTCCGTCTGAAGTCCAGGATGAGTTCCTTGGTCTTGGAGATGTTCAGCACCAGGTTGTTCAAGGCGCACCACTCACTGAGACTATGGGCCTCATCTCTGTAGGCCGTCTTGTTCCCCTCTGTGATCATCCCCACCACCGTTGTGTCATCTGCAAACTTCACAATGATGTTCTCAGGGTGGGTGGGTCTGCAGTCACAAGAAAAAAGGTTGGTAGTAGTGTTAATGCTTACAAATTTTGAAGATTTTAAATACAGTGGTTACATTTGTAATGGTGCATTTTCATTTAGATGTGGCATTATTTGTGTAGTAAGATTAATTACTGCATAAATTATTAAGCTTATCAAGTAATAAATTAATTTAAGACAAGCATGGAATTGATTATATTGATGTTGATACCTCCATTTCTATGTGAGCATTCAAGTTAATCTAGAATAATAGGCTTTTAATACAACATATAGTCAACATCAGCGCTGTTGCTATCATTTTGCCACATATTGTTGCTGCTATATTTACACGCGCCGATTACTTTGGGCCGGGCCTAGTCAAAGTCCAGGGCTGTTTTATAGTCCCAGTCTGTGTTGGTTCTATAAACGACGCATGGCATTTTGTCTCAATCTGCACCCCCTGCTGATATTTCGCATGTTGGAGCGGGGGCTCTGTGTGTGTGTGTGGGCTTGTTTTTCTGACCTCCTGAGGACCCTTTTCCTGACTTTTACTATCTTTCTGGGGTCCGAGGGTTCTTGTGGGGACCGAAGCCTGGTCCCCATGAGGGGGACTCCCCTTTTTAGGGTTAGGGGTTAGGTTTATAGGTATGATGTGAATAGAGTTTTAGTTAGTCTTAGGGTTAGTTATAGATCAGTAATGGTTAAGGTTAGGAAAAGGGTTTGGGTTAGGTATAAATCTAGTTACTAAAATCAATGGAAGTCAATGGACGGTCCCCATAAGGATAGCAAAACAAACTTGTGTGTGTGTGTGTACGTTTTTTTTAATAAATCCCAAAGTTTGCATGGAAAATTGCTTACGCAGTTTTCCGACCCCGTTTTGTGCGTAAGCAAGCAATGAGACCCCAGAACTTTTTCTGATTTGTGACCAAGAGATTTTTTTTTACTGAAGGTTTTTTAAGAGTTATTTATTTATTTTGTCGTTTCTTATTTTCTTTTTGTAGTTCTGCCCTTCAGCTCAAACATTGGTTTCTATTTTTAGTAGTTTGCGTTGGATTCCATACTGGATGACGTCACCGTGTCGTTCGCGTTAACTTTCAGTTTGATTTTTCAACTCAGTTTCGGGTGTATCGCAGAGACAACATTTGTGTTCTAAAGACGCTTTTGGTTTAATTTGCAGCGGATTTCTACAAGAAGACAAAATCCCACCAGTAAAGGTAAAACCTTTCACCGTTTATATGTCGTAAAACAGCGAATTATTTAACTTTCGTTTTTGACGGTCGTGACTTCCTCATAGATAACTGGACTTCTTCAACCAAAAAATATGTCCAGATTTAAGATTGTTCCCTCCTTGTGTTCGGGTTCACTGTTGGTTGCAGTAAAGTGTGTTTGTTTTTAGATGAGTTTGGAACAGAGTTTCGACGAGGCCGTCAAAGAGCTGAAGAAACTGAAGGTAAAATACTTTTCCCCAAACTTCACTTTCTCATCCAAATGATCAAAAACTGTATCGGTTGGGATGTTAGTTTTTTACTCTGGGTTGAGGGAGCGTAGGTTTAGTGCGTATGCTGGTCTAATTGTGTGAGTGTGTGACACATAAATACGACTGCTGTTAACTCGAGAATGAAAGTAAAACTCAGTTCTTCCTTCTGTTGTTTACCAGTAAAGAGCTATGGAGGAACAAATCTATGGGGCCAGATCAGTCTCAAAAGGAATGAACTCACGCAGTGTGATTCACAAATGCACATGCTTTGATNCACAAAAAATTGGTTATTGGTGGATCATTGCTCAGGTTGTTATTTCACAGATCCGGTTATTACCGGTATATGTATATATACCTGCCCCTGGATGTTCACCGGTGAGTGTGCTAGTGTCCTTCTCCTGAAGTCAACCACCGTCTCCTTCGTCTTACTGGTGTTCAGACACAGGTGGTTGCGCTCACACCAGTCCACAAAGTCTATGATGACTGACCTGTACTCCAGCTCGTTCCCCTCTGACACACAGCCCACGATGGTGGAGTCGTCAGAGAACTTCTGGAGATGACAGCTGTCCGTGTTGTAGGTGAAGTCCGAGGTGTATATGGTGAACAGGAAAGGTGAGAGAACGCTGCCCTGGGGTGCCCCCGTGCTGCTGACGACCACCTCTGATAGAAATAGAATAGAAAACCTTTATTGTCACTATACAAAGTACACTGAGATTTGAAGCTTCTCTATACAGTGCACACATAACTTAAACATAAGTAAAATATAAAGCTATAGTAGAATATAAAAGTATAAAATATAAAATTACAAATAACTTCATAAACTCTGCAAAGGTTGTGCTAAAGTGACTGAGTAGTTAGATGTGCAGTTTGGAAGGAAACAATTAAACAGATTGAGCAAGAGGGCAGTTAACAGGTAGTTATGATAAAAATAGTGCAAATCTGCTATAATAAGTCAGTGCAAAGTTCTTGGTAACTGTGTGATGGTGATGATATTCCCGGCATGACAGTTCTTAATTTAAACTTGAGTTGAGTGTGGAGACAGCTCTTGAGAAGAAACTGTCTCTGAGTCTGTTTGTTTTGGCTGGTATGGCTCTGTAGCGTCTGCCCGATGGCAGCAAGTTGAAGAGGTGAAAGATGGGATGTGTGTAGTCCTTTATGATGCTTCTGGCTCTGCCGAGACATCGGGAGTTATAGAGGGTGGTTAGGGTGGGTAGAGAGCAGCCAATAATCTTTTGTGCGGCATTGACTACCCTCTGCAGTCTGCGCCTGTCAGCTCCTGTACAGCTTGAGTGCCACACTGACACAGCATAGCTCAGCAGGCTCTCAATGGCTGATCGGTAGAAGGACACCAGGTCAGTGTTGAGTTGCTCTTTCCTGAGCGCTCTCAGGAAATGGAGTCGCTGCTGCGCCTTCTTGACCAGAGCTGTGGTGTTGGTTTTCCAGGAGAGGTCAGCGGCGAAGTGGACCCCCAGGAATTTGAAGGTCTCCACCCGCTCCACGGTTTCGCCGTTGATGCACAGGGGGGCCGGGGCGGCTTTACTCCGTCTGAAGTCCAGGATGAGTTCCTTGGTCTTGGAGATATTCAGCACCAGGTTGTTCAAGGCGCACCACTCACTGAGACTATGGGCCTCATCTCTGTAGGCCGTCTCGTTCCCCTCTGTGATCATCCCCACCACCGTTGTGTCATCTGCAAACTTCACAATGATGTTCTCAGGGTGGGTGGGTCTGCAGTCACAAGAAAAAAGGTTGGTAGTAGTGTTAATGCTTACAAATTTTGAAAATTTTAAATACAGTGGTTACATTTGTAATGGTGCATTTTCATTTAGATGTGGCATTATTTGTGTAGTAAGATTAATTACTGCATAAATTATTAAGCTTATCAAGTAATAAATTAATTCAAGGCAAGCATGGAATTGATTATATTGATGTTGATACCTCCATTTCTATGTGAGCATTCAAGTTAATCTAGAATAATAGGCTTTTAATACAACATATAGTCAACATCAGCGCTGTTGCTATCATTTTGCCACATATTGTTGCTGCTATATTTACACGTGCCGATTACTTTGGGCCGGGCCTAGTCAAAGTCCAGGACTGTTTTATAGTCCCAGTTGGTTGGCAGTTGGTTCTATAAACGACGCATGGCATTTTGTCTCAATCTGCACCCCCTGCTGATATTTCGCATGTTGGAGCGGGGGCTCTGTGTGTGTGTGTGTGTGTGTGTGTGTGGGCTTGTTTTTCGGACCTCCTGGGGACCCGTTTCCTGACTTTTACTATCTTTCTGGGGTCCGAGGGTTCTTGTGGGGACTGAAGCCTGGTCCCCATGAGGGTTAGGGTTAGGGTTAGGGTTAGGTGAAGGATATTTGGGACTAGCAGCGCCGAAGGCGCTGCGAGTCACATGCATGGGCCGTCCCACTCAAGTCAATACGCCCAGTCCTCCCTAGCAAGTCAGGGTCAAAGGTCAATTTGCCCTTAATTAATTAATTAAATGGTGAAAAGTTGAATTTGGTTTTATGATGTGGGTCTCTTGTCAGGACTTATAATGGACATGCAGTCAGGTTTGAATTTGTCAGTCCAAGGTTTTAAGATTAGGCATTGGATCCCAATTGGTTAAGTTTAGGGTTGAGAAATGGTTC
>SSNP01000374.1:76474-98437 GCA_006937955.1 Pachypanchax playfairii | reverse complement strand
ATGGCAGCAAGTTGAAGAGGTGAAAGATGGGATGTGTGTAGTCCTTTATGATGCTTCTGGCTCTGCCGAGACATCGGGAGTTATAGAGGGTGGTTAGGGTGGGTAGAGAGCAGCCAATAATCTTTTGTGCGGCATTGACTACCCTCTGCAGTCTGCGCCTGTCAGCTCCTGTACAGCTTGAGTGCCACACTGACACAGCATAGCTCAGCAGGCTCTCAATGGCTGATCGGTAGAAGGACACCAGGTCAGTGTTGAGTTGCTCTTTCCTGAGCGCTCTCAGGAAATGGAGTCGCTGCTGCGCCTTCTTGACCAGAGCTGTGGTGTTGGTTTTCCAGGAGAGGTCAGCGGCGAAGTGGACCCCCAGGAATTTGAAGGTCTCCACCCGCTCCACGGTTTCGCCGTTGATGCACAGGGGGGCCGGGGCGGCTTTACTCCGTCTGAAGTCCAGGATGAGTTCCTTGGTCTTGGAGATATTCAGCACCAGGTTGTTCAAGGCGCACCACTCACTGAGACTATGGGCCTCATCTCTGTAGGCCGTCTCGTTCCCCTCTGTGATCATCCCCACCACCGTTGTGTCATCTGCAAACTTCACAATGATGTTCTCAGGGTGGGTGGGTCTGCAGTCACAAGAAAAAAGGTTGGTAGTAGTGTTAATGCTTACAAATTTTGAAGATTTTAAATACAGTGGTTACATTTGTAATGGTGCATTTTCATTTAGATGTGGCATTATTTGTGTAGTAAGATTAATTACTGCATAAATTATTAAGCTTATCAAGTAATAAATTAATTTAAGACAAGCATGGAATTGATTATATTGATGTTGATACCTCCATTTCTATGTGAGCATTCAAGTTAATCTAGAATAATAGGCTTTTAATACAACATATAGTCAACATCAGCGCTGTTGCTATCATTTTGCCACATATTGTTGCTGCTATATTTACACGCGCCGATTACTTTGGGCCGGGCCTAGTCAAAGTCCAGGGCTGTTTTATAGTCCCAGTCTGTGTTGGTTCTATAAACGACGCATGGCATTTTGTCTCAATCTGCACCCCCTGCTGATATTTCGCATGTTGGAGCGGGGGCTCTGTGTGTGTGTGTGGGCTTGTTTTTCTGACCTCCTGAGGACCCTTTTCCTGACTTTTACTATCTTTCTGGGGTCCGAGGGTTCTTGTGGGGACCGAAGCCTGGTCCCCATGAGGGGGACTCCCCTTTTTAGGGTTAGGGGTTAGGTTTATAGGTATGATGTGAATAGAGTTTTAGTTAGTCTTAGGGTTAGTTATAGATCAGTAATGGTTAAGGTTAGGAAAAGGGTTTGGGTTAGGTATAAATCTAGTTACTAAAATCAATGGAAGTCAATGGACGGTCCCCATAAGGATAGCAAAACAAACTTGTGTGTGTGTGTGTACGTTTTTTTTAATAAATCCCAAAGTTTGCATGGAAAATTGCTTACGCAGTTTTCCGACCCCGTTTTGTGCGTAAGCAAGCAATGAGACCCCAGAACTTTTTCTGATTTGTGACCAAGAGATTTTTTTTTACTGAAGGTTTTTTAAGAGTTATTTATTTATTTTGTCGTTTCTTATTTTCTTTTTGTAGTTCTGCCCTTCAGCTCAAACATTGGTTTCTATTTTTAGTAGTTTGCGTTGGATTCCATACTGGATGACGTCACCGTGTCGTTCGCGTTAACTTTCAGTTTGATTTTTCAACTCAGTTTCGGGTGTATCGCAGAGACAACATTTGTGTTCTAAAGACGCTTTTGGTTTAATTTGCAGCGGATTTCTACAAGAAGACAAAATCCCACCAGTAAAGGTAAAACCTTTCACCGTTTATATGTCGTAAAACAGCGAATTATTTAACTTTCGTTTTTGACGGTCGTGACTTCCTCATAGATAACTGGACTTCTTCAACCAAAAAATATGTCCAGATTTAAGATTGTTCCCTCCTTGTGTTCGGGTTCACTGTTGGTTGCAGTAAAGTGTGTTTGTTTTTAGATGAGTTTGGAACAGAGTTTCGACGAGGCCGTCAAAGAGCTGAAGAAACTGAAGGTAAAATACTTTTCCCCAAACTTCACTTTCTCATCCAAATGATCAAAAACTGTATCGGTTGGGATGTTAGTTTTTTACTCTGGGTTGAGGGAGCGTAGGTTTAGTGCGTATGCTGGTCTAATTGTGTGAGTGTGTGACACATAAATACGACTGCTGTTAACTCGAGAATGAAAGTAAAACTCAGTTCTTCCTTCTGTTGTTTACCAGTAAAGAGCTATGGAGGAACAAATCTATGGGGCCAGATCAGTCTCAAAAGGAATGAACTCACGCAGTGTGATTCACAAATGCACATGCTTTGATTCACAAATATAATTTGGAGAAATATTTGTGATTTAAATTCACAAATCCACACAATCCAATTCACAAATGTACATCCACAAATTCTTTTGGAGGGACTCATAATATAAATTCACAGTGCATACAAATTGGCGAATGTGCATTTACGAACCACTTCTCATTTGTGAAAATGTCTGCATTCGTGAGGGAATTCTGTGTCTTGAGTTTTGAGACACTCCTGAACCAACAGGTCAACGAACGACATCATTGGCTAATGAAGCTGTCGAGCTAATTTACAATCTCGCCACGCCTGATCGCTTTCAGCCAATCGTATGGCTCCTTACAGTTCCGTGTACATTCAGGCAGGTTTTTTTTTTCATTTTTTGTTACGAATGGAACAAATGGAAATGGAACATATTTTCGTTTTGGTTCATGAAACAAAAATGGGAAAAATGGATAACGAGCTAATTTATAATTTTGGTCTGGTCATTTTGAAGCAAGTGACCCGAAAGTTCTCTCTCCCCTGCACACCATGTAGAGATTGCTTGTTGAAAACTTGAAGAACTATTTACAGTCACTGGAAGCCAGGGAAGTTGGCTAATACACCGATGAATCAAATTTCCCCAACAGCTGCCGGGGAGATTTGAAAGTATTGGACGTCAGTCTGTTTCTGCTCAGACCAGAGCGCACATCCATGAAACGGGAGATACGCTCTGTGTTTTCAAGGATCTTGACAGGCTGTACATGTCCACATTGAGGAGAGTTGTGAAGGCTAGGGTTCTCTGCCTGAGCGACGGCCGTCTCAAACTTGACCTTGTCATCCAGCCTCTACCTTTCTCATCAAGATGTGGACCTGGGTTTCTCATTCCAACAACAGCTGGAAGCCAATACATAAGCGCAGGAGCAGAAGGAGTGAATTTCAGCACGCTGTTTTGATTTTATGAAACAGGTGCTTGTGCAGTATCAAAAGCGTCTCCCTGCATTCATGGAAATGCTCCGCAAACTGGAGCCCTTCTGTCCGAAGCTGGTGATGTCAACAACAGAGACGCCAGGTGTAAAAGTCTTGCCTGCTGAGTTTTTCTCTTGTTCGGTGATCAGCTTAGAGACCCAGTGGAGAAACATTGCATCAGCCGGGTTCTCAAGTGATCAGGCCATCGATGCCTTTTAGCTGGAAGTTGAGGCATTTCGAGATGCTGGAGGAAATTAATGTTTAAAAGATTTAGCATTGGGTGTCATCAGAGTGCTTACTCTGCCCATATCAAATGCACATGTTGAAAGAGCATTTTTCCAGGTGACGCTGCTAAAAGAACAGCTCATGAAGCCCACGTGGGGTAAACCAACCGATCAGAGAACATTACACGTAGTGCACGTGCTGGTAAACCAATCAGAGGTCACTACTTGTAGCACACGTACCGGTAAACAAACCAAAGAACAACGTGTGCATTTGATATGGGTGTGGGGTGCCAGTTCCCTGGTCCAGTCGGACTGTGTTGACCTCCGAGTGCCGTTGTCTGACGGCTGCATGCAGGGCTGCTGGTGGGGCTGTGCCGGCGGGCACGGATTGCTGGATGGGTGGCCCTGGTGCTCCTGAGTACAACTGGGGTGGGTCTGAGAATCCTTGGGTGGTCTTCCTCCGGGCTGGGGGCTGTGTCCTGGTTGGTAGGCTGCCGGGGTTGTGGGTCGTTGCTTTCCCTTGTGCTTGGCCCTGGGCCGGGGGCCTCTGGCAAGTCAGCGGAACTGGGGAATCTGGGGGTCTGTGGGGAGAGCTCGACCATCTACCTGGGTAATCCCTCCTATGGGGGGAGTACTCCAGGGGTGGGGGGAGGTGGTTTGGGGTCTATTGTCTCTTTATAGTATGACTGCTTAATGGAAGCTGGGGTGGGTTTAGGTTTTCCTTTGGGGCAGTGCTGGGCATCTGACCTTGGGCACCACTGGTCTCAAAAGTAGCCACTGCCGGGTTCCCCTGCCCTTGGTGGGCTGCGGGGAATGGGATTGCTTTTGGGGGTCAGTGGGGGAGCTGGCTCCTGGGATGGAATCTCCCTCCCAGTCCTTTCCTCCCCATCCCATTCAGCTTTACTCCTCCCGCTCCATCACACAATCCCTCCCACAGCACAGGGCCTTGGGATGCAGGTTCTCTACGTCCTTGTGACAGACTGCATTTCAATTTTAACCCACAGCTTAGACACTTTTACTATACACATTCACATTACACATACACGGGGCTCTTGAGGGTGGGCTAGACCCCGGCCCTCTGTTTTAAATGCACGCTAGAACGTTCCACACCATTAGTTCATCTGAGCAGGAGGAGTGAAGTGCAGGGTCTTCCCACACCCCTGTTCCCTGCCTTCCGCTTGGGGCTGGCGGACAGGGGAGGACCTGACCATCTGGTCAGCGTCAGAGATGGGCAGTGGTGATCTGTGGCTGTGGCATTCCTGGTGGTCTGCTTTGCTTTGCCTCTGAAGGGAAGGGATCAACTCCTGGGTCTGGGATTAGTTGCCACCCTGGAGGTACTGGTACCTAGATCCGGGAGAGCAGAGTGTTTAAGGGGAGTGTAAGTATGTCTGTGGTGTCTATTTTGGTTTCTGTTCATGTTGGTGTGTATGGTAGAGTTTGCGTATGTTTGAATGAGGGTGGGAATGCATGCTTGTGTATATGTTTGACTGTTTGTGTATGTAAGTCTGACTGTGTGTAAGGGTGGGTGTCAGACTCCCCATCTGTCTAACAATATCTTATGCCCCTTTATTACTAGGGCCTATCTTCCCCCATCAATCTCCCCACTGCTTACTGCTAATGCAGCAGCTAATGCACTCAGATTTTCTAGAGTTTGGGGCTGGGTGCTTGGGTGTGTGTGTTAGCCTGCTCCTGGTGACTGGCTGGTGGGCTGAGCGCTTCCTGGATACCTGCACTTGGGGTTGCTTATGGTCTTATGTGTGGGGGGGGGGCTTTGGTTTCTTGTGCGGTAGCCTGCCTATAGGCTCTGCTGCTCCGGGGGGGTGGGGCCTGGATCCCTTGGGCTTGGGTTAGCCTTGTGGTCTGCTTTGGGGTCTGGGGATGGGGCTTTTCACACCCACTGTCAAACAATTTTATGGAGAAACCTGATGGTCCCAGGCGTATTCATGCACACAGGTGTTCACACAGATGTTCACAGACACTCACTAACTTGGGCTGCAGCTGCCACTGGGGATGCTGTATGTTAGGCAGTGTCATTATTCGTTTGTGTCCACAATGACTATCAGTGTTTAAATGTAGATGTAGGTCGATGCTGTAGTGTCTCTGTGTCAGGTTCAGTGAGCGGTGGTTGTGTGTTTTTTGTGTTTTGTATCGAGTGAATATTCTGCCCAGGATAAGATCTTCGTGGGAGAGTGAAGCAGGTGGATCTATCATCTTCAGCTGGAAGCAATCAGGCTGATTACACCTGGGAGCGTTCTTAAGCAGCAGAGGCGCGATCATTCAGCGCCGGACTGTTAACCTGAGTGGTACGCATACCGAGCCACTTTCCGAGTTTCCGACTTTCCTAGTAATGAAGATCGTCGTTGTGTTTTTTGTGGTGCTGTGTCAGAGTTCTCTTATGTTCTCCAGGATACATCTGGACGCTCCCACAACTCCTTGTGTTTCTCCGTGTTCCTCTGTGGCGTCTTTGTGTAAGACGCACCCCTGAGTTCCTCCCGTGTGACATCTATCATCAGCCTGCCTTCCAGCACGACTCGTCCTGCCTGCTTCACTCTCCGGTCACTACCTGCTCAACACCCTTCCTAGGATTATCACACACCTCCGCTTCATTGGACCTGCCTCTCCTCCGTGCCTCTCTCCCTCTTACGTCACAGTGAGTCTCCCCCGCTGCACTTTGTTTGATCAGTTATCCCGGTTGATTCAGAGACTAACACACACTATCTCCCGCAGAGCCTGATCCTCCTGAGTTTCCCGCACTTGCACTTTTTTCACTGTATATTGTAAATAAACCTGATTTTTTTCACCTGAGCTGGTTGTCCGTGTGGAGTCTTGCATGTGGGTCTACCCCCCCTTCGAGCCCGTGACACTCTGGTCTTTTTTCTGACTCTCAACAGGAGCTGAAGGAAATTTCTCTCTCTCCTTTGTCATGTCCGCTAATTCAAAAAGTTGTAATAAACAAAAATAACATCTAAATAAAATCACAATAAATAACAACAATAATAATAAAATAATAACAAGCTGAATATTGCAGTGATTGCTGCATGCTCAGCTTGTGAGAATAAACCTGTCAGGCATTTCTATGCATCCGGACATCAGTTCCAACTGCTTTATTGCCAGACAGGACATGGTGGGGAAAAAAAAGAAATCTGTTACAATGTAACTTTATTTTAAGCATCAGTGGGACATTAGACTGTTGTATGAGTATTTCACTGTAAAATTCTTACATATTGCACCTTTAACCCTTAATGTACCCTCAAATAAATGCAACATTGGGGATCCTCGGCACAAAAAAATGTCCAAGATTAAAAAGGTGTATAGAAAATTATTTGTTTAATAAGTTACATCTTTTTTTGCGCAAATCCCATCTTTAGCTTGAGTCCTCTCAAAACATAAAAAAATATTTGTATATTTTTGAGATTTAACCACACTTGACGTTATTGTTGCAGTTAGTGGAATTACAGTCTAAAAGGTTAAACTTTCTTTTACCCTTAAAGTTAATATCTGAAAATTAGGTTATACTCTTATAAAATGGGATTTATTACTTTAGGGGTTTTATGCTATTTTTTTACAGTGTATGTGTAAATGAACAAATATTGTGTGTCGTTTTACTAACTTGGCGCAAAATGGAAAAATCCTCTTATTTTTAAATGAAAGGAAAGATAAGAGTGCTTCATATTTATTTTCTCCATGAACATGTTATTGCTGTCAAAGTGGTCAAACAGCAAATTTCACAAGTTACTGTATTGACCCGAATATAGGACGTCCACGATTATAAAACAACCCCAGTTTCCAAGACTTCAGAAAAGACTAAATTTTAAATAAACTATTTTTATTGCAATTTTGAGAAAGTAATTTAAGTATTAATTACAGACTACTTTAATATTCACCTATTAATGCAATCACAAAGGTCTGTAGTGCATATTCTAACGTGTGTGAGGTTCTTTCAGGAAAGATAGCAATACTGAACAAAACAGAAGAAAGAAATACCACTGTAGTGCAAACTGTCAGAACTTTGCTTATGACATGTCAAATCAAAAGTCACATGACATCAAAAGTCTGCATGTGGCATTTACTCACAGACATCCTCTGCCTTGCTGTGCTCACTGTCATGCTTGATCACTCTCTCTGGTGTTACTTCATCCCATGCCTGGAAGATCCATTTACAAAGCTGACGTAAGGCTGGGTTTTGAATTTTTCCAGATGGTGTCAGCGCATGATCACCAAACAGGAGCCACTGTGTCGCCCTCTGCTGTTGCGGTTGTCTAATAACAACTGTCAGCATGTGTAAATGGTTAAACCCAGATTTTAAGATGACCCTACATTTTTACATTGTTTTCAACAGATTAAAAACTCGTCCTAAATTCGGGTCAATACAGTATTTTACAAGTAGTTTTTAAATCTTTTCATAGTTGTATTCTCTTTGAACTTGTTCAGACTCAGGTCGAGAGGGCTGAAAACTCGAAAGCCAGGCTGACTCTGGAGAAGCTGGACGAAGATGAAGCCAAAGCTAAAGCTCAGGAGGAGATGATGGCTTGTTTGAAGAAGGGGGAGTCTTGTCAGAAAGAATTCAATCATTGCTTGAACATACTGCAGGTAAGATTAACATTTGCTTCTGAAACAATCACAAAGTGTTGGGAAGAATGAAACTGTAACAACTTCAACATATTTTACTTTTTTTTGAAAGGCTGACATTTCAAAGCTATCCAATAGCAAACAAGATTTACTGGAGAAGTTGGAAAGATGTCAGGCAAAACTGGAGGCTAAGAGAGCTGAGTCTACAAAACTGAAGCAAAAATTTAAGGTGGGGCAGAAGAGAAGTCACAATTTTAATTTTTTTATCTATGGACCTCATTGTGTCTAGAATAAAGTATGATGATGATGATTCCTCTTCTTAAAGAGTAACTTACCCCCTACCAGACTACAACCCTGCCCACATTTCCTGTTTTAAAAATGCCTCAAAAGGAGGCATTGTCTGGTGAACATGTGGGGGGGGTGGCAGGCTGGGTGTGGTCATAGCTGTGATTGACATGTTACAGCAACACAGAGGGCCAGAAAGCTGGAAAGCCATAGTGATGCAAGCTCCAGTTCCTCAGAGGGAAGCAATTTGGAGATTTCTCTCCACGTCCTTCACCAGAGAGAACAGAGAAAAGGGAGGAAGGGTCTGTGGAAGAGGCGAGTGGCTCTGAGCCGCAAAATTTTGAGCTTATGGGCTGCCCAGAGCAACAAATGTGGGCGGCTGTGGCTCAGTGGTTAGAGCGGTCGTCTTCCAATTGGAAGGTTGTTAGATCAATCCCTTCCACTCTTCCACCACCACATGTCGAAGTGTCCTTGGGCAAGACACTGAACCCCGAGTTGAACATCGGGTTGTGTGAATTTTAGCCCCTATCGGGTTGTGCGAATGGGTAAAAGTAAAAGTTGTAGTGTTAAAGCGCTTTGAGTGGTCTGAATGACTAGAAAAGTGCTATACAAATACAGGACATTTACCATTTAACAAATGCCAAGCCTGTGTGATGGCATCGTGGCATAGAATGGGCCTTGTCTCTGAGTGGTACATTGTTGTTGGCCAAAGCTAAAGCAAAATTTAGATTAGTTTGAGTAATATTGTAGGGACTCTGTGTTTTGTTTTGTTCGGTTTTTCATCTGCGGGTTAGTTTTGCTGTCTGTTCAGTGTATTATGAGATTGTTTTGGAGTTTTATATTCTTTTATTTTCCTACGTTCCCCAGTACCGCTGTGTTTAGTTCATCTGTCACATTTTTTGTACCTTGTTTCCAGTTCGTGTTTTATTTTGGTATTGGTTGTGCTTCCTGTTTTTCTCACCACGTGTCAGTCATCTTGATTATCCTCCTCCACTTCCTGTTTACTTCCTGTGTTGCCTGTCTGCCCCAGTTTTTCCTCCTTGCTTGTTTTTTCCGTTCAGGTGTTTTGAGTTCAGTTGATTAGTTCCTGTTAGTGGTTAAGTCAGTTTCATTAGGTCACCTTTTTTGGGGGATTATGTTTGGAATGTTCGCTAATAAATACGTTGTTCTGCCCAGCCTTTCCTTTTCCTTGTCGTTCATGTAAGTTTGTGCTACTTCGTCAGCCTCTTTATTTTCTTCTTTATTAAAGAGTTTTATGTGTTCAAATTACGTTTGACTTTGCCTCAACAAGTGCAAACACTTGCTATTCACACTCCAAATAGCTATGGAGGTGTGACCAAGACTGAGTTTTTTTATACTCTACAGCAGCAGGATGCTGTTGGTGGTGGGCCTGTATTTATACATCAGGTTTCAGGCAGGATTAGTTTTCTGGGGAGTTAACTTCAGGTTTAGCTTGGGAGTTTCAGCATCATGAAGTTAAGTCACCTTTTTATCAGGGTCACGGGATCCAGAAGAGGTGATGATTTGAGATTTGAAATTGTGTCAAAACTCCACCTTTCAAAACGGTGCCTATAAGAAAATTAAAACTGGTTCATGATCAGTTACTTCCTCCAGACCGTCACAATGTTGAACAGGATTAACACCTTCATTAAGAAATAACTTCTTCTCCCATGGAAATTATTATATTTTATCTGTATATACAGCTTCAAACACCAATCAGACATTTATGGTGGACGATGCTGCTGAATGTATTTGCTGTCTGTGTTCTATATCTAATAATGTCTCTTTATCTTTACTTTTCTATCTGTAAGAAACAGAACCAATGAGAACCAGAGACAAAGTCCTTGTGTGAAGCATACTGGGCTGAATAAACCTGGTTCTGATTCTAATAAGAATATCACAACTATGGCATATTATATCTTAAGGTTTTATTTTTCAGACTCATTACTAAAACCTAGTATTTCTTTTTAAGATTTATGCTGAAATTCCAGACACAGAAGTGAAGTTTCTTGTTTATAAAAAAGAGGAAAAAGAAGAGACTGATAACATCAGTCAGCTAATCAGAGGAGTATTTACCATCAGCCAGAGAGCTACAGTGCTTCTACAAGGAGGACAGGCACTTATCACCTTTGAGGAGGAGAAAGGTATGATTAGCTGCAGATCTCAGAGGTATGCTGCTTTCACACAGGATGCAAAGTAGAGGGTGTGGATGGGATGTGTAAATACATAAATCATTGGAGATTATTGCTGGGTATGCAGAGTTGCTTGTTCTTGGAGCTGCAGACTTGTGCATGATAGAAAATGATTAGCATCATAAAATGTTTGTTGGTATTAATATCTGAAATGCTCCTGGATATACTGACCCAGGAGCAGAAGTTAAAGTCAACTTTTTATTGTTAATTTTAATATACATACAAGACCTATAGTGAATCAAAATAGTGATTCTCTAACCCTAACCCTACTATTAAGTGAGAGACAGTATTTACACATGGCAATACAGCACACAGGTACAGTAGCATGAAAAAGTATCTGAAGCCTTTGGAATTTCTCACATATCTACATACAGTGGGGCAAAAAAGTATTTAGTCAGCCACCAATTGTGTAAGTTCTCCCACTTAAAAAGATCAGAGAGGCCTGTAATTTTCATCATAGGTATACCTCAACTATGAGAGACAAAATGAGGAAAAAAAATCCAGAAAATCACATTGTCTGATTTTTAAAGAATTTATTTGCAAATTATGGTGGAAAATAAGTATTTGGTCACCTACAAACAAGTAAGATTTCTGGCTTTCATAGACCTGTAACTTCTTTAAGAGGCTCGTCAGTCCTCCACTCGTTACCTGTATTAATGGCACCTGTGTGAACTCATTATCAGTATAAAAGACACCTGTCCACAACCTCAAACAGTCACGGTCCAAACTCCACTATGGCCAAGACCAAAGAGCTGTCAAAGGACACCAGAAACAAAATTGTAGACCTTCACCAGGCTGGGAAGACTGAATCTGCAATAGGTAAGCAGCTTGGTGTGAAGAAATCAACTGTGGGAGCAATTATTAGAAAATGGAAGACATACAAGACCACTGATAATCTCCCTCGATCTGGGGCTCCACGCAAGATCTCACCCCGTGGGGTCAAAATGATCACAAGAACGGTGAGCAAAAATCCCAGAACCACACGGAGGGACCTAGTGAATGACCTGCAGAGAGCTGGGACCAAAGTAACAAAGGCTACCATCAGTAACACACTACGCCGCCAGGGACTCAAATCCTGCAGTGCCAGACGTGTCCCCCTGCTGAAGCCAGGACACGTCCAGGCCCGTCTGCGGTTTGCTAGAGAGCATTTGGATGATCCAGAAGAGGATTGGGAGAACATCATATGGTCAGATGAAACCAAAATAGAACTTTTTGGTAGAAACTCAACTTGTCGTGTTTGGAGGGGAAAGAATGCTGAGTTGGATCCAAAGAACACCATACCTACTGTAAAGCATGGGGGTGGAAACATCATGCTTTGGGGCTGTTTTTCTGCAAGGGGACCAGGACGACTGATCCGTGTAAAGGAAAGAATGAATGGGGCCATGTATCGTAAGATTTTGAGTGAAAACCTCCTTCCATCAGCAAGGGCATTGAAAATGAGACGTGGCTGGGTCTTTCAGCATGACAATGATCCCAAACACACCGCCCGGGCAATGAAGGAGTGGCTTCGTAAGAAGCATTTCAAGGTCCTGGAGTGGCCTAGCCAGTCTCCAGATCTCAACCCCATAGAAAATCTCTGGAAGGAGTTGAAAGTCCGTGTTGCCCAGCGTCAGCCCCAAAACATCACTGCTCTAGAGGAGATCTGCATGGAGGAATGGGCCAAAATACCAGCAACAGTGTGTGAAAACCTTGTGAAGACTTACAGAAAACGTTTGACCTCTGTCATTGCCAACAAAGGCTATATAACAAAGTATTGAGATTAACTTTTGTTATTGACCAAATACTTATTTTCCACCATAATTTGCAAATAAATTCTTTAAAAATCAGACAATGTGATTTTCTGGATTTTTTTTCCTCATTTTGTCTCTCATAGTTGAGGTATACCTATGATGAAAATTACAGGCCTCTCTGATCTTTTTAAGTGGGAGAACTTACACAATTGGTGGCTGACTAAATACTTTTTTGCCCCACTGTAAAAGCACCATCAAATGTACTTTGATCTTTGTCAAAAACACACAGATGAAAAAATCATGCCTGCTGCACTAAAACCACTCAAACATTTAAAGGTTTTCGTATTTTTAATGCGGATAACAGACAGTGACAGAATGGGGAGGAATAAGAAATGGAGCCGTGATGCTGAGGTCGACCAATAATCCTCACCAAATCCACTCTGATCTCTGATCCAACAAGGACAATAAAATATCATGAGTTCAGCTCACTAATCATGCTCTCCAGCCCCGCTGATCACATTGACTCTGATTAATGAAGACTCCTACCTGTAGTTCAGTCATCGATTCAGTCCATGGCAAAGAGCTCATGTAGCTGCCCTGGCTCTTCTCAAGCAAACCAAAACTTCCTGCAAAATCCTCTGTCCTCATGCCATCCTGCATGCTTCACTTCTCTAACAAACCACAAAATACTTTCAGCCATCCTCCAGCTGAACCCACAGCCCGGACTTTCCTGCGCTTCAGCTAGCTGCTGCTCCCGTTAGCATCAGCTGCTAATAAAGACTGGCAAGCAATTAAGGTAAAAAAATCACCACATATCCCTGGGGCTTCCAGCTGCTCGACTGTCAGACTCCACAGTACCAGCCTCACTGTGCCGGACTATTCACCATATTAGACCCAACCCACAATGGTGCCCGCTACTCTGCCAGCTATTGGCTGGTAGATGTGAACAAGGTGCCAATGTTGTGCCCCTCAGAATAAATATTTTATTATATTTTACTTCAAATATAATTTCTAAAGAAAATGCTGTATTTTCATTCTACAACCCTCTAAATACCCAGTAGAGGCATTATTTTGTGAAAAATATTGCTTTTTATGAAAATATTCCATATTGCACCTTTAATACCAATCTTTACCAAACAGTTGTAGTCAGGGGTGTGTCCAATCACTGAGGAGTGGCTTAAAGCTGCCATCTCTAAAAGTCTGGTTGTTCATCAATCCACAATTTAAAGAAATGTCTACAAATGGATATAGTTTGGCAATGTTGCTTTTCTCCCAAGGAGTGGCCATTCACCAAAAATGACAATAAGAGTTTAGCGCAGAATAGTCAGAGAGGTAAGAAAGGACCCTAGATTGTCTGCTAAAGACTTACAGAGATCACTGGCACGGTCCGATATCTCTGTGCATACATCGACTATACGTAAAAGACTGGCCAAGAATAGTGTTCATGGGAAGACTCAATGTAGGAAGCCATTGCTGTCTAAAAAAAACATTGCTGCATGTTTTATGTTTGCCAAAAGGCACTTGGAGACCCCACCGAACTTCTGGCAAAATATTTTGTGGACTGATGAAACGAAAGTTGAACTGTTTGGGAGGAACACACAATGTCATGTGTGGAGGAAAAATGGAACAGCTCACCAGCATCAACACCTCATCCCCACTGTGAAGCATGGTGGAGGGAGTATCATGGTTTGGGGCTGTTTTGCTGCCTCAGGACCATGACAACTTGCAATCATTAATGAAAACATGAATTCAAAATACATTTGTGTAGGTTCTCATTCGTTCAGGACGTAGTCATCTTGTAAAAGGTTAGTAAAAACAACTGGATTGTTGTGTTTTTCTTGAAAACGTTTCGCCTTTCAACCAAAAGGGCTTCTTGAGTTCTGGAATAAGGATTGGGAGTAGCAGGCTCATAAACTCATAAGCCTGCTACTCCCCAAAAAAAACTGAGGGAATTGAGCACATTAAACACATTTTATAAGTTGTCAGAAACTTGTAAATAACTCATGAAAGAATAAAGTTACATTAACACCAAGCACACCATTGTTTTTCTTGTGAAATTACCAAAAGGCTTGATGTGTCACATGACCCTCTTCCTATTGAAAAAACAAAAGTTGGATCCAAGATGGCTGACTTTAAAATGGCCACCATGGTCACCACCCATCTTGAAAAGTTTGCCCCCTCACATATACTAATGTGCCACAAACAGGACATTAATATCACCAACCATTCCCATTTTATTAAGGTGTATCCATATAAATGGCCCACCCTGTATACTAGTTTGTAATAACTCTGAACAACGAGATCACATCACAGCTGCGGCTCTGAATCTCTCTTCGTCATTCACCGTATGTCTCGTCCTGAGTGCCTGGCTCCTCCCCCACTCCAACTGGGATTGTTACACAGTAAATAAGGGTGATCTCACCCAGAGAATTGCACCACTGCCCCCTCCTGGATCATATGACTAAATACAGCCTGTAATGAGTTTAAATTCACCGAGCAGCTGCCCCAGAATGCTTTGCAGGATTTAAGCCAATAAAAGCTGTAGAGACGTCAATGGCACTGAGCGTTTGGATTCAGTTTGACATCTATAGACGTCTGTGGCACTGAATGAGTTAATTGATGACTCTAAATTGTCCCAAGGGATCAGTGTGTGTGTGAGTGGTTGTTTGTCTATGTTTGTCCCTGAGATGAACTGGCAACGTGTCCAGGGTGTTCCCGGCCTCTCACCCTTTGACCACTAGAAATAGGCACCAGCTCACTGAGACCCTGAACAGGAAGAAGCAGGTTTAGAAAATGGTTAAAGGGGTTTATCCTCAGGCTTGGAAAACAGCTAAAATTGTAACATTGCCAAAAAAAAACATCTTCAGCGTTCTGTTGACCCAACTGTAAACCAATTAGTTTGTTGCCTGTGTTAAGTAAAATTATGGAGAAAATAGTTTTTGAACAAATTCAGAAATATTTTTTTTTATCATAAGTTAAAGAATTTCTTCATGCATATAGAGCAAGCCATTCAACCACCACTGCTATGGCTCAAATGACAAAAGACTAGCTAACAGCATTAGATAATAAAAAGTTAGCAGGAGCTGTACTGTTAGATTTCAGCTCTAAAAGGCCACAGAGACACTCTGGAGGGCGGCAGGGAGGACGTGTCAAAGCCCTGGAGGGCGGCCGTCGAGAAGCTCTGGAGGAAGACCTCTGCGAAGCTCTGGAGGGTGGCCGCTGCGAAGGTCAGGAGGGTGGTCACGGATATAGTCTGGTGGATGGCAGCTGCAAAGATGATCTGGAGAACGACCGCTGCGAAGCACAGGAGGTCAGCCGCGACGAAGCACAGGAAGTTTG
Source organism: Pachypanchax playfairii (assembly GCA_006937955.1). Taxonomy (NCBI): domain Eukaryota; kingdom Metazoa; phylum Chordata; class Actinopteri; order Cyprinodontiformes; family Aplocheilidae; genus Pachypanchax; species Pachypanchax playfairii. The sequence continues at coordinate 82,828 of SSNP01000374.1, read as the reverse complement.
CCACAGTGAAGCACAGGAGGACGGCCGCAGCAAAGCACAGGAGACATTGAGGCTGGAGGTTGGCCGAGAGGCGATGATCTTGTTGGTCAGTCGAGAGACGACGAGTTTGGATGGCGGCCTGGAGGCTGCGAGGCACTGGGACCCACGTTGAAACTCTGGAGGGAGTCCAGGAGGTCACGACAGGACCCTCAGGGAGGCTGGAGATGATGGAAGCCTCTGGGAGGCTGGCACTGACGGGACCCTCGGGTGAACTGGAGGTGTCGGGACCCTTGGGAGAACTGGAGGCGTTGGGACCCTCGGGAGAACTGGAGGCGTTGGGACCCTCAGGACTTGAAGCTGGACCCTCAGAACAGGAAGCTGGCCCTTCTGGACCCTCTGGCAGAGGAGCATTAACCTGGACCCCCTCGGGGACACGAGAAGGAGAGGCGTCACCCTGGACCCTAACCCATACACCATTCACCATTTAACAAGCTGAACATTGCAGTGAAAAAAAAGAAAAGGACCAACACTCAGAAATGGCAGATTCTTGATCATATTCTCTATTTTCTGCCACTTTGTTTACATCTCCTGTTTCTATATTTTCACTTCAGATAAATACATCTTTCTCATAATTGTGCAGATATATTCTATAAATATGCACATTTGAAGCTTTATTACTGGAAATATTAGCCTCCTGGTTTATGTAAAAATGTGGCTACTGGGCACAAATGTAATATTGATTGGTATCTTCTTCCATTTATCCAATGTTGGGTCGTGGGGGCAGCGGGTTCAGAAGCGAGACCCTGGTGGCAGGCAAAGGCGAGTGCCTTGGCATGCAGATCCCCAGCGACATAAACTGATTATTGATTGATATGAAGTTGTAAAATATTAAGTAAAACTTGCTTGTCAGAGTGACTTTAAGTTCATCTCAAAACCACATATCCTTTTCATGGGTAGTGTATATTGTTGTCTGTTTTGCATCTCTTCATACTCAGTATGCAAATGAAAGACCCTGATTTTTCTTATCTTGTTGGTCACTCAGTGGCCTCTCAGATCCTGAACATGAGCAGCTGCCTTGTGACCTGTGAGAACTCCACTTTGGATGTGAAACCTAAAGGAATCATCATGGAAACTCCCGTGAAGTTTGAGGTACTGTCTTAAATATTTGACAGTTTTACTTTGGAGGTAGGGCTGCATGGTGGTGCAGTTTGTAGCACTGTTGCCTTGCAGTGAGAATGTCCTGGCTATCAGGTTTGGGTCAAGGTTGAGTTCAATGTGCATGGAAAAAGAGTGAGACAAATATCAGTGTAGAATATAGTTTATTGTAAAGTGCTGGAGCCGGGGAGGGAAGAAACCAGAGTTATTCAGAGTCACTGAATGCAGCACTTACTGGCAGCATGAGGGAACAAGTAAAGGCTACTAAGTCCAAAACAGGTTGGAAGCAGAAGAACCTGGACCGAGAGCAAACAGATCCAACAGGGAGCAGGCAAGGCAGGGTTAAAAAAACAGTCCAGTCAGAAACACAGCTGTCAAAGCTGAGGGGATGATCCAAAAAGGGGCAGGCTGAGACGAGGTCAGTAAACAGTTCAGAGTTCAGGTACACAGGTAATCTAACAAACCATCAGACAGGAAGAAACAGGACCAAAGGGCGCAGGTGCAAAAGGCTTGAAAGATTTCAATACACTGGCAGGGAGCGAGAGACACTGGGGTTTATATACAGAGACAGACAGTTGCAGTGAATGACACTGATTCACAAGAGAACAGGTGAAACAACTTAGACCTAATAGACAAGGACAGAGGTGACAGAAGCACACATATGCCGCTTTTCCACCGACAGAACACGGTGCGGCTCGGTTCACTTTAGCCCCCTGCGGACTCTTTTCCACCGCCTTTCTTGGGTCTAAACCGCGCCAACCCGGCCTCTTTTTTCAGACCACCTCCTCGATGGTCCGAAGCGGCCCAAAGCGGGCCCACACGCCCACCTGTCTACTGATTGGTCCAGTAAACTGCTACCAGTGACACGACTACCTACGTAGTGGTTATCTTTCCACTGCCTCAAGCGAGTTGATCCGCGCTATACTGTACCGCTCTCAAGCGCGCCGTGCTGATTTGTCGGTGGAAAAGGGGCAATACTGACAGGATACAAAACTAATAATCTGGCAGATCAGATGAAACTAAAAAGAACCCTAACAGATGATAGATACAAGAACAGAAAATATGGCAACAGAATGCAACTAAATACACAACTTAAATTAACAAGTAAAACATACACTCAAATCTCACAAACATACACACAGGAGAAGACACGAGCTGACAATGACAGGAAAACACAAGAGGTGGTATGAGGTGGGATGACTCATGACACTGGCTGGGACCTTTCTGCATGGACTTTGCATTTGTGGGTTTTCTCACACTGACTGAGTGATGATGTGTTCACACCGGCCCAACCGTCAACGTCAGAAGCAGCAAGTTTACATGTAAAGTCTATGGTGGAGTGCGTCAGACAGACGTCAACGGCTCTGCGTCGCTTTGTGAGCGTTATGAGCGGCAACTTTTCAAGCTTTTCGAGCATTTCAGACGTTGACGCTTGAAACGCTTGAAAAGCTCGAAACGCAGAAAGTTCAGCTAGCTGAACTTTTGACGCTCTTAACGCTCTTGAAGCGGCATGTCAACCAATCAGAGCGTCTCATCGTATTGACGTACCTGAATGAAGCAGGAAGTCTTCAAACAGGGCGCGGGACAGACGGCAGTAGCGCTGGAAGCAAACCTCATCCTTATATAGCTCCTGGAGCAAATGGTTTAACTCCTCAAACTCAGAACACATCTGAAGAATGGGGTTTATCCACAAATTGAGTAAATAAAGCCAAGCCACTCTCTCTATATGATCCGCCATAACTCCGAACATCCGATAACAAAGGAAGCCCCGCCTTCGTGCTCTTTTTAACGGTCAAGCGTTATGAGCTTTAACGCCTATGCGCTCTGACTGGCAGGCGTTACAAGCTTCAACTTTCAAACGTCAAACTTGGAGCATTATGAGCGTTGCTTGATGTTGACAAAGTGGCCAGTGTGAACGCACCATTAAAAGATAAAACCAATACTTATCTAGTTAGGACAGATATTACAGATCTAACAGTTGGTTATCCAGTTTTTGGACATTATGAAACAAATTCAATTATGTTTTGACTCATGCTACACTGCCCACTTTTGTTCTTCAGACTCTGCTGCAATATATTATTCTTATGCCGCTTTTCCACCGACAGAACAAGGTACGGCTCGGTTTACTTTAGCCCCCTGCGGACCCTTTTCCACCGCCTTGCTCGGGTCTTAACCAAGTCATTCTGCGCCAACCCGGCCTCTTTTTTTCAGACCACCTCCTCGGTGGTCCAAAGCGGCCCAATGCGGGCCCAAACGCCCACCTGTCTACTGATTGGTCCAGTAAACTGCTACCAGTGACACGACTACCTACGTAGTGGTAGCCCCTGATTAGCTCGGCTGTGTGTGGTGTTCACGTGGTGTGATATGGAAGCGCTCCCGCAAAAGGCTTTAAAAAAAAACTCCCAGCAACCATACAAATATTTTATTTTAAAATACCGTTGACCTCGGACAATGGCGACTTCGTCCACAAGAACCAAAACTCAAACCAACCAAAATGAACCACAGACAGAGTGCAAAGTACAAAAACACACATATATCCGCCATTGTTGTTGTTGTTTCATGCGCTGTGACTTCGCAGACAAAGACTTTTGCGCGCCACTTTTCATAGCTAGATGGGCACGCCCATATTCCCACTTACCTCCTCTTTATGTTTCCACCGCCTCAAGCGAGTTGATCCGCGCTATACTGTACCGCTCTCAATCTCGCCGTGCCGATTTGTCGGTGGAAAAGGCGCGTTAGTTGCTTTACTTATTCATAAACATAAATCAACTTGAAAAAGTATTTAGATTTTGAAACATTGAGCATCTGCACTATCTTGATCAGGGGTTTGTTCCAGAAAGCTTGAGCAACTTATCATTTGGTAAATCCTGAACTCATGGTTAATCAACCAAAACCTGCTTAGCCTGAGTATGTCGGTTCCAGAACACCTGATAAGGATCTGGTTAATCAGCCTACTTCTTGTTAACCAGAGTCAATGGATCACTCAATTCACGAGTCACAATGGAAAGTGAAGGGGAAATAAAGGGCAGAAATTTTTTCAGAAGTGAAGTTGGAAGTCTTGATGCTGCTTATGAAGAATTGAAACCAATAATTATAAAGAAAAGCAAAACTGCAGCAGCAAAAGAGAGAATGTTGGCAAAAAATCACACAGACAGAGTAAATGTGTGAGTATAACAGATATCATACCTCTCAACTCTCTTCATTTTAAGGATTCATTCATTTTCCACCCCTTATTCCTACCTTGGGTTGTGGGGTGCTGGAGGATGTGTCTAATTTAAAATGTTTTTCGGTATTTTGAATAACCTTTTAAAAATTACTTTACTTGTTCCAAAAAGTACAAATAAGTAACTAGTTACCTGAGAAGGTAACTGACTGCGCTATTAAAAAAAAACTAATTCCTTGAATTAGGCAAATAAAACTTGGCAACAAAACTGATTCTTCTTCAACAAATGGTCTGTCAGCAATGAGGATCGAACCAAGGTCAGTGACCAGCCTATCAGCCATGCTACCCAGCCTCAATATAACCACCCGTTTGTGTGTGTTTAGTCACATTACAGAGTTTGTGTTATCGATTTATAGTAATGTTCACTAATGATAATGGTATTGTAACATTGGAAATTGTAGTTAGACTATTCCATTTAAAGTAACAGCGTTATTCCAGACACTGCAAAAGATAATCAACAAAAGGGCGCGCCATGCTCAAAACCCTCTCTGAAACAAACTTACCTGAAATTAAGTTGCTATGGTTACTAACATATCTTGTAAGAAACGTCCATTTTTGGAACTGAGGTTATCTACAAACTTACCCTCAAACTTATCCGGTTATGTCACATAACCTGCTTTCTGGAACGGACCCCAGATGGTCAGTTATCAAAAGGTTTGATGCTGATATGCAAAAAAGACCAGCAAAGACCAACAAAAACATTTTACCTACATACTGTTATGAACTTACTCAGCTAGGGAAAAGAGGAAACATTAAAAACGAGGTGCAAACTGTGGTTGACAAGAAAACAAGATTTATTGGTTTATTGGCTTTTTGTTTACCAAGTATGAGTGTTGGACATTCTTTGCCCAAAACATCATTTTAGGGGTCAGCCGGTCTGACATTGGCGGCATCTTTAGTAAGACTCTGAACAGGAACTTCCTGGGCAGACTTCAAAATAACAACATCAATAGAAAAGTCCATTGCACTATCCTAGAAATGTATATGACATTTCACCTGAATGGTTGACAGGTAGTTGGACCAATAGTCTGGGTGATCCACCCAGACGAAAAAGATCCACCATCATACCTTTAAACACACAAAACAGTAAAGGTTATCTACAAGTAAGACACCAGCACCTGTTTCCAAAAGCATTCAACGTATTTCAAGTATTCATAATGTCATGAATCACAGGGTTTGCAGATCTCAAAAGCAGAGAGGCAGAGAGTGGCAGGCTCAAAATAAAAGAGTTTATTTGGGACAAAACACAAGTTGCGAACAAAACGAAACACATTGTTCTCTCAATGTAAGTCGCTTTGGATAAAAGCGTCTGCTAAATGACAGTAGTAGTAGTAGTAGTAGTAACACAAATAAACTGCTTGCTGTGGGAGGTGGAGGGTTAATCCAAAATCCAAAAAATGTTCAAAGTTCCTAAAATAATAGTATCAAAAGAACAAATGGCACTCTACTCACTGTGAGGAGGCAGGCAGGAGTCCAAAAAACAAAGTGGGGAAAAACTCAAAATCAAAATATCCAAACGTCGCACGTAACCATGACAATAACTCCAGAACATGACATTTAAAGAGGCCATTTCATACAAATTTCAGGACTTTGTGGTTATTTCTTAAAGAACAACTAACCCCCCCTGCCAGAGACTTACTTCCGCCTCAGTGAGAGTTCAAAACTGGCGCTGAAATGGGCGTGCCGGGAGGACTGAGGGGCACGAGCGGGAGGGGGCTAGTGGGCGGGGTTTGGGCTGTGATTGACAGTTGGCTTTGGCGCTGACACTGACAGCTAAAGTGCATAATGGCAAGCGATAGCGAGTCACGTTTTGCAACAGAGAGATCCTTTGAGGTGGAAGATTTTTCTCCACCTCCCTCCCCTGAGATGGAGGTTCTGGAGGAGGGTTCGGTGGCGGACGCTAGCGGTCCTGAGCCGTATCGCTTCGAGCCGCGAGCTCCAGCGAGGCCCCATACGGTGCTGCGGAGGCTGCCACCGAACCCTCGCTGGAGCTCGCG
>SSNP01000374.1:47035-69759 GCA_006937955.1 Pachypanchax playfairii | reverse complement strand
GGGGGGGGGGGGGGGGGGGGGGGGGTTTACCAGACTCGAGCGAACCGAGTGAAGTGTCGAGAATGACATAATCCATTCACAGAGAGAGGAAATCCTGGGTAGTTTTATGACCCCAAGGAATGTAAAGCTAAGAGAACAGTCACTGATACACACTTGCTTCTTCAGTTTGATTAATCAGAAATGAGGCTGTTGATGCGTCCTACACTAATTTCGAGCAAGCAATGCAGTTTGACTTTGTTTGCAATCACTAGCTACGTTTACATGGGCACATTTAATCGGAATAAACGCCCAATCGGATAAAAAAGACGTCATGTAAACATGTCAACCCGAATGTTTTGATCCGATGCAGCCTGATCCGAAAGAAATTTACTTCCGATCGAGAGGGGTGGTTTTGTCCGATCTTCATTCGGATAGACGTGCATGTATACACCCATTCGGAAAGAAAGGGTGAAAAGAGCCCTTTGCGCATGCGTACAACTTCAGCGTGACGTCTTTCCACTTTCGCAGACCCAAGTAGAAAACATAGCGGGAAGTAAACAGAAGTGGTCTGCTGGTGCAGTCATCCTGTCATCCTGCTCTCCTCTCCTGTGGCTTAGGAGCAGTATATGTATTCAGCCGCTAGCTTGGTTAATGCGACCAGTAAAAACCCAAACATAAAGGTAATCACCCGCAGAAGGTTCATATTGGGGATAACGTGAGTCAGCTCGAGCACACGATGGGGCGGGAAAGACGTGCAGAAAGGACGGAGTTTGTTTACTTTTTTTTCTTCCCCGGAAAGACAACTCGCTGTGCGCATGCTCAACTCATTTACCCTGATCGAGTGCTTGGTGCATGTGTACTCATGGCATGATCAGATCATTTCAGTTAGTGTCCATGTAAACAGGGATTTGGGAATTCAGATCGACCAAGATTTTAATCAGATTGGGGAAATTTGGCGCATGTAAACGTAGCCACTGTAGTCAACTCAACAAACACCTGAAAAAAATCATTTTTTTCTCTGAAACTAATAACAATTATCAGAAACTACTGTAACGTAAATACAAACTGACACGATTATACCACAAAGGTTCAGTATGACTGATCTTTCCACAGTAAGAACCGGCATATTTTACTCAGACTTGTGCGTCTGCAGCCATCGCATTGCTTTTTCGTCATATAGTACTTCTGAGTTTGTTGTGGCTGGTCGTGTAAGTTTATAACTGTGAACTGTCAACCTGGTGGCCAGTTATTACTTCCATGCAAATTTCCGAAAGCTGGCATTAGCATTTTGATTTGAGAATAGAAAGATACTTACTAGTCCAGCAGGAACAGAGCCACGGCAGCATCAGTCGGAAATCCCTCCTCGACTTTGAGCTCACGCCAGCGAGTGAAAGCCAGGCCTATGTTGATTCTTGACTGTCCTTTTATCCGGTTACTCTCCCTTTTTCTTTTTTTTGTCTCCTCAGACAAAACTTTTCGTTTTTTCGGGGCTTCTGCCATGTTAGCTGCAGTTCCGTGTTTATGACAAATGGGGAAAGGGGAAGTGACGTATGCCGAAAAGCAGCCTATCCATTCATAGTTTTTTGTGTGGCAGGGTTCCCACCATCCTCCTCAAAGTTGTTTAGTGCCAGTGAAAGCGTTACAGACCCTCTCAAGCCATGACAGAGGTGTCATTCAACTTGTTGTAAGTCGCCATATAATCACAGAAGTTATGAAACTATTTCATGAAGTTTGAAAAGTTACTTAGTGTTGCTTTAATTATTCCTGAAACGTGTGGCAGCGACGTCAGTTGAGGCGACGTAGGCCCTGTCCCAATACCCGCACTGCACCCTATGGTCTTCCATGAAGTGCACTTAGCAGAAGGGCATATAAGGGTTCGAAGGGCATAGTGAACAAGTGTGCACAAATAGCAGTATTGGGACAGCGAGCACTACATGCCACAGCGTTCTTTCTCCATGACAACCAAAATGGCAGTACCGGTCGCTGTTTGCGCTATTTTCATACTAGAAATGATTTTAAAACTCCAACAAACATTTATTTTGAGGAGAATGAAGCACAAGAACCAAAGGAGGTGTATAAGACAGGATAAGTGATTAAACTGTTAGTGTGTCATGTCTGACATCAGATATGAGAAACGGCGCAAGCACTTCTAGCCAATCAGAGGCGAGAAACAGGTACAATTCGCAAGGGTTCGTAGCCTGTGGCACTGGCACAATTACACTGTATGTGTTCGGGTTGTGACAATGCGTCCGTCTCTGTCGGTGGATTTTCTCTTTATATTTATCATCTGTTTCGCTCAGACAAACTCACATTTACCGAGGATGGTGTTCACAGAAAAAGGTAAGAAATATTTCTAAGTTATTTAACACTTTGTCAAACATTTTGTGACCTGTTTATTAGGGAGAAGTCTTTACAAAATCTAAATTGTTAGAATTCTACCTTTAACCATATCGTCATATATTTTCCTTGTTAGTGTCGCTTCTACAGTTACACTGTGAGACGGGTTTGTGTAACAGGTGTTTCCCTGTGATAAGTTTTCATTCAACTGCCTTAGTTACAGGAAGCTGTACACATATTGTAGGCTCTTTATTTAAAAAGAATGTATAACTTTGTATACATTAAAAAAATGCATAATGTTTAAAACACGTATACAAATATAATTAGTACCATTAAATACCCGTTAAGTCTAGAGTTAATACATAAAGGGAATATATTTAAAGTAAACACGTAGTTCTTTGCATTCTACGTTCCAGTAAATGTTTTGAAATACTGAAATGTTTGCTGAGAAACTGTTGCTCAAACGTTTGAAGAGTAATTTTGAGTTGATCAATCAAAGTGGGTCTCTTTAGTGACATTAGTGATCAAGCTTCAACAAGTCTGCAGAATGCCATCATGAGATGGTTAATGTCTGTGCAAAAGTTCTTGGCAAAAATGTGGTAAAAGCTGTGATCATAGACGTTGCATATGTTTTCTTTTTAATTGCAGATTTGAAAGTTAAAAGGTTTGTTTTACCTGAGCACCACATTGCCTTTTGTAGTTATAGGGACATTTATTGTTTTTTTTTTTCCAATGAAGAGGCTTTGAGAGAAATTTATACTTGCCATATAAGGACAACAGACAGGGATTTACCTATCTGTGAAATGTCAGGAGCATCAGTGATCTCTTGATCTGTTTTTTCCTGTGACCAAAAGAACTCACCTGTTGTTCCTCATGCAGAGCTCCTCCTGGACTTCTCCTCCTCTGTGACGGTTTCCACACCGTTGTCATCAACCAAGCTCTCTCTCTTGGACTCCCCCCAGTCAGCCTGCTCCGCTCCAGGAAGGACACACCTGCCAGTCCATCATCTCACCATCCTCGGTCAGTCACCTGTCTGTCCACCGTCCAACGCTCACCACCTCCCACGCAAGGAAGACTCTGGATCAACAGCTCAGCAGCAGCACACATGCGCGCCCATCAACCTCAGAACCGCTGTCACCTACCAACCTCCTCCCAAAGCCCATGTCGGATCATCCCCTCACAAAAGACACTCTTTTTCTCCACATCCTCTCGATCTCCTGTTCTCAGTTTCTCTGCCACAACTAACCTGCTCTCTCCTCCACCTGATCAGACTCCAGGTTGTGGTTCTCACTGTCTCCTCACAGTTCTCTCTCAGTATATAAAATAACAAGGGAATCATAATAAACCTTTTAAAACTCTGTTGGTGTTGGTCTGGGGTTGTTGCCTGAATCATGTCAGTTGTTTGCTTTTCTTATTTCATAGTTTTTGCCTTCTTCAACCTCTATTTTAGTATTTATTGTCTTGATTAAGAGAATTCTCTGCTAATGGACACCTTTGAGGCAGCACGGTGGTGTGGCACAAGATCCTTTTCCTTCCCCGATCATCACCATGGACAAGGAAGCTGGCTTGAGAGCAGGACAGATGTTACACGTGATGGTCTGGATGAAGAGGATATTAAAGATATCAGATAACCGTTCCTGTTTAGTTTGCAGGCAGACAATGAGGAGTCTGTGAGGAAATTACGGACAAAAGGAAGACGCAGGTGTTTTCTGGATTTGAAATGTCATAGAATCATTTTCTGTCCACACACTGCAGGAATGTGTTTAGAGGTGTTTGTGTCTGAGTGTTATGGTTTTAAAGGGGGGGGTATTATGCAAAATTGACTTTTTCAAGCTTTACATCATGTTATCATGTCGTTCCCTCATTAAAATCATGCCTGAAATGTTTCTTTAGCTCATTTATGTATGTTTGAGTAATCTTTAGACACTCTCATGGGAGCCATTTGTAAAGCCGTTTGCCTGATTCCTCCCAGAAACGCCCATTTCTCCTTGAAACACCCCTGATATTTCGTCACCTGCCAAGCTCATGCCCATTGCTCCCCTCACAGTGCACAATGCAGGCAGAGCAGCGCTAGCAGCAATTAGCAAACACCTGGTGGAACTGCGAGAGTGCACCTTTCCTGAGCTTATCTACTGACATCTTTTATGGGCGCTTTTCATAACTCCAAAATGCCATCATGGAAGAAATGTATCTTTGGATGTCAAGATGGCTGCCCTCTTTTTAGTCTTCCAAAGAATGAGACTGTTCGCCAGAAATGGTTGGATTTCATTTATGGAAGCGACCCTCCTCCGAAAAAGATCTGTTTCTTTTGTGCCAGGCACTTTAATGAGGATTGTTTTCTAAACAAAAGTTTATTTGACAGTGGATTAGTAACTAAGCTGTAAGTTAAAGACAATGCGGTTCCCACTCTCAGGAGAACGTCTTTGCAGCCAGCACCGGTAAGTTCAACTGCTGTCACATTGTTTTGTTGTTAGCATTTCTTAGCTTAACCTGTCCTACAATCGGTGTACTGTAGCTGGCTTTTGTGGTGTTATGTTCGGCGTGAAGGCGATATTCCGCGCTGTCACGTTGTTAGCATTTCTTAGCTTAACCTAGGGGCGATTCTAGGATCAGAGCTTTGGGGGTGCTGAGCACCCAGAGAACTGCCCAGCCAGGCGAAAAAAACTTTACTCGTCACGATGAGACTTCTTCCTTGTCTCTGTCAGTCCCTGTGTTTTTAAATGTCTCCTGAGTTCTCTCTGACTGCCTCCTTGGTGCATTTAAATTCCTCCCTGTCCTCATCGTCTGTTGTCTTTGTCTCCGTAATCAGTCATCACAATTTTACCATCTTTGTGCAAGTCTGCAAATTTCTTTATTATATCATAAGATTCTTAAATTAATTAAGTTTCTAGCATTTCAACAGCCCACATTTGGTCAGAGCCCAGTTGCTGGTTGAAATCCACCAAAATTCCACTGAAATTCAGACTTCTAACTTCTATGAACTTATACATATTTTATAACAACCTAGTGTGTAATGTCGTTCACAGGTCTTCTTCCAGTTTTTAAAACCATGTTTGTTCTCTGGTTTTAGTAAGTTGTCATGTTTTCTTTGGGCGGCCGTGACTCAGGCGGTAGAGCAGGTCATCTGGTAACCAGAAGATTACCAGTTTGAATACCCGCTCCGCCCAGAGATCGCCTAGCAAGAAACTTAACCCACTTTGTGTGTAGTTTATCACCCCCAAACGTGTGTGAATAAGTCATACTGTAGTCTGAAGTGCTTTGGGGGTCGTAGGACCTGAGTAAAACAGTGGTAAACAGTGGGTCTTTGGATCTGACTGATGAGGCTTTAGAACAGCTAAAGAAGATTCATCTCCTGTTATAATCACAGTCTGTTAGTTCTGCAGCCTGGTTTCTACCCTGACACAAGACTTTCTCCATGAACTACTTCTTAAAATACAAACAAAATATTTCTGAAGTGTGAATGACAGCAATTCTAAAAAATCTTTGAAAACCCCTGTCTCATACCTGCTTGGTTTCAACTACCAATGGATATAATCAAATCTCAACAAATTTTAATTTCTCCTTACCTGTGAACAACCTGCCTCATCTTCCCTGCCCCTGGACTCTGGTAACAAACCTCATCCCTGACCCTGATCTTTCCATTGTGGCAATAAAGGTAAAAACAATGTGGAATAAAAAAAAATAGAATTTGTACCAGTTAAATTAACATAAAAATATCCTCAAAGTCCCCTTTTATGATGTAGATATTTTTTTTCTCAGCCACTTTTCTTTTAAAGACTAATAATATCACTAATATTGTGCAATAAAGATTTCTTTCAAATATATGGAAAGCAATAAGCACCTAGCTCTACACAGAATGAAAGAACATTGGGTTCATTACTAGCATAAACTAGCAAGGTAACAGTTAAACACCAACAATAAGTATTGTTAATTAACATTCTTGCAATTTTTGCTCCAAATGTTTTAAAAACACAAATCCAAATTAAAATTAAAACTGTTCTTGAACCATTTTGAGTAGAGACATGGCTGGAGTCTCTTTGAAAAAAAAAACACAAGAATATGTTAGTGCTATTGTTACCGAGTAATATGATTTTGAATGCACTAAAAAAGTGACATTTTATTTCGACGTATTTATTTTCTAGAAATGCATATTCTAAAAGTGGCTTTCGAGTTGTGTAGTGACCTAAAACTCCAAGTTGGTGTAAAACCTGATGTATTAACCTACCTCTAACTAGCCCATCGTTTGGCTAATTTCATCTGCATATAACAGCATAACTCAACTTACACAGCTGGTATTGAAGAAACTGTCCAAATTTTTTTTGTCTTTTGCTGGGTGTTGCTAATTTATAAGTTGCTGTTCTGCTCTCTGCAGCACCTGAAAGTGATCCCCTGGATTCGTTAGCTTACGGTGCGTTTAAAGACGGTCAGAAAAATCTGTTACCGCATATTAGCTGTTTAAACTAATGTAAAAGCTGAAAAAAGTGCGGGGAACGGAAGACACTGACACAGAAAGTGCGGGAAACATGTCCCATGCGTATCCTGCGGTTGTTACGCCCATGGTTTTTATATTGTTAGTAGTTTATCACACAAACAGCAAATATTGTAAAAAAAAAATAAAGTGAGAAATCTTTGGGGGTGCTTTGATTCATTTTGGGGGTGCTTCAGCACCCCCAAAAATGGACTGAAATCACCCCTGGCTTAACCTGTCCTACAATCGGTGTACTGTAGCTGGCTTTTGTGTTGTTATGTTCGGCGTAAAGGTGATGTTCCGCGCTGTCACGTTGTTTTGTTGTTAGTATTTCTTCAGCGTGCTGAATGGGGAGTGTCGGAAGGTCTTAAAGAGACAGAGGCCAATATCAAGGTGTTTGGAGCGGCCATGATGCGAGGACAAATTTCTTAAAGGTTGTTTTTTTTATTTACAGCTTTTACAGATCAACTTAAGGTAACATAGTCATTGAAGTATGCTATAGAGTGGCACTGTGTGTGTCTGAAAAAAGCATAATACCCCCCCTTTAATTTTTCTGTTTCCTTAGTAAGTTGTTTTTAATGCCTCTGTTCCCATGTTGGCTTTTGTTTGCATTATTAAATTTACCTTTTTTAAACATTAAGTCTGCATCCTTTGGTCCACTGTCTCACCACCCCACCTCAAACCTCCTTAATGTAGCTGATTTAATTGAGTGTACAAAAAGTTGTATGTCTATATACTGTGTTTACACTCACTTGGAAAATAATATTGAAAAATAAAGGCAGCATGGAAAAAATGGACTTCGCGTAAAAAAGACTTTGGACAAGATCTAAATAGGAATGTGTAAGTCTATCAAATGCATGAACCTTTAGCTGTTTCTGCTTTACAGGTTTTCCCAGTTGTTTACACACAAATTCTGGTACTTGAGACACAATGTACAACAACATGTAACTCATTCACCAACCCCTGAGGCAATTCTGCTAAACTACAAGCAAAATTCCTGCTTTACATACTAATTGTACTGCGTGCACTCTCTCCTGAACTCTAACACTCTGAACTCTGCACCTTTGATGTTCCAGAGAGGAAAATTTGCCACAAATATAGAGCACGTCTTGCACAGACCTGGTTCTTCCTAAACATTTAAATTGTTTTCTTTTTAAAACATCACACTACGTTAAGAACTGACTGCGCCTAGACCAATGCTGATGTCTTGTGGGCTGAGCCATGTAGACTTGTCTGTGACATCCAATTTTGTCAGCTGCAGGGCAGTAATATCATGGAGGACATCTCTCTTTATGAAGCATCTGAGTAGACTCTGTGAACACACAAAAAGAAATATCCAGTGCAGCACATTAATTGCCAATATCAAATTGTCTAATTTTGATGCACTACGTATCCACTTTTTTTCTTTACATGAAACCTACTAACCGCAAACTTCACATTGTCAAAAATATCATTTGAGCACAGTCAGTGGTGATTATAATGTTAATAATGTAACAATGTTTTTAATAGAAAATTTATATTTTTGCAAATAATTGTTTTAAATGCCAAAAATAATTGCCTGACATATAGACAGCAGTATAAGACACCCATTTATACAGTAAATCAGCAAAAAACTGTTGATGTAGAGGATGAGTGGCTCTTTAAGTAAAGTACCATCATCAACTCAATCAGGTCCTTCTGGAGGAATGGAAGCACAGGCTCATCTGTCTGATACTTTTTCAGGAAGGGAGTGAAGGTCCTGGCAAGTGCCCTGTTGAAGTGCAATTTAGCCAAGATGAAAGGATCTTTCATGGCAGCTGCAACTGTGTCATAGGATGCTGACAGAGAGACAGGACATATCAACTTTGCCATATTACCAATAACTAAAGGTCACACCATCACCAGGGTTTGGACACAATCACAGGCCTACTCACAGCATGTTAGAAGGGCCTACCTGTTCCAGGGTTCAAGACTTTCTTTGATTTCACTGCTTCCATGTATAACAGCAATGATGGCCAGACTGCGAGGGCTCTCTCCAGAACCGGAAGGTTTTCCACCCAACAATGGGCACAGAAAGAAAGAGGGAACACACTGGACTTGGTTGCTGTGATGTAATCCTCTCTCCTCACAGGAACATTGAGAAACAATGTGTGCATTGCTCTCAGCAACTTGTCCAGCTGCCATGCAGTGAACCCACACTTAAACGCATTGTGCATCGCGGCACACTTATCCTTTGCGAGTCGCAAGGGGTCTGTATAGATAGTTTTTGATCATGTGACCATTAGCGTCCTCCCAGTGCAGCAGCAGCCATGTTGGAGGTATATTTAAAGTAAAAAAAGCGATTTCACAAATCTACTGTATGTTTATGGTGTTTATGTGGTTATTGAGAAGGAAAAGGTTTCTCAGACATCAGAAAAGTATCAAAATTATGTAGCTACATTAGATAACATTACTAAGGCACTAAGGCCAGGCACGAAGAGAAAATAAAGCTTACTGACAATAAAACTGTGCCAAGTGAGCAAGAAGTGTTCAGAAGTAACGTATTCAGACATAAATGACCTTGTTTTCACCCAAAGTGCTTACAGGTTAGCAGAAATAAAAGAATGCAAGTCCCTCTGGTCATACAACTACTGCATAAGTGGATTTGTGCAGAATCTAAAACATTTATTAATAAATGAAATCAGCTTGTTCGTGGCGAAAATGAAGCTTTGCTGTTCTGTTCAACAAGTCGCATTTTTTTAGCTTACAAAAAATGATTCCAGGAGGCTGAAACTGAACGATAACAGAGCAGTTCATCCACGAAACCTGTGCCAGACTTTCTGGTCTCCTTTCTTCTTTCACACACACATGCTTCTCCTTTCATCCTCTCTCTCTGTGCCAGAACTAACTAACAACACCAACAGCAACCCGTGATTTATCACAAAAAACAGCAGTAAACAGACTCATTTGTGGCTATCATGTACGATCCACACAGCCACATTACATCTGCCTTTTGTCCTACAGAAATATGTACTGGCCCCAAAATTGACTTAGCTGACTGATTTATTGCCAAGAAATGGGTGAAATTTAGTCCCATATAGGATGAAGTGTGTCCCAGATGGTCCCCTGTCAGTTTCTTCACGGTTTCGTTCAATAGTTTGGCATGCATTCCTGAAGTCAAGATATCTGGAAAAAGAGAAGATTCATCAGCACATGGTCGTGGAACAATGTATGGATTTTTACTAGCAATAGATATTTAGGTGCAAACGTAACAATCTTTTTTATTTTGTATTTTAGCTATGTATTTGACATATCTGTACCAGATGTTCAACTCAAAGGAAGTCTTGTGAGGTTGTTGTTCCAGCATCCTCTCTATTATTTCTACAGTAGAATCAGAGTTGTCTCGCTTACTTGCAATAGTGTCTTCAGTTCCCCACCAGATGGCGGTGCTTCCCAGGATACACAAACACAGTTACTCCTAACCACTTCATCCCTATTTTTTTGTGCCTCTTAAGGTTCAGTGGATCCATTGCTTTCTTCATTGAGTTTGAGACAAGTGAGGTCCTAGTAACCACACCTCCCTTTGTAATCAGACTTTGTCACCACTGAAACCCAGGCCTATGCTAAAAACCTCTGCTTTTTACAGTGTGACAAATGTACCCAGGATGGTTTTTCAACTATCTTTACCGCCGTTGGTGTCATCTGGAGCACTTGAAAAGATTCTTCCCACCTTGGTGAAGCCCAGTTCTTCCTTCTTATGGCTTTTAATAGGATCCAGTCTCCAACCTTCACTGCTTCTCTATGAACACTCTGCTTCTTGCACAACACACCTTTAATATCAGCTCATCATTTGAATTTTGTATTTAAGGAAAACAATTTTTTTTTAAACCCACACAAAGAATTGTAATTTTGTATTACCACAATCACATAATTCCTTACAAATTATTTTGTAGTTTTCCATTAGAACTGACATGTTTCAATCAGTCCAGAGAACAATATCTACATAAGTTAGTCAGATTCATGTCTAGGTTTAATTGCATGTAGCCTTAAAACATATCAAATCAAAATTAATTTCAATACATGAGAAGATCAATTTCCATAGCTGCAGTATGTATATCAAGAAAAGTCAAATGTACTTTATTTTCCAAATTTAGACAAAAACAGAAACTTAAACTTCTGACCTGCCTGCTCTTTTTGTGTAATTGTATGTTTCTCAAACACAAACTTGATTTAAACTTTGATACATGAAGATTTATGACAATAATATTCCTGAATCATTTCCTCTTCTTTCCTTTTTTTTAAAATTTATTTTCAGTCAGTAGCAGTTAGTAACCTCAATTAACCTTTGTAACAAAGACATTGTTCCTGATCATTGGACAAAAGTAAAGTTTAAAGATTTATATAAAAGAAAAGATAAAAGCAAAAACCATAAAAACATTATCAGAGATATTGTAACTAGTCCTATGAAATATTTATTTTAGTATCTCCCAAAAGTTTCAGATCTCAGATCACAGATTACAATGTCTCATGGATCACATCAGTCTGCAGTTATTTTATCGAACAGTATCTAAACTCTGAACTTAAGCTTTTTTATTCTTTTATCAATTTTACATTTTGATAGATTTGTTTTGAATCCTGCAATAAAAACAGTCAAATTAACCAAATTTGATCTGATAAAGTTTTATTAGTTAACAGGAAACTCAGTAATGTATTTTTTTTTTTGATCAAAGTATTTTTATTTAGTTTTTGCAAATGATAGTTTACAATGTAACAAATTCCAACGGAGCCAGGAAGAAAGAAAAACCCATCCCCTCCATCCCCACCCCGATACCAGACTTACAGAGTTCTCAGTTTGAAATGAATAGTTTCAGATATAGAATTCACACAGCCAGATTAATAATAAAAACAGATAAATAAAAGAAGAGAGAAAAAAAAAAAAAGAAGACTGAGGGCAACAGCAAAGGTTTACAGTACTATATTATCTGCCTCCATATCTTCAACAAACATTAAGAAAGGCTGCCAAATGTAATAGAATTTGCTAGTAGACCCCCTGATTGTGTACCTGATTTTCTCCAACTTGATATGGTTCATGACTTCCCTAACCCAATGACTATACAGTGGGGCAAAAAAGTATTTAGTCAGCCACCAATTGTGTAAGTTCTCCCACTTAAAAAGATCAGAGAGGCCTGTAATTTTCATCATAGGTATACCTCAACTATGAGAGACAAAATGAGGAAAAAAAATCCAGAAAACCACATTGTCTGATTTTTAAAGAATTTATTTGCAAATTATGGTGGAAAATAAGTATTTGGTCACCTACAAACAAGTAAGATTTCTGGCTTTCACAGACCTGTAACTTCTTTAAGAGGCTCCTCGGTCCTCCACTCGTTACCTGTATTAATGGCACCTGTGTGAACTCGTTATCAGTATAAAAGACACCTGTCCACAACCTCAAACAGTCACGCTCCAAACTCCACTATGGCCAAGACCAAAGAGCTGTCAAAGGACACCAGAAACAAAATTGTAGACCTTCACCAGGCTGGGAAGACTGAATCTGCAATAG
Source organism: Pachypanchax playfairii (assembly GCA_006937955.1). Taxonomy (NCBI): domain Eukaryota; kingdom Metazoa; phylum Chordata; class Actinopteri; order Cyprinodontiformes; family Aplocheilidae; genus Pachypanchax; species Pachypanchax playfairii. The sequence continues at coordinate 57,454 of SSNP01000374.1, read as the reverse complement.
GTAAGCAGCTTGGTGTGAAGAAATCAACTGTGGGAGCAATTATTAGAAAATGGAAGACATACAAGACCACTGATAATCTCCCTCCATCTGGGGCTCCACGCAAGATCTCACCCCGTGGGGTCAAAATGATCACAAGAACGGTGAGCAAAAATCCCAGAACCACACGGAGGGACCTAGTGAATGACCTGCAGAGAGCTGGGACCAAAGTAACAAAGGCTACCATCAGTAACACACTACGCCGCCAGGGACTCAAATCCTGCAGTGCCAGACGTGTCCCCCTGCTGAAGCCAGGACACGTCCAGGCCCGTCTGCGGTTTGCTAGAGAGCATTTGGATGATCCAGAAGAGGATTGGGAGAACATCATATGGTCAGATGAAACCAAAATAGAACTTTTTGGTAGAAACTCAACTTGTCGTGTTTGGAGGGGAAAGAATGCTGAGTTGGATCCAAAGAACACCATACCTACTGTAAAGCATGGGGGTGGAAACATCATGCTTTGGGGCTGTTTTTCTGCAAGGGGACCAGGACGACTGATCCGTGTAAAGGAAAGAATGAATGGGGCCATGTATCGTAAGATTTTGAGTGAAAACCTCCTTCCATCAGCAAGGGCATTGAAAATGAGACGTGGCTGGGTCTTTCAGCATGACAATGATCCCAAACACACCGCCCGGGCAACGAAGGAGTGGCTTCGTAAGAAGCATTTCAAGGTCCTGGAGTGGCCTAGCCAGTCTCCAGATCTCAACCCCATAGAAAATCTCTGGAGGGAGTTGAAAGTCCGTGTTGCCCAGCGTCAGCCCCAAAACATCACTGCTCTAGAGGAGATCTGCATGGAGGAATGGGCCAAAATACCAGCAACAGTGTGTGAAAACCTTGTGAAGACTTACAGAAAACGTTTGACCTCTGTCATTGCCAACAAAGGCTATATAACAAAGTATTGAGATTAACTTTTGTTATTGACCAAATACTTATTTTCCACCATAATTTGCAAATAAATTCTTTAAAAATCAGACAATGTGATTTTCTGGATTTTTTTTCCTCATTTTGTCTCTCATAGTTGAGGTATACCTATGATGAAAATTACAGGCCTCTCTGATCTTTTTAAGTGGGAGAACTTACACAATTTGTGGCTGACTAAATACTTCTTTGCCCCACTGTATGTTGGAGGTGCTGAGTCTTTCCATTTCAATATCAGTCTCCTAGCTAGGAGAGAACAGAAAGCCACTGCTGTTCTTTCCCCCATCTCCAGACAGGAGTCATTCTGGGTTAAACCAAAAAACGCAATAAATGGAGATGGTGTAAGCCTTTTTGCAAAAATCTTCGAAAAGGTCTTAAAAATGGACTGCCAGAAAGTGCAAAGGGCTGGACATGTCCAGAACATGTGTAGAAGAGTGGCTGGATCTCGCCCACATCTAACACAAGTGGGGTCTATATCAGCATTGATCTTAGAGAGTTTAACTTTGGACCAGTGTAAACGGTGTACAATTTTAAACTGAATGACAGCATGTCTGAGACAAATAGAAGATGAAAAAATTCCTTGTATTATTCTGTGCCAAGTGTCATCTGTGATTTGCTCGTTTAAATCTGTCTCCCATTTGTTTTTGAGAAGGTCCAGGGGCATCAAGTTATGCAAATACAATATTTTGTATATTGTAGTAATAGTTTGTTTTTTAACTAGTTTACAATCAAAAATGGAGTCCAACAGGCCAGATGGAGGACGTAAGAAAGAGCATTTAAAGTTTGAAAATACAAAAGCCCGAAGCTGTAGGTATCGATAGAAATATTTTTTTGGAATGTTATGTTTTCCTATCAACTGTTCAGAGGAGGCAAAGCTGCCATTAATATACAAATCAGACAATGATACTATACCTCTTCTGGACCACATATCAAAAACCCCATCTATGAGTGATGGAACAAACATATGATTCATTGCAATTGGTGCAGACTGAGATAGATCTGTAAGTGCAAAGGATCTTCTAAATTGGTTCCAGATCTTGATTGAGTGCAAAACAACTGGATAAGAGGTAAAATTAGAAATGGGCTGTGTGGATGGTAATTTAAAACACATTAAGGCTTTTAAAGAGGTGGAATTTACAGATGTCCTCTCCAGATTTAGCCATTCAGTGCTAGTATTAACATTATCATTATCCATCCAATATAGTAATACTCTAATGTTAACCGCCCAGTAGTAATACAAAAAATTAGGGAGTGCCATCCCCCCCATTAAGCGAGGTCTCTGAAGTACACTTCTTTTTATCCGGGGCGGTTTTTTGTTCCTAATGAAACTTGATATTTGATTTAGTTTGGTAAAGAAAGACTTAGTTAAAAAGACAGGAAGGCACTGGAATATGTATAAAAACTTGGGTAATATATTCATTTTGACTGTATTAATTCTTCCACCCAGAGAGAGGGGTAGGGGATCCCTTCGCTTCATATCCTGATTTAAGTTTGATAATAGGGGGTGATAGTTAGCAACGTAAAGATCTTTATGTTTATCTGTAATCCATATACCAAGATATTTGAATTTTTTGGGGCAAATTTTAAAGGGGAGTGAATTTAAGGATGTCTCATTGACAGTACCAACAGGCATAAGCTCACTTTTTTGAACATTGACCTTGTAGCCGGATAATTTGCCAAATTCTGTTAGTAAGACCATTAGCTTAGGCAGACTCGAAAGGGGATGCGACAAATATANATAGCATGTTGTCCGCATAAAGCGAGACTTTGTGGTCCTCCCCTGCTCGAAGAATACCACAGATATCAGGATTTTGCCTTAAAGCTAGAGTTAGTGGTTCCATTGCAACCGCAAAAAGAAGAGGTGACATGGGGCAGCCCTGTCTTGTACCACGTTTAAGCTCAAAGAAAGGGGACAAATTATTATTAGTACAAACAGCAGCCATTGGGGAACTATATAAAAGTTTAATCCATGATATGAATTTATTGCCAAATCCAAACCTTTCTAGTGTGCTGAAAAGATAGTCCCACTCCACCCGGTCAAACGCCTTTTCAGCATCAAGTGAGGGAATGATCTCCGACACACCAGGTGGAGAGGGGCTGTAAAGGATGTTAAAAAGGCGTCTGACATTGAAGAACGAGTAGCGATTCTTAATAAAACCTGTTTGGTCAGGTGATATGATGGAAGGAAGAACATCTTCAAGTCTGCGTGCCAGAACTTTAGCTAGGATTTTTACATCCGTGTTGAGGAGAGAAATTGGGCGGAATGAATTGCAGTCCAGAGAGTTTTTTCCTTTTTTGAGAATTACAGAGATTACTGCTTGGCGCATGGTCAGAGGTAAAGTCTTCAGTGAGACTGATTCTTCAAAGACGGACAATAGTAGAGGGGCAAGTTGGTCTGAGAATTTTTTGAAAAATTCTGTTGGATATCCATCTGGCCCTGGGGACTTGCCACTTTGCATAGATCTAATTGCAGATGTTACTTCCAGGGTCGAGAAATCTTCCTCCAAGGAATCAGCTGTTTGGGTCAATGGATGGAACTTGTAGGGATCCTAAGAATTCCTCCAGCAGGGAGGGGGTAGTTGAAGATTCTGATGAGTATAATACTTGATAGAAATTTTTAAAACAGGAGTTAATTTTGAGGCTATCTGTACATTTGGAAACTTGGTCATCATTGATTGCAGGTATAGTCTGATTGGCAGTTCGTTGTCGTAACTGATGTGCAAGGATGCGTCCAATCTTTCCCCCATGTTCATAGCATCCGTGTCTAGATTTGGAGAGGAGATATTCAGCCTGTTGCGTTGATAGGATGTCAAATTCGGTCTGCAAAGACAGACGTTTTTTCACTATGTTGGCAGATGGTTGATAGCTGTATAATATATCTAATTCCTGAATTTGATCTGTTAGCTTTTTAAGGCGTACTGCATTTGTTTTCTTCTTATTTGCGCAATATGAAATAATTTGGCCTTGCAGATAGGCTTTTAATGATTCCCATATAGTTGAAAATGACATTCCTGGTGTTTGATTAGTACCAAGAAAAAATGTTATTTCAGATGAAATAAAGTTGGTAAAAGGCTCTTCTGATAGGAGGAGAGGATTTAGTCTCCAAGGGCGGTAGCTATTGTGTGTGTCAGGAATTCTGATTTTTGTGATTAGTGGACCATGATCTGAAATGACCATGGCATCATAATCACACTTGGTTACAGAGGATAGGAGTCTATTATCTAGGAAAAAAGTATCTATGCGAGAGTAGCTCTTATGCACTGAGGAAAAGAAGGAGTACGCTCTGGCAGTAGGATTTTGAAATCGCCATACATCCACTACACCATATGTTTTAAGAAAAAGCTGGATTGTGTGTGCTGATTTGGACAAAAACGTTTTTTTAGAGGAACTGCGGTCTAAGGTAGGAGAAAGTACAGAGTTTCTATCACCACCAAGGATAAGATGGTGCGATGTCATGCGATTCCAAATTTTTTTCCCGTCTCCCAATTTGGTGCATAAATATTGGCAAGGATAACAGGAAATGAAAAAAGTTGGCCTGTCAAAATAATGTAACGCCCTGCAGAGTCAGAATCAACATTAGTCATTGTAAATGGTATGTTTTTATCGATGAGGATGGCTGCCCCCCTAGTCTTCATGTGAAAATTAGAATGATAAACTTGTCCTGACCATCCTTTTTTTAAGTGAAACAAGTCTGTTGTGCGCAAATGCGTCTCCTGTAGAAATGCAATATCAGTTTTAAGTTGTTTTAAATGTGTAAATACCTTTTTTCGCTTAATTGGATAATTAAGTGACTTCACATTCCAACTCACAAAGTTCACTGATGACAGTCCATCCAGCCCTTTGGTAGAATTAGGATCAGTCAGGGGAGGGGGGCAGTAAACCCCACCACTCTTACTAAAACAACAGTTTAAAGATGTTAGAACTAAACACTGTAGATTAGCCACATCATATTTAGTTACATTTTGTAATCAAGAACCATTAAGCCTATAAGTAAAAGGTGTCGGCATTTGTAAATAAAGGAGAGGAAAAAAAAAAAAAAAAACCCTCTTGGTTCACTCATCATACATTAAATGTTGACCACTCTGTACAGCATGAGCAGGTAAAACCGCGACAGTCAGAGGAGTAACAACAGTGACATTAGTCTATCAGGTGCAGCAAAATTCAGCTGCCCTCCACGGATGAGAACAATATTGTAATGTCAGATTAGTTGAAAGCAGGTAAACAGTCTCACTCACGCTCCTCTGCGGGGATGATATGGTTCTTCACGTAGACCATCGCTTTTTCTGCATCGGTGAATTCTTTTTCTTCTCCGTTGTGTGTGACACGGAGACGAGCTGGGAACAGTATGCCAAACCGGACGTTCTGGCAGTTGTGGAGCAGCTTTCTAACCTCAGTGAACGCGGCTCTTGCTTTGGCGACTCTTGTAGTATAATCTGGGAAAATTGCAACAATGCGCGCCCGTTTCAGTACCTCAACACAGTCTTGAAAATAGTGAAGTTTGGCCACTATCGCTCATGGTTTCCCGCCGGGTTTTCTTGGAGCCAGACTTCTGTGGGAGCGATCAATGAGCACATCTTTATCCAGTTGCAGCGCCTCTCGCAGCAGCTTTGAGACCGATGTGGTGGAGCTCGATCCAGGCACCCCCAGTATTCTGATATTACACCGTCACGCTCTTCCCTCCATGTCCTCGCATTTGTCTCGGAGCTCCGCCACTTCCGCCTTCAGGGTGTTTACCGTGGTCTGCAAGGTCACCACCTCATCTGACCATGCTGACAATCCGGTCTCCATGTCTCGGATGTTGGTTTTCACTTGGTCGATCTCCGAGTGAGTCGTCGCGGTGTTGTTTTTGAACTCTGCTTTTAGTGCCTGTAGCTCATTCTTAAGGAAGTCGAAGTCTTCGGCGAGTGCGCTTTTAATTTCTGATTTTATCACCGCCGAAATTTCAGTTTTCAGCGACAGAAGCACCTACGACTTCAGGGACCGGGCGTCCATCTCTGCGCTAACTGACCGTAGCTGTGGTGGAGATGCTCCTGCCGCGGTGGTAGCAGTATGGCTATCGGCAGTGCTAGGCCTCGTGTTCGCTGCTCCAGCGTATTGGAATTTATGCAGATTCTTCGCCATTCGCTCAAATACAGACTTTCTTTCAGCTTCAGGATTGTTTTCAGACAACACGTTCTCACTCCCAGTGCGTCAACAGCCTGACGAATGGTCACAGTCCCTTGGCGTCAAATACTGACTCATTGGGTGTCCGTTTTTCGTCATGTTTCGACGAGGCGGCTAAACCCATAGACTTGCATGGAAATCCCACAACGTCTGATGTTGACGCCATGGGAAATGCGCCAACGGAGTCTGTGTTGTCATGGTAACGGTTACCCGGTAAAAACTATCTTCAGGTCCCAGTCGTTCTCTGCCCTGGATTCCAGATATGTTGGTTGTGGATTTAAATGAAATTTTTTCGTGTCGTGAGTTTTAAAAAGGATCGTGCAATTGTTAAGTTAAACGCCTTAGTAAATGCGAAAAACTAGAATACAGTCGTGACGTCACACACCGGTTCCTCGTTTGTCTATGGTTTCTCTTGCCGGGGACCAGCCATATCGGCATGAAAAAAGGCTCGACATGTTCAGATTTATAATATTTTTCATCTCTGTTTATGCCTCTTTCCTGCTCTTGACAAAAGGCGGTGAAATGTCGGAGTGAAAACGCTGTGCCTGCTTGCGGTATTTTTTTCTTCCCCTGTAAGCATGGAAAATTTCTATTTAAATCCACAACCAGCATATCTGGAATCCAGGGCTGAAAACGATTTGGATAAGAAGATAATTATTTTCTCTCCATCATATTTTTTCGTTTTTTCCCATGGGACGGAAGTAGGTGGGCGTGACTGCGGCTGCCCATAGTTTTTTTTTTTAATATTACAATCACAATTATATTTTTATTTAACAAATCGGAACTAGGAGAGACATTCGATGAAATGAGAATTTTTCTTTTGTTTTGTTGTATTTTTTGAGAGAGCGACTGGATTGGAAAACCTGCGCAAGCCAACACTGCAGTTGCTCTGACCGGAAGTGTCGTGGCATTGCCATGGTAATGGAATCGAGTGATCTGGTGATCTCTACACCTACGTTATAAGCGAAACTTTGTTATAAAAGCCAAACACGGAGGCTCTGCTGAATGAATGACCAAAACTTGTGTCCATTTATTAGAAATAATTAATTTTGTTAAATCAACTCCATACATAAGCCTAAATGATCAATTAACTCAACTCTTGACTTCCATAGGCTAGTAATGACAATCGTATATCTTTTTCAGATTAATTGTTATTGTTGTTATTATTGTTCTCATTAAAACAATTTATGTATATTGCTCAAGTAGTCATGTGATTTGAAATAACCATTTATTATGCAATTATAAGCAAATTTACAACAAGACAAAAAGTCACTGGTGAGCATTGTTATCACATCATACTGTCTTTAACAAAAGTGCAATATAATTCCCGCCATGCTCTGGTAGCCCTTCACATCTACCTCATTATAAAGTTTTTAAACAACAAAAATTTAACTGAGGAACTATAAATAATACATTTAGTCAATCAGCAAATAACAACCATCTCCTATTGCATTACTGGGAATGATAAAGGCTAATCAGCTGAACCAGAAGGAAGTGATGGGAGATCCATGGCAGTGTAGTGCTAGAATTCACTCGCTGGCTTTTGCCACTGTAAAGAATCATTCATGCACAGTGTCATTATAGCACAGGACAAACATCAACATCACTTTTTCCAATAAATATTTAATTTACAGAGTTCGATTACATTGTAGTAGAGGAAATAATGACCTGATCTTCCTATCATTATCATTGCCCTTCTTTTCCTCGTGAATCTTATCAACATTTCAGTCACTAGACATGTGAGCTGAGACGGTTTTCCAGTCGAGAGCTGGTTCTAAATTGTCTGATCCCATGGTATCATATGCCTCTGAGCTTATTGATTCCTCTTCAATGCCCAGGGATGTGAGGTTGACAATGAAAAAGGTGGAACTAAACTGTGGGGGTAATAATAGTATCTTCGTTCTTTTTCTCATTGTCAAAAAAGGCAATGGTGGAAAGTATTTTATTATTTCATTTTTATTTAATGACAAGAAGGACTTTTGCTAGATTAATTTGCAAGATCAAGTTTATTAAGAACTTTCTATGTTGTCACTCAGAGACTAACATTATTGGAGTCGCACAGCAGTGAAAAATAAGATGAGACGTGCTGACCAAGTTCAATTTATTTATAAATTGCACTAAATAACATCCTTTCAGAGCCCGAGGTGCTGTATAATTGGGTATAAAACTAAAAGATTTGGACACAATGAAAGATGGGTTAAAAACCAAATAAAAATAAAATAAAAGACAATTATGATAAAATGCCATAATAGGTTGAAGCTAAGAACATGAGAGAGAATAATGGGGGAGGGGGTGCAGTCTGAAGGAAAGGCCTTAAAGAAAAGAGAAGTTTTGAGGAGGCTCTTAAAAGCAGGGAGTGACTTTTGATTGCTTTTGTCTTACTGTTTGGATATTGTATTTACTCAGTGCTCTTATGTTGCTTTTTATTGTTTTTTGATCCTTCCAGAGGATCTCAGTGATCTAGGGGAGTGTAGCTTGTGAGAAGCTCTAAAATGTAGGTGAGAGGGCTTTAAAGGGCTTTAAAGACCAGAAGCACGACTTTGAATTGGATTCTGCAAGCCAGTGAATCTGAACCAGGATGGGGGAGATATGTTCACAATGGTATACACCTGTGAGCATGCGAGCCACAGCAGTCTGGGCTTCTTGGAGACAATGGAGGGAGTGCTTATTTAAGCCTTGGTAGAGGGAGTTACAGTAGTCCAAACGAGACATGACCAGCAGATGAACAACCAAGGTGTAGTTTGGGCAGGTAGGGCTTAAGTTTTTGGAGGCACACACAGCAACACTGAAACAACTTAAACCAACTTGGAAGTGAAGAAAACAAGTTGCAAAGTTGAAACTTTGCTAAAATACTTTTAATAGCCTGAGTCCACTGACCTGAAAGTGTTCAAAGTGAAAATTAAAAAAAAATGTACATGGATGCAATATCAACTTAAACTTACCACATGGAGCAAGGCAACCAGCGAATTTTAAATTCTGCTTTTCCCTGCACAAATACACAAAAAAGGTAATGAATAATAATTACAACTGTTTATTTACATGTAGACATACATATTACTTTTGGTGTCTTTGAAAAGCCAGAATGAGTCATTGTGGCAAGCAAGCAGCTTAATGAAAAATACCACAAATTAAATTAAATCAAGGGTTTCACATCTAACCTTTTTTGTCCTTTTCCCTGTTATGCAGTCAACCAGGAAGACCCTCTGCCGACTACATTTTCGGCAGCCTAGAATGATGAAAAGACAATGAACGTTTGTCTGTATAGCACCAAATCAAAACAGTTTCATATAGTGCAGTATTAGACTACACAATATGAACGCTTTCTGTGGCACAGGCAAGAATAAACTTCCCTTTCACAGGAATAAAAATCAATCTTATCTACTTTGACCAGTTAGTTATGTTCAATGATACGTCTGCACCTTTTGACAGGTATTTTGGTCCACAGTCCGTGATCAATGTGCTTTAATTTGTCTGGAAAAGGTTCTTTGTTTTTTTTTAAAGAATGATTCAAATCAAATATATTTCAGTTTACTAAGTTATAATTTAATTAATTTTTATTCATTATTCCTTTTTTCAGTTTCATGTTATTTGAATTACAATGGGCTTTATGCACAACTCCACCTCTTCCTGAACCTCAGGAGGCTCCTTTGTTTGCTGTCTTTAATGATAGGACAAGCTGATTAATCTTTCTGTGAATTTAAGCTTTTCTTTCATGTGAAGGTGCCTAAATTTTCAATCCCCACTGTACTTGTTCTGCAACTGTAACTACTAAATTTTCCTCTGGGGATCAATAAAGTCTTGTATCGTCTCAGCACTATAGCAGCATAATCTGCCTTTAATTATTAATATTGATTTATCATTATTATTATTGTTGCTGTTGTTCTTGTTATAAGTTGTATTAACATAACTATTATTATCAGTACTGTTCCTACATAGAAACTACTTACATTATCACTGGCACTTAATTATATTCAGCACAGCTGTGTCATTATTATCTATAGTATCCATACTTGGAAATGGCCAGATTCAATTAAAAAAAATTCTCTCTCTTTCTTTCACCCTCTTTGTTTCTTTTAGTTTCCTTTGCATGTTATTTGTGTTATTTGCTGATGTATTATTTGTCCTATCACATTGTCACATACGCCATTCATTGTAAATAAAGTAAAAAATAAAAGCAGAGTAGAAAAAAAAATTTAATAGTGGCGTAACAGATACCATATAAAACTTACCCTTTCTTTTAATCTTCAATTCTGGCCCCTCCTTACTTAAAGTCCCTCTGTTCCTCTTTCGCAAAGATTTTGG
>SSNP01000374.1:30972-47025 GCA_006937955.1 Pachypanchax playfairii | reverse complement strand
AAATAAGATGAGACGTGCTGACCAAGTTCAATTTATTTATAAATTGCACTAAATAACATCCTTTCAGAGCCCGAGGTGCTGTATAATTGGGTATAAAACTAAAAGATTTGGACACAATGAAAGATGGGTTAAAAACCAAATAAAAATAAAATAAAAGACAATTATGATAAAATGCCATAATAGGTTGAAGCTAAGAACATGAGAGAGAATAATGGGGGAGGGGGTGCAGTCTGAAGGAAAGGCCTTAAAGAAAAGAGAAGTTTTGAGGAGGCTCTTAAAAGCAGGGAGTGACTTTTGATTGCTTTTGTCTTACTGTTTGGATATTGTATTTACTCAGTGCTCTTATGTTGCTTTTTATTGTTTTTTGATCCTTCCAGAGGATCTCAGTGATCTAGGGGAGTGTAGCTTGTGAGAAGCTCTAAAATGTAGGTGAGAGGGCTTTAAAGGGCTTTAAAGACCAGAAGCACGACTTTGAATTGGATTCTGCAAGCCAGTGAATCTGAACCAGGATGGGGGAGATATGTTCACAATGGTATACACCTGTGAGCATGCGAGCCACAGCAGTCTGGGCTTCTTGGAGACAATGGAGGGAGTGCTTATTTAAGCCTTGGTAGAGGGAGTTACAGTAGTCCAAACGAGACATGACCAGCAGATGAACAACCAAGGTGTAGTTTGGGCAGGTAGGGCTTAAGTTTTTGGAGGCACACACAGCAACACTGAAACAACTTAAACCAACTTGGAAGTGAAGAAAACAAGTTGCAAAGTTGAAACTTTGCTAAAATACTTTTAATAGCCTGAGTCCACTGACCTGAAAGTGTTCAAAGTGAAAATTAAAAAAAAATGTACATGGATGCAATATCAACTTAAACTTACCACATGGAGCAAGGCAACCAGCGAATTTTAAATTCTGCTTTTCCCTGCACAAATACACAAAAAAGGTAATGAATAATAATTACAACTGTTTATTTACATGTAGACATACATATTACTTTTGGTGTCTTTGAAAAGCCAGAATGAGTCATTGTGGCAAGCAAGCAGCTTAATGAAAAATACCACAAATTAAATTAAATCAAGGGTTTCACATCTAACCTTTTTTGTCCTTTTCCCTGTTATGCAGTCAACCAGGAAGACCCTCTGCCGACTACATTTTCGGCAGCCTAGAATGATGAAAAGACAATGAACGTTTGTCTGTATAGCACCAAATCAAAACAGTTTCATATAGTGCAGTATTAGACTACACAATATGAACGCTTTCTGTGGCACAGGCAAGAATAAACTTCCCTTTCACAAGAATAAAAATCAATCTCATCTACTTTGACCAGTTAGTGAGAGTGAGAGAGAGAGAGAGAGAGAGACAGAGAGAGAGAGAGACACACAGAGAGAGACAGAGAGAGAGAGACAGAGAGAGAGGGACAGAGAGAGAGAGAGAGACAGAGAGAGAGAGACACACAGAGAGAGACAGAGAGAGAGAGACAGAGAGAGAGGGACAGAGAGAGAGAGAGAGAGAACACAATAAATATAGAAATCTGACTTATAATTAATAACAGTAACACTAGTAATGGTGGGGGCAGCAGACATAAATGGAGAGGGCCTATACTAAACTAAAATAAACAAAACAAATGCAAAACAAAAAACAGTACAGTTTATTTTGTGCAATAATTATATGCAACGGTGTAATGTTACTATTAGAGTAGTCTCTATGATTATATTCATGATGTTGGATGCAAATACACAACTGTATATATCTCAGCTGTATATCTGGTGATATCTTATACATATAGTTATTCTATTTTACTGTTTTTATTCTATTTTTAATTCTGGATTATTTGTAACTTATCTGTTTCTAGGTCTTATGCTACTCTAGTAGCATACTCGGCATTGTCTTATTACAGTGGGGATCGAAAGTTCAGGCACCTTCCCATTAAAGATGCAGTACAATCAGCTGCCAATGAAATAATTTGAAATTGACAAAAGTAATAATAAATATATAAATATTTATAAAAATGATGTCTTTGATTTTGAATTGTGGCTGAACAGAAATATTGAAAATAGACAAAAAATAAAACAAGTAAACAAGCATGATGGGGTGATTTGAGGCAATCACTGCAATCAGGTGTTTTCTGTNCACGTTCTCGCTAGGAGAGGTTCTGACCCAATTGCAGACTCATACACGGACACAAGCTCAGGTGAAAAAGGTGAAGGTTTATTTACAAAGTGCAATGTGAAATGTACGAAGATGATTATTCTCTGGGATCTCTGGGACTGGGGAGGAGAGAAACAGTTAATAACTGACACACGAGGACACACGAAGGAAATGTTCACAGATGGAGAAACACTCACGGGAGGGCTGATGATGATGGACACAGGGGAAGGCAGGTCCAGTGGTGTGTCTGTGAAGGGAGATGGAGTCCGGGAGGTGTGTGTGTCGGATGAGCGGCTGGAGAGCTGGCAGGCTGACGGCGGAGATGAAACAGGAAGGTCCAGGGAGAGTCACGATGAGAGACACAGGAGGTTACGAGGAGTGCAGGTGGGCTCAGGAGAAGCACAGGGGGTAATCCACAGTAAACACAGAGATAATCCAGGGGGGCACAGAGAGACTCAGGAACACGGGAACTCGGAGGAAGGTTTGCACGGGAGGACGGAGGAGTGAGAGCTCTGGATGTAGTCCTGGAGAGAAGACGGGTTAATGGGCACAACAACAAGGAAACTCGGGACATTTAACTATAAAGTTACTCGGGAACTCGGAAGGAAAAAACACTGAAAAAACTCGGAAGGGTGGCGTGAGGTAAGTTTACCGTTTAGGTTAACAACCAGGCGTTGACTGAGAGTCTGCCTGCAGCTTAAGTACAGCTCTCACTCCTCATCAGTCCTGATCTCCGCCAGCTGTGATCAATCAGCCTGCTCTGCTCTCCACGAAGATGACATCTCTGAGAAGAGAACTCACCCGACACAGAAAACCCACAACACAGACACAGAGCACTGGACATGACATGTTATTTGAATTACAATGGGCTCTATGCACAACTCCACCTCTTCCTGAACCTCAGGAGGCTCCTTTGTTTGCTGTCTTTAATGATAGGACAAGCTGATTAATCTTTCTGTGAATTTAAGCTTTTCTTTCATGTGAAGGTGCCTAAATTTTCAATCCCCACTGTACTTGTTCTGCAACTGTAACTACTAAATTTTCCTCTGGGGATCAATAAAGTCTTGTATCGTCTCAGCACTATAGCAGCATAATCTGCCTTTAATTATTAATATTGATTTATCATTATTATTATTGTTGCTGTTGTTCTTGTTATAAGTTGTATTAACATAACTATTATTATCAGTACTGTTCCTACATAGAAACTAACATTATCACTGGCACTTAATTATATTCAGCACAGCTGTGTCATTATTATCTATAGTATCCATACTTGGAAATGGCCAGATTCAATTAAAAAAAATTTTCTCTCTCTTTCTTTCACCCTCTTTGTTTCTTTTAGTTTCCTTTGCATGTTATTTGTGTTATTGTCTTATTTAGTTGCTGATGTATTATTTGTCCTATCACATTGTCACATACGCCATTCACTGTAAATAAAGTAAAAAATAAAAGCAAAGTAGAAAAAAAATTTTAATAGTGGCGTAACAGATACCATATAAAACTTACCCTTTCTTTTAATCTTTAATTCTGGCCCCTCCTTACTTAAAGTCCCTCTGTTCCTCTTTCGCAAAGATTTTGGAGGAGGAATGGCTGTGGGAGGAATGGCTGTGGGAGTCACGGCTGTGTCCAGGGGAGGCATTTGTGGGTCTATGAGAGGCACGGCTGTGTCCAGGGGAGGCATTTGTGGGTCTATGAGAGGCACGGCTGTGTCCAGGGGAGGCATTCGTGGGTCTATGAGAGGCACGGCTGTGTCCAGGGGAGGCATTTGTGGGTCTATGAGAGGCACGGCTGTGTCAGTGGTACCGAGCACGGAAGCAACAGGAACAAGAGTCAGGGTGACAACAGTCTCTTCCTCTGGAGGGCTGGCATGCTGCTCCTTGGTGGTGACGATGTGCTGCTCCTTTGGAAGACCTTCATGCTGCTCTGTGGAGGTTGCCATAATAGTAATATTAACAAATAAAATTACATGTATTTTAAAACAATGATGACTGAACCAAAAAGAACCAAAAAGATCTTTCTCTTACCCTTGGTTAAGATGAATTCATAAGCCCTCTGCATCTTCTCCAGTAGCATCTTTATGTTAGAAGTGCGGGGCAGATGGGTTATTACATCTGCTTCCCACTTCCCCTTTCCTCTTTTATTTTTTTTCCCGATAAATAAAATGGGGTGATAGCCTATTGCCTCAAGTTTCTTTACCTGAAAATAACAGAAGCAGTTGGCAAGCATTAGTTAACAGTGCCACATTATTGTTAATAAATTTTTTATATAGCTGTACCTCATTCTTATAATTACATAATTCCTACAAATATTTTACATATGATCAGAAATTGAACAAACAGTAGATCATAATCATTTGTAAACATTATATTATTTCCCTTCCCTCAAACAAAACCAGCCCTTCAACTTATCAGGTATGTCTTGAATGAATGAATGAATGATGTTTATTTTGAACATTGCAAAACACAATAAAACAAATCAACAAATGAAATATAACAAAACAAATAAATCTAACATAAGTTCAAAAAGGAGTGGGTAGAATTAAATGCTTATAAAATCCAATCCCTTCTCCATTTCTCATTATCAGTCAGTCAATCTCATTGAACCATTCATTTAAGCTTAATAAGGAAAATTATAAAGGCAACAAAAAACATAGTAACCAATCACTGTATTCCAACATATAATAACAAGTAATTTATTAATGCTCAACAACCCATATGAATGAATGAAATGAAATGAAATGAAATGAAATGAAATGAAAAATACTTTATTTATCCCAGAAGGGAAATTCAACGTTGTAGTAGTTGTTTTTTTTCTTTTTCCCAGCAATATAAATTATCTTCTCAATGGTCAAGCTCAGTTCTCCCTTAATGTTTTTCTCAGCTTAATGTTTAAACGCCTCACTTAAACTATTCCACAATTGTATCCCACATATGGAAATACAAAAGGTTCTTTTGGTTGTCTGTATGTTAAGAGTTTTTAGATTTAGGCTACCCCTTAATTATATCCCCCTCTCTATCCTTAACCCTCTTTTGAATATTACCTGGTAGTGTGTTGGTTCTTGCCCTGAACATGATTTGTACTTTATGAAATTTAACTAAATCTGTAAATTTAAGAAATCTTGACTGTAGGAAAAGGGGGTTTGTGTGGTGCTGACATTCAACATTATGTATCATGCGTATTGCTCTCTTTTGCTGTATGATTAAGTCTCGATTAAGTCAGTTACTCCACTTCATTGTTACTTGATTATTACTTATATTAGTATTGTCTAAAGCAACTTTATTATAAGAACAGTAATTGAAAATTAGCACCAATCTGTTTCATTTGTGTTATTAACTTTGAATGCAAAAGTTTCATATAACCACGAACAAAACAATATTTAAAAGCTATAAAGCTGCTAGGAAATTCTGAGCAACTAGCAGAGTTTAGGAAGATGGAAGATGGATTCTAATATGAGTTTTATATTAGTTCAAGCTTGATCTGGCAATCCTCAACACCAAGAACAAGCCAATATCTAATTTTTTTGACAACTGGAAATACTAATGGCTGCACAGCCCCTACTAGCAAAAGTATTGGGAGACATTATAGAGGCCAAGTTCTGGACACTTTCTATTTTTGATAACCTGTTAGATAGATGGGTAAAGTCAAAATAATCTGTTAAAATATGGACTTTCTATTAATGCTAAATATTCAATATGAGAATTCTTACTTACTGCAATACAGGCAGAATGAATTACACGCCCATAGTTCCTGTTTTTGAGGACTCCTTCTGCCCACTTGCTATTAATCGATGCCTCCTTTTCTTGTCCTTTTTTGGTCACAGACAGGCTTGCGTAACAGCTACTGCATGACTTTCTGACTGCCGGATTCAGAATATCACAGCTTGGACAAGGCTTGCATTTTGGTGGTGTCATGATGGCTGAACAACCAACTGGAGTATAGATGGAAAGACAAAACAAAACAAAAAGGATAAACAAATACTGAATAAGACTCACAGACAGCAACATGTGAGGACAGTATAACAAATAATGTGGCTTAAGTACCTTTAAAGTACCTTTAGTCTTTTTTATTGAGTACAAGTGGATGAAGTGGCTGCAATTTGAAGGACCTGCGGAGAGAAAACAAATTATTCAGAATCAGACACCCAATATTGTAACAGCATTCTCTTCCTCAGAATATATACATAACTAAGTGGATGGATCACAGCTGGAAATCATTTCTTTTCCCTGATTTTGCTTTTCTGATTTTACAGCCTTTCTCTAAATTAATCATACCCTCCCATTAAATAAGGCAAAAGAAAATTCACTGTCAGTGAAAAAAAAAAATTAAATAAAAAAAATTAAAAAAAATAAAAATTGTGTGTGTGCGTATATCATAAAATGCTCAAATTAAACAGCTACTCAATGGTACATCATAGTTTTTGTCTGAAATCTACCAGGCACATTTATATTTAAATTTTTGGCTAATGCTAATTACTCACCCTGGCACGACGAAAGCTAATAACATGGCAAACTTCTATGTTAATAATGTACAGTCCCACAAACTTGATATTTTTATTGCTGTGTTAAAGAGTTAATGATTAATAATTCTCTGACCTGACTCGATATCTACCTTTGTAGCTACTTACCTAACGAGTGACCATTCGATTCTGACAATTCCAATTATTTTATTTTGAAAACCGGAAAAACGAACAACACAAAACTCTATTGCAGAATACGCTAAATAGTTATCAGCTAAAATATCGGAAATCAAATGTTATATTTACATTCTCTCCACATTGATCATATAGATATAGTGTAAATACTATTTCGGCTGTGCTACATATTCATATATTAATGGGATACATGTTTTTACAACCCTAATACTAACCCTTACAACCCTGGCTCGCAAACCTGAAGAACTACAACCGTTCTGTTAATTTTTATCAAGCTGCATGGCTGGTCCGTAGGGATTTGTAGTTTTTAATCTATATAGTGTTTTTTTCATAAAATTAGAATTTGTAAGTACTATATTTACAGTTTAGAGAAGAATATAAGGGTTTATGAGCCCATTTGTTTAATTAGAATTTAAATAAAAATTAAATTTTATTTTTAAATGGTTGAAAATGTATTTCATTTGAATAAAATGCAATATTATGCAAATTCAGTCTGTTGACTGAATAGCTGAAGTCTTGAGCATTCTATAGCAGTTGGTCCTATGTCTGTAACCCTTTTTGTTGCTGAATTATGACCATTCAAAAATGCACCAAAAGTGAGGTTTAAAAGGTCAATGTTTCAAAGCAGGAGCCACATAGAACCTTCATACTGACATGTATTGTTCCCCAGGCCAAGAGCTTTCCAATGACATATTTGTTTCAGCTCTATGACAAAGTGTTGATTTTTTTCATTTCAGGGGAACAGGTAAGCCCTAGTATAGTTTCAGAGATTACTTTGAAAGCCTACTATAGAAAATTTATGTTTTTGTTTATTTGTTGTTTTTTATCAGTATAAATAGTAGGCAAAAGCAGTCACCTTCTGAGATTATTATACTGTTGACAACCTAGTCTCGTTCTGTAGAGGCGGCTCTACTGCATTGTGCCATCCTTCTGTGGTTCTTTTGTTTCAACAATGTAGATGTGACAGTGACGGTCCTGTCACTATACCTTCAATTGATCATGCGCCCTGGCTACTTGGCTAAGGGGATACCTTGGCTGACCGGTTAGTATGCATGAGTCTCCCCTGGGAGTCTGGGACTGAATCTTGCCCAGGCCCTCTGTTATGTACCTTACCACATTCTGATGTCAGTAGGATGTAGAGTCTTGAGCTGCTGTAGTCCATTCTTGTTGCAGGTGCTGATTATCAGATTGAAGCTGGCGTACCAAATCCTTCAGTTTATTATGGATTTATAGAGTCCATAATAAACTTCCACATAGCATCCTGGTACAACTTGCTTACCATGAAACATATAAACAAACTCTCACAAATAATAAGACAGGCCAGCAAGATAATTGGAACTTCCCAGACCCCTCTTACAGATCTTCACACCCAGGCAGTTACGTCTGTCTGTCTGTCTGTCTGTCTGTCTGTCTGTCTGTCTGTCTGTCTATCTATGGTCTCACTCTGCAGCATGCAGGCTCTTGTGTTTGTGTTATCAATATTCAAGTCAAGTCAGGTCAAATTAACTTTATTTATATAGTGCTCTTTATACACAGCAGCTGCCGATACAAAGCACTGAACAGAGGTTAAAACTGAAATTAAGTCTCAGGAAAAAAGTAAGAACAAATATGAGACATGAGAACAATAAAAACAATGAACAATAAAAATTTAAACATTAGACCAATTAATTAAAGAGAAAGGCAAAGTGGCTCATGTACCTGCAGGGTGGAATGCCAGAGAGACAGGCAAGTTTTAAGAAGAGAGTTAAAACCTTACACAGATGAGCCCTGTCTTAACATACAGTGGTAGCATGTTCCACAACTTTAGGCCAGCCACAGAAAATGCTCTATCCCCCCACATCTTCTGCTGAGGTCTCGGTACATCAAAGAGCAGCAACTCAGCTGACCGAAGAGGGTGAGTGGGGGCATAACGATAGAGAAGCTCAGAAAGATAGGGGGAAGCTAGGGCCAGATTTAAAAACATAAAAGAATCTTAAAATGAACCCTAAAAGTTACAGGCAACCAGTGAAGAGAGACCAGGATGGGGGAGATGTGCTCTCTCTTCCTGGTGTTCGTCAGTAGCCGTGCTGCATCATTCTGGACCAAATGGAGGCGGGGCAGGTGTTTCTGAGGTACGCCAAAGAGGAGCACGTTAAAGAAGTCAAACCTAAAATACAAACCTACTAATAGTGAACTGTGCTGTATTGTAGATCGCAAGTCTTCTCAATGTCTTCATTAGGCTGCCTCTTTACTCCACAGTTTACTGAGTCAGACTAAGTTTTGGGGTGGTAAAACAAAACAAACAAAAAACGCACATTTGAAAGGTAATTTTGTTTTTACCTTATTCCATTTAAATTTTAAAACACCTGCGCTCCAGTACACAACAGGATTTCATTGATTGTAAGCAGAAAACAACCGTTCAAAACTGATTATAGTAATGACAAAAGTCCACTGAAATGTTTTTAACAGGTTATTAATACACATTTAACATATTTACACAACACAAAACACTTTCTACTCCTTATGCATGTTGACAATGCAATTGTGCCATCCAGTAGGTGTGTAGTAATAACAAATCAAACCCAAAAAACATATTTACACAAATGACTTATAGGAAGGTGGGCCATGTGTCAACTTAGAACTCATTTACTGGCCACTGGTCTGGGAACAGCTAATCTCAACATTTGAGTGTTACCATTTCAGTGTAAAAAAAAAGAGGTAATGGAGGTTGTGCCTCACCTGGACAGAGGTATGGTAATGGTAAAATACGGCAACTATTGAACAGCACTGTTGACAAGAGTCAAAGATGTCAATTATAGTTCAACATCTGACAGTTCAGAGTCACTATCATAGTCAACAGATGTGGCATCTTTCAGAAAGTTGATGTCCTCTGCACCTGCCAGAGCTTTGAGGTAGGAGTCTCTAGCACTCATCCTCATCTCTCTGAGCTTGTTCTGCTTTCTGAGGATGATGCTCCCCAGGCCTTTCATCCCCTCTTCGTTTAGGCTCCACAGAGATTCTATAAAGTACAATAAGATAAATCTTCTATAGTTAACTTTATCCATGGTCATGAATGTTGTGTATGTTTGTATAACATATTATTTAAATACATGCCTTTCATTGCATCACCTGAAAGCAGGCCAGCAGGACAGCTTTTCCAGGGTGCTGGCATGGCTTGAAAGAGATTGCCAGTGATGGTCCATCTCTTTTACAAGAATGGTTTTCTCTTCCTGAAGTCTCTTCACTGCCATGATGAGATCAAAGGCGCGTCTCTTTGTCCTTAGGTCAACAGAGTCTGGAATATATAGATGACTATTGAATCACTGTTGTGTATTTAAACGATACATTTGAGGCTTTATGGGTTTTTTAATTATCTCAGAATTGTTGAATGAAGTAACATGTAGCATATTAGTATACATACCACTGTGTGGTAGCTGCCATAGCCAAACTGCCTCGCCTGACAGAATGGCTTCTAAGCACACAGTGTCTGTGCTTTGAACCATTTTGTTGTATTTCTCCACAACAGAAGTAAGGATCCCCTTCTCCTCCCTGATCTTGCGGCGGATCCTGGCACGACTTTTGTTGCCATCAGTATCTTTGTAAAGACGCTGAGACCGACGCCTGATACTTGCCACCAACATCTCAATTCTGTTGGCCAAGGCATCAGCATCGTGGGTAGTTGTTGTAGCTGTAGCAAAGGAGAAATAGATGGGTTTCCTTTACTTTAACTTGTAATATTTTTACAATGTCATCTAAATTTTAAGCATGTCTTAAAAACATTTATGATAAGGTAATGGGCAATAAAGAAAAAAACGATTGTAACACTCTCCAGCCTTTCAGCTGTCACGAATGTTAACAATAAGGAAATGAGCCCTATTAAAATCCATGGGTACAGAATCACTGTGAATGATCCACAACTACACAAAATTAGTAAAACAATTAATTTATTGATCAATAGGAAATGTATTTCACAGTATAATATATATACAGTGGGGCAAAAAAGTATTTAGTCAGCCACCAATTGTGTAAGTTCTCCCACTTAAAAAGATCAGAGAGGCCTGTAATTTTCATCATAGGTATACCTCAACTATGAGAGACAAAATGAGGAAAAAAAATCCAGAAAATCACATTGTCTGATTTTTAAAGAATTTATTTGCAAATTAAGGTGGAAAATAAGTATTTGGTCAATAACAAAAGTTAATCTCAATACTTTGTTATATAGCCTTTGTTGGCAATGACAGAGGTCAAACGTTTTCTGTAAGTCTTCACAAGGTTTTCACACACTGTTGCTGGTATTTTGGCCCATTCCTCCATGCAGATCTCCTCTAGAGCAGTGATGTTTTGGGGCTGACGCTGGGCAACATGGACTTTCAACTCCCTCCAGAGATTTTCTATGGGGTTGAGATCTGGAGACTGGCTAGGCCACTCCAGGACCTTGAAATGCTTCTTACGAAGCCACTCCTTCGTTGCCCGGGCGGTGTGTTTGGGATCATTGTCATGCTGAAAGACCCAGCCACGTCTCATTTTCAATGCCCTTGCTGATGGAAGGAGGTTTTCACTCAAAATCTTACGATACATGGCCCCATTCATTCTTTCCTTTACACGGATCAGTCGTCCTGGTCCCCTTGCAGAAAAACAGCCCCAAAGCATGATGTTTCCACCCCCATGCTTTACAGTAGGTATGGTGTTCTTTGGATCCAACTCAGCATTCTTTCCCCTCCAAACACGACAAGTTGAGTTTCTACCAAAAAGTTCTATTTTGGTTTCATCTGACCATATGATGTTCTCCCAATCCTCTTCTGGATCATCCAAATGCTCTCTAGCAAACCGCAGCCGGGCCTGGACGTGTCCTGGATTCAGCAGGGGGACACGTCTGGCACTGCAGGATTTGAGTCCCTGGCGGCGTAGTGTGTTACTGATGGTAGCCTTTGTTACTTTGGTCCCAGCTCTCTGCAGGTCATTCACTAGGTCCCTCCGTGTGGTTCTGGGATTTTTGCTCACCGTTCTTGTGATCATTTTGACCCCACGGGGTGAGATCTTGCGTGGAGCCCCAGATCGAGGGAGATTATCAGTGGTCTTGTATGTCTTCCATTTTCTAATAATTGCTCCCACAGTTGATTTCTTCACACCAAGCTGCTTACCTATTGCAGATTCAGTCTTCCCAGCCTGGTGAAGGTCTACAATTTTGTTTCTGGTGTCCTTTGACAGCTCTTTGGTCTTGGCCATAGTGGAGTTTGGAGCGTGACTGTTTGAGGTTGTGGACAGGTGTCTTTTATACTGATAACGAGTTCACACAGGTGCCATTAATACAGGTAACGAGTGGAGGACCGAGGAGCCTCTTAAAGAAGTTACAGGTCTGTGAAAGCCAGAAATCTTACTTGTTTGTAGGTGACCAAATACTTATTTTCCACCATAATTTGCAAATAAATTCTTTAAAAATCAGACAATGTGATTTTCTGGATTTTTTTTCCTCATTTTGTCTCTCATAGTTGAGGTATACCTATGATGAAAATTACAGGCCTCTCTGATCTTTTTAAGTGGGAGAACGTACACAATTGGTGGCTGACTAAATACTTTTTTGCCCCACTGTACCTATGATGAAAATTACAGGCCTCTCTGATCTTTTTAAGTGGGAGAACTTACACAATTGGTGGCTGACTAAATACTTTTTTGCCCCACTGTATCTATATATATAAACACACACACACACACAAGTGTGTTTTGGTATCCTTATGGGGACCGTCCATTGACTTCCATTGATTTTAGTAACTAGATTTATACCTAACCCAAACCCTTTTACTAACCTTAACCATTACTGATCTATAACTAACCCTAAGACTAACTAAAACTCTATTCACACCATACCTATAAACCTAACCCCTAACCCTAAAAAGGGGAGTCCCTCTCATGGGGACCAGGCTTCGGTCCCCACAAGAACCCTCGGACCCCAGAAAGATAGTAAAAGTCAGGAAACTGGTCCCCAGGAGGTCAGAAATACAAACCCACACACACACACATATATATATATAAACACACATACACACACACACACACACACACACAATATCTCCCCAGGAGCTTTAAGTAGCTGCCCACTGCTGTCTGGTCTAGAGATGTTCTCGTGTTCCTCCAGAAATGGGTTAAAAGCAGAGCAAGAATTTCCCAGCAGGGATTAATTTTATATAACAAAAAAAAAAATGCTACCCTTCATTTTCTAACCTTTTGCCCACTCCGTAATGTCCCTGACCCAGTCATCCAATTGGCTGTCACTGCCAACTGAGTTTTCATGGACTCAAGGTTCTGCAACTGGCTGTGCAGCGCTTTTGTGGTCTACAATGACAAAGAGAAAATAAGAAATGTTTGTTGCACAGCTTCAAATACTGCAAACATCTCTAAAAATATCACTGATAAAAATACCTTCTGATACCGGTGACTTAGGGAGTTGGCCAAATTCTCAAACTTTTGCTGATTCCAGCGCATGGCCATGAGCGTCAGCATGTCTGTGCGTCCTGTAAGCACACGTAATAAATATGTTACCATTATCATCCTTACTTATTACACTTGATGATCCAACTATATGCAGCATGTGGTCATCTCACCTGCTTTTGACATATGTTTGGTGGTCACTGCTATCCTGGATAAAAAGGCATTGCATTGTTCTACCTCCTCCCCGAGCGTTGAACCAGCCCCTTCCTGATATGCCCCACTCCACTTTACCTGGTTAAAAATAACAAAATAACCTAGAGAAGCTGTTGACATTCATATGTAGGTGTTCAGATAAAGGTAATATTTATGTACCTCACACTTGAAATCATGTGCTTTGGCATGAAATACTGAAAGGAACGGCTTCATCTTAAGAAGGTGCTGGAGCTCTGGACAGCTTTTTGTCACTTTTTGGAGGTAGGGCCAATATTTACAGGCCACATCCATACAAAAAAAGGTGCCTTGCCTACTTGACAGCTGTTCTTGCAGGTACAGGGGATATGCAAAAATTTCTCCGCTGTACATATTTAAAGCACTGAGCAGCACTCCATGTCGACACACTGCAAGCTCCAATCCCTGCTCATCTATCTTGCTGGTGGATCTTTGGGAGGTCTCTCTGGCTGCTGTCCACTCTCCTCCACAAACACCTCTTCCAGAGACCTACAGTATGGAAAATGGTTGATGCAAATGGTCTACAGATTCAGCTAAATAGACTTTTCAGTAGAAGGTTATGGCAGTCCAAAATATATACTGTAATCATAAACAGTGGAGTCTTACATGCTTGGTTGTTGTGTGAATGTAATCCACAAATTTGGTCACGTCTTCATCTTTAGCAATGAATACGCCTTCAAAGATGGCCTGTTCCTCAGATCTAAATAAAAAAAGGATTGCACAACATTTTACAATATAGTTTAAGGTTACTTTGTGAACATTAAAGAGTTATGTTTTCCTATTACCACAAACACACATGATATTATATACATTTTGGAGTACCTTGCTGCATTACTGAAACGGTAATGCTTGCGGTTTCCATCCACTGATACCGCAAGCATATTTGGGGTGCATGCTGGACAGGTGAAGAGCTCCTCTTTGCAGATATTGTCCACCTCATATCGGACAGCTTCCCACTCAAAATAAGATTTTTGGAAGCTGTCTGCTGAGACCTTCCCAGTCTATTTCAAAACAAGGAAAACATATTATAATAATCTGCAAAACTGTGTTTCAACCAACAATTGAAATAGATAAATAATGCTGTAAGATAAATAGCTTCAGTGCTCACGCGGCCATAGCGAACAGTTCGTTGATCTAGCATTCTTAAAAATGCCTTGCAGGACAGTCCGGGTGCAGCCATCTTCATTTCTTCAAAGGAATGAAAGATGTCTGTTGAATAGACTGTTGCAAAGTGAAGAGTAGCAGGCCAGTAGTTGTTTTGAATCAGGTTGTCAAGTCCAGCACTCCAAGTGGCTTGGCAGCAATCACAAACTAATTCAGGCATGCTGAGATCATATCGTCCTAGAAAAATGAAAGAAAAAAAAAGAAACATCCACTGTAAAGTAATACTTAGCCTACATTTCTCAATAGTCCCATATATTTCATAATTATAAATATTAAACATAACTTTAATCTATATAGTGCCTTTCAAAGAACCCAACCACACTGGACAGTAAAACGGATACAAAATATGTAGGAATAAATGTTTTTTAAATTCTTATCAAACTGGACAAAGTCAAAGTTCTTAACGTCATCACCGTTCATCGTGACCACAGCAACAGCCTTTCCTATTTTAACCCTCAGTGACCCTGGGGGACAACCACAAATTTTGACAGGCATCTCCAAAGATACAAGCCGCTCTGAAAAGGATAACACAACTATAGTTACTGTCATAGGAAATATAACATTGTAATGACTAAAAAGATTTCTGGACCACTTTTTAGAGAGAATTAAATTTAGAAAAAGACTCAATGGCCATGAAGTATATTACTAAAAATATACTCAAGAGATGCACAAGACTGACTGATATATTGTCCACATAAATTCAAGATTACGTTTTAGAGAGCAATTGTTAAAATAGTCAAACTAACTGATTTGATTGATTTCATTGACTGAAGCTAAACCTGTGAGAAAGTGAGAAATACATACTGCCACTAGCCACGTCTTACCACAATGGGAAAGAGCCTTATCCACAAGGATAGTTGTTGGAGGCAATGACTGAAAGAATCCAGCTATCATTGCATCTCTGTTATGAAGGGTGTGTCTGGAGTGTATGCCAACATCACATTCAGCACAGAAGAAGGGCTGTGGTCGACAGTCCCAACAACGGACAGCTGCTGTATTGCTCTCACACTGTTGGCAGATATGTGTGGCCACAAATTCTTTTGAAACGATGGCATTCACAAGACGGGGTCTCTCTGCCCTCCAGCTCTCTGACAAGACACTTTTTCGTGTGCTCCAGTTGGAGGAAGACTGAAGAGGCACTCTTGATACTTCCTGTTCATCACTAGCATCATTCAGCGAGTGCTGGAGATCTTGTAGAAAACTTTCTGTTAAGATAGTATGGAAAACTCAATTCAATTCAACTTTATTTTTTATAGCGTCAGTTCATGACAATGTCACCTCAAGGCGTTTAACAGACAAGCCAAATTCATAATAGCTTAGCTAAGGAAACCAAACAGATTGGATCGAATCTTGACTTGATCCGGTCCAATCTCCCATCCTCAGCAAGCACGGAGTGGTGGCGACAAAACTAAACTATACTATATATATATATATATATATATATATGATTATAAGGTAAACA
>SSNP01000374.1:19675-30962 GCA_006937955.1 Pachypanchax playfairii | reverse complement strand
GATCGAGGGAGATTATCAGTGGTCTTGTATGTCTTCCATTTTCTAATAATTGCTCCCACAGTTGATTTCTTCACACCAAGCTGCTTACCTATTGCAGATTCAGTCTTCCCAGCCTGGTGAAGGTCTACAATTTTGTTTCTGGTGTCCTTTGACAGCTCTTTGGTCTTGGCCATAGTGGAGTTTGGAGCGTGACTGTTTGAGGTTGTGGACAGGTGTCTTTTATACTGATAACGAGTTCACACAGGTGCCATTAATACAGGTAACGAGTGGAGGACCAAGGAGCCTCTTAAAGAAGTTACAGGTCTGTGAAAGCCAGAAATCTTACTTGTTTGTAGGTGACCAAATACTTATTTTCCACCATAATTTGCAAATAAATTCTTTAAAAATCAGACAATGTGATTTTCTGGATTTTTTTTCCTCATTTTGTCTCTCATAGTTGAGGTATACCTATGATGAAAATTACAGGCCTCTGTGATCTTTTTAAGTGGGAGAACTTACACAATTGGTGGCTGACTAAATACTTCTTTGCCCCACTGTATATATGATTATAAGGTAAACATTTCAGTTTACCTTTCACTGTCACAGCCACTCCTTACAATATTTGTGACAGTGAAAGGTAAACTGAAATGTTGTTCAGTATTATGGCAAAATGAACATATGAACATGAAATTTATATTATAACTCAGGGTGAGATACATAGTACATACTAATATGAATAAACATTGTGCTTTGGGATATTGGAGAGAAGAATGAAGTACATACCGACAGTGTCTGGAGCAAAGCCCACCTCACAGGTGGTGTCAGGAGCAGTGAAGGGAGGATCAGTCTTGCGACTGTGACCAGCTGTATCAGGAAAACATAGATACAATTCTGCATATATAAGATTAACATTTTTTTAAACATCTCAAGGTAAATTTGAAGCATGGTTATCAGCCTGAAATGGCACAAGCTCAGGATGGAATGTTGAGATGGAGAGAGAGTCTGAAGACCATCGCACATAATATTGTTTTAAAAGGATAGACAAAATAAGTTTTTTGTATTGACTGTTGGTTTCTTGAATAATATGACTGAATAAACATATCAAATAAAATCAGATCATCAAAATGTATTGATTAAAAAACCAATACTGACCCTGATTTGACTGATTCCTCCTTGATCTTGGCCTCTGAGAGAGCACGTTTCCATCTATGTCTCTCTTTTTCCACTTCACCCTTGGTTCAGGTGGTCGTGCTGCTGCCACTCCCTCCTCCACCTCACCAAGTAAATTCCCAAAACTGTGCAGGTGATGATTGAGCTCACATTGATCGACCAGGTGGTCCAGGCCCATAACTTCTGAATCACTCATGGTGGCGACTGATCAGAAACGCTGACAAGCTCACAAAGAGATGGACAGATGAGACAAACGGAGGCAATCGCTCTCTCTCTCAAACACACACATATACACACGTACACTCACATAGAACAAAGACGTGTTAACAAGACAGAGTGGTTCTAAAAAGTGCCTTTGTGTTGTTGGTTTTTGTTTCAACAAACAAAGAGTTTATGGCAGATCTGAAACACCTGTGAAGAGAAAACAACAGAACTGAGTAACTTACTCTCGTCATCATTCATCCCTACCTACAGTATGTTTATATTTATGGTTAAAACAGAGAAATTCAGGTCTCATTGTATCTACTTAAGGTTAATGAAAAAAATGAATAAAAGTTCACATTTCCATCTCATGGAACAAAGTTAAAATGTCAGAGCTCTGAGGGTGTTCATCCAAATGTATTGCTGTTTTTAATCCCATACTATTATTTTGAAAAGACACGAAATAGGCAGCGTTTTTTTTTTTTTTAGCGGTTTTCATCTTTCTAGCGGGCTTTTGTCACAAATACAGGAAATTTATTGAACTTATGAGTGCTGAACAAATCGTTCAAAGACAGCCCCTTGCTTGACAACTTTACAATGACTACAGTTAACCACCACAAACACCTAACCTTAAAAGTCATCCACAGTAACAAGTGAAATGTCAACATCTGAAGGAGCTTACATTATTAATTTTTCACATATGTTTTACGTCTTAATTAACAAATCTGTAAATGCTCAACCATAATTCTACGTATATGTTTTATTTACTTATGGCCAATTGTGCATTCCAGCCAGCAAAGCTTAATCCAAGACTTTCTCTTTTTAATTTCTTCACCATAACATTTAAACTATGCAAGTAATTTATCACATTAAATAAAACATGCATTTGACGTAGTCACACACGACCTACCTTCACAGTATTTTGGAGCGAAAGAACAGCGTCACGAGGTCAGGACACTTCGGTTCCATTACCATGGCAACGCCACGACACTTCCGGTCAGAGCAACTGCAGCGTTGGCTTGCGCAGGTTTTCCAATCTAGTCGCTCTCTCAAAAAACAAAACAAAACAAAAGAAAAATTCTCATTTCATCGAATGTCTCTCCTAGTTCCGATTTGTTAAATAAAAATATAATTGTGATTGTAATATTAAAAAAAAAAACTATGGGCAGCCGCAGTCACGCCCACCTACTTCCGTCCCATGGGAAAAAACGAAAAAATATGATGGAGAGAAAATAATTATCTTCTAATCCAAATCGTTTTCAGCCCTGGATTCCAGATATGCTGGTTGTGGATTTAAATAGAAATTTTCCATGCTTACAGGGGAAGAAAAAAATACCGCAAGCAGGCACAGCGTTTTCACTCCGACATTTCACCGCGTTTTGTCAAGAGCAGGAAAGAGGCATAAACAGAGATGAAAAATATTATAAATCTGAACATGTCGAGCCTTTTTTCATGCCGATATGGCTGGTCCCCGGCAAGAGAAACCATAGACAAACGAGGAACCGGCGTGTGACGTCACGACTGTATTCTAGTTTTTCGCATTTACTAAGGCGTTTAACTTAACAATTGCACGATCCTTTTTAAAACTCACGACACGAAAAATTTTCATTTAAATCCACAACCAACATATCTGGAATCCAGGGCAGAGAACGACTGGGACCTGAAGATAGTTTTTACCGGGTAACCGTTACCATGACAACACAGACTCCGTTGGCGCATTTCCCATGGCGTCAACATCAGACGTTGTGGGATTTCCATGCAAGTCTATGGGTTTAGCCGCCTCGTCGAAACATGACGAAAAACGGACACCCAATGAGTCAGTATTTGACGCCAAGGGACTGTGACCATTCGTCAGGCTGTTGACGCACTGGGAGTGAGAACGTGTTGTTTCAGAGCAGGTTAGTCGTTTTTTTAATGTACAACGCGCTTAACTTAAACTAAATTGAAAAAGTTCGACGGGAGCTCAAACAAATACGTCTTACTTCATCTCCGGCTCTCTCAGTAATGTATTTTGACTTGTTTCCAGTATTAAACTTTTAACTCTCGCCCCTCCCGTCAGGTAGAAGTCCTAAACCACGCCCCTAAGGTATGGAATCTTCAGACGACGAAAGAGTGTCAAACACCGGTACACAGTTCATTCAAGTACCGTAACATGGCAGAATCACCGGTAAGTGATAAGAATTAAGGCTTTTCATAAGTTTTACAGATAACACAAAAACAGTTAATTTCAAAGTTATTTCCAGGATATCAGTCTCCATGTAAATTAGCTTAATTTTAAAGCTTTTATGTAACATTCATATGGTTTTATGTTTTACATTAATGCAGATTTTAATCCTTTCTTTTTACCTTTGTGGGAAACTCTCTCGGCTGAAGACGCACGTCGTGTTGAGGAGCGTCAAGCAGCAAGGGTCACAAATAAGAAGGTAAAAATTAATAAATACTGTACTGTTGCCAGGTGTCCAGAGCTCATTCAACTGTAATTTGAGATTCTACCATTATAACAGTTATAACATAAATCAGTCTCCAATTGTAAATTCACCAACTCGCTTATAATTATATAAAAAAAAGTCTATATACCAAAAAATGTTAAAATTGTATTAGATGTTAATTCATCAATACCCTAAATTTTTTTTAAAGAAAATTGTAAACATTAAAAAAGCTACTCTGTGTATGCAGACTGTTTTCTTAGTTATATATTTTCTATACATTCTTCATATGTAACTTTTGCACCAGTCATAAGCATGTAGAAGATTAGGAACCAACTCATGTTCTTCATTTCAACAGATACGAATCAGAGGCCTAAACTTGGACTCATCAAACAGATTGCTGGAGCAATGTTTAACACGTGACCTAAGTCTCTTCTTTGACATCATGGATGAAACTCCAAGTGATCCAACCTTGGCTCCTCCAGGATCAGCTGGATGAGATCCTGTCAGTCACCTCCCGACATCTGATCAGACAGAACCAACTAAACATCACCAGAAAAAGAAACCAGGCAGAATCTTTCATCACGCTGTCGGAAAGCTCTACATTAGTGACTCAAACATGTGAGAAAAGAAAACACCACAAAGAAACACTTCAGTTTACGAGTATATGCTCTTAAAACAAACAAAACGTGTGTTTTTAAAAAGAATGTGGTCTTTATTAAAATGGAGCAGAATAAACGTCACGTTTCAAGCCAGAACAAAGTGTCTGATGTTTCATCTTGAGCAACTAGATATTAAAATCAGGCAATACAAGAACATTTTCTCTCCTGCTGCAGGTTTAGATCCTAGATACAATAAAACCTTTACTTCTGTTGGTGGACCACACAGATGAGCAGCCATCATCAAGAAAGAAACCTCACAGAAGTTCAAAACAGCAGCTCACAGCATAAAATGAGAACTGCTAACTATTCAGATTGAATTGATGTTATTTGAGGATTTCTGTCTTCTGAAACAGCTCTGACAAATAAAATCTGCTCCGTGAGCTGAAAGCACAAACTGAAAAACAATGAAACTGTGACAAAAATAAAGAAAATCTTCAGAATCTTTTTCTCTTGAGGATTTCTGGTCTCCAGTTGACCGGGTGGCTTTCTTCGGTCTAAAAGAAAGAAATGATGCGGGTTAAAAATCATCCTGCAGCCTGTAAATCAGCACAGATATGTAACGAGACACGATAACTCTCTTGTAAATTTTAATGGTCTATAAGTAAACAGACACGCCAGATACGCGCGCGCATGGACACGACGGTAACGGCAAAGATTAAGTTACAGTTAGTAACAGAACAGAAGGGGTTTCTATATCAGATATTAATAACTCATGATTGGGCAATAAAAACAAGGACAAATGTTACACGTGACACTATTTCACACTGAAGAAGTCGGTGATTATTTTTGGGGACCGTCTGACAGCTTCCGCCAGACGCGCGTGCATAAACATCACAGCAGTCTAGTTCCACAAACCTAACAGCGAGTGTGTGTGTGAGAACATCAATGGAGGACAGTGAGAGAACAAAACATGGCGGATTTCTATGGGATCAGGATACTGCCAATAATCTTAACTCCAAACAAAGGGTTTGAATCTCTGAAAATATTTTTGTAAAACTGAAAACTTGTTTTGAATCTCTGAAAATATTTTTTTAAAGCTGAAAAATGGTTTTGAATCTCTGAAAATATTTCTGTAAAACCGAAAAATTGTTTTGAATCTCTGAAAAAAGCTTTGAATATCTTGAAAAAATTCAAATAGTTTGAAAATGTTTTTCAAATATCATTTTACAGTGTTTCACCAACACATTTTCAGGGGTTCAAATTAGTCACAAACACAGCTTCAGAAAATGCATTTTGGCACTGTTATCTCTGTGCATTATTTTGTTTTCCATGTTTGAAATCTGTTAAACTCCCAATTTGAAAGAGAGATTTCAAACACTTGAAAAAAATATTTGCAAGACTGAAAACTCGTTTTGAATCTTTGAACATATTTTTGAAAGACTGAAAACTGTTTTTGAATCTTTGAAAAAAGATTTGATACCCTGATTTTTTTTCTTCTAATCTCTGCAAAATCTTTTACAGTGTTTCGCCTATACATCTTTAAAGTTTCAAATTAGTCACAATTATGGTTTCAGAATATACATTTTGGCAGAGTTCTCCTTGACTACTTTTTTGTTTTCCATGTTTGAAACCCACAGCGCACAGATCTGTCTCTCTGAAAAATCTCTACTCATAACTGAAAACTTTCTACTTGTAACTGAAAAATCTCTACTTGAAACTGAAAACCCTATTCGTAACTGAAAACTTTCTACTCGTAACTTGAAACTGACCCCCCCCCCTTCTCTCTCTCTCTCTCCGCGGCGTGGGGAGAGGGGTACCTAATGTATAAACTCTAGTCCAATCACATTTTGTGTTCACTGGAGACCAACGGCGTTCGGCCAATGACTGACACGCTCGGGGGATTGACAGACTGCTCAGTCAACGGCAGCTTTCATGCGCGCAAAACTTTCAGCGCCATCTCACAGCAGCAACAGTGGAGACCGAAGAAAGTTGTGCTGCTTCCATCTCTGCTAGATTCATGGCTGGAATCGAGGTGAGCAATTATTTTCTTACTACTTTCTTAGAGTTATAGTTGATAATCCTGTTAGGAAACACTCCTGTCCAGAGAGTAGTCAATACAATATGTAGCAAGAACTCTGTGCGTCGCTCAGTGTAAACGAACATAGCTAACAGACTGCTGGCCCAAAAGAAAAAATAACTCAGGATCAAGTCTTGGAGGCTTTTACGTTTGCTGTGTGGACTATTTACACAGCAGAAGGAGTTTGAGGTGAGCTAAAATTTATACTTTTATAAACGCGGTTCATCAGCTGTTTGCTAGCTACCTAACAAGCTATCCACTCGGCTGTTACTAACAAGACAACCATAGTACGGTTATCTTTCCAACCTGCTGTGCACCAGGGGTGGGAAACTGGCTCAAGAAAGGGCCATGTGGCTGCAGGTTTTCGTTCCAACCAAGCAGCAGCACCCCGGATTCCACTCATGTCGTTGAGGCCGAGTCCCAATGTTCCCCCTACTCACAACCACTAGCACTCACTCACTACCACTACACCCTCGAAACGAATCCACAAAGGGTAGGGCGACATAAACTTATTATCAGTAGTCGAGTTGTCAAAAAAGATTCAGGAGGGATTGTCAATTTTTTTCACTTTCAATAAAGTGTCAAGTGTTCAGTGTCGTATAAATAAGAATCCACTGTAAATAAGATCTCTGAATCCTCTCAAATCATCTGTCATCTGTTGGCCCTCCTGCCACCTCCTCCCTCTGTCTTTCTACTACAAAAACAAGATCAAGCATAAATTATTTTTTCATATTTACACAGACATAATGAGCTTTATACTAGTAGGCCTACAAAATTGAAAAAGATAAGTTTGTCTAGAGAACACAAAACTAATCGGTCGTTTTGACAGTCAAAATTTTGTCATCAGTTACTACATTAAAAATTACTTAATTACATCAAAAGGTGACTGACAGCCTTCAGATTTTTCAGTTTTTATGTAGAAAAACTAGTCAATTACAGGGAATTTACAGTTAACTGGTTTAAACCCAAAAGGTTTAATAATCGAACCTGTTCTTCCTCCTCTGAGCCCAAAATATCTGAATAGTCAAAATATTAATCACATTGTTCTATTTGTTACAATAAAACCTGCAAACACCTCTTATTCCATTTAGTAAAATTTAAAAAGGAAAAATGAGTAACAAGATCACAGCACCTCCACCCCAGTTTTAAACCAGGATAAATATTTTTGTCTCATAGAATTCCAACCATCATATCTCTGGTTTTATATGGTCCATCAATGTCAGATGGAAACACCAGCTGAATTTTCCAGTGAAGCTGACAGCAGCTCCAGGTCAACTGGTTTTCTGTTATGGCGTCTTGCAAATGATGCCATCATGTAAATAATCTCATTTGTTAAAAAAATGTGTGGTTACTTGAAGTTGCAACTTAAAAATCTACAGGCTGAAGTTATAAATCCTGCTAAAGTTGACCAGCTAGCTAGCAATAGCAGTAACTAATGACAGCAAGATAACTAGTAATATAACAATTACATGCTGCGTACCAGAATCATACTGTACATCTATACTGGACACTACTTTAGTTAGTTTCCAAATATGATTTCTTACCCTTTACTTTTCTTTTGAAATGCTCAAGAGTTGCAGCTGCTTTTCCGCAAATTTAATATCCATATTGACCCTCCATCCTCAGTCCAGCCAAGTCTGTAGACAACAGACTCACACTCGTGAACATTGTGTACACACATATTTCACAAAATCACAACAAGCAGAGCTAGCTGGACTGCAGGATGGAGACTGGAGCCGCTTGTGCATTCATGGTGCGTTTAAGTGCTGGCGGAAAACTGACTCATCTGGGTTTTCACCAGATTTTCTTCATGAACAGGTGGTTAAGTTTAACAGTAAATGCACGGTACAGTTGTTTACCCGGGGCTACACTCAAAACATCTGGGCGAAAGCCTGCGGAAAGTTGGGGAGGTCACTGCTAGTTAACAAGAATCTCAGCTGGTTTGGAGGCTACACAGAGCTTGAAAATCTAGCTGTGTCGTTATTGTGCTGCAACCTGTGGCAAGTCTATCAACTTTTGTATAGATTAAAGAAAGAGTAATGATTGAGATTCCTGAGTCATGATTTATGGCTACCCCTCTGACGTGGCGTTGTCCAACCAATTGTTTGGCCATGCTGACATTGCGGTGTAGTTTAAACCTCAAAATTCCGCTCTGCGTTGCAGCTTCTACTGTTCCCTCTGGCATCAGACATCAACCAATCATGTAGTCTCATTGCATGTTTGCGTGCTCCTGTGACCTCAGATTTTATCATGTCTTTTACTCAACATGCGTACTACTTGCTGATGATGAAACTAAAAAAGCACCCAGAGAGCGCAGACTAGGGTTGTTAAACATATTGATACTTCAAAAAGTATGGCTACTCAAACGTGTGAGTGTGTGTGTGAATGGGTGAATGACATAATGTAGTGTGAAGCGCTTTGGGGGTCGTAGGACCTGAATAAAGCGCTATACAAGTACACGCCATTTCAAATGCCATATCCGGATAGGATAACAACTTACCATGGTATCGATACTACAGTGCGCACGTCAATAGCGCCAGTCACTCGCCGGTTTCAGGGATGTTGCTAGGTACGCGTCCTGTGTCTCTGACGCATTAAAATCTGAAAGGACGCAGTAAGCTCACAGCCCGTGCATCCCAGGGACGCATCTCATTTATCCCATGTAGAAAGACACATCATGAACAACTAATTAAAACTACAGTAACTGCCAGCCATGGACGTCATTAGGTCTATTTTAGAGCGTCCTTTCTAAAATATCGTAGATGTATTGATTTAATCATTAGCTTTGTAACAAAGCCTACGCTAACTTTGTGTTATGGTGATGTCGAAATTTTCTAGCTGTCCCTGAACGCTCTACAGCAGCGTGTTTCTCACAAAGTTTCGTTTTAATGTCCTCAGTTACGAGGCAGTTTTATATTGCCTCCTTCTGCCGGTTTAGTGCTCATGGACATTGTTAGGTCAACTTTAGTTTAACTAAAGTTTGCCTGGAGCATGATGCAAAGTTTGACACTGCAAATCACAGCGGCTGGACCATTGTCATTCAGATTAGCAGCAAGTGCACATAACACCGCGAGCCCACCTGTGGTTGAGGATTTTTTTAAAAAGAAAAAAGTAAGTCATCATTCCTGCTGGTAGAGTGACTCAGATAAATCCATCTAATGAACAAATGAAAATAAAGTCTTTGTTGCTGATACAACTAGGCCATGTCATCATAAAACCTTCCTCATCCTGTTAAAAAGTTAGCATGAGGCTGTGTTTGTTCTACCGTGGTTGTGTTAGCTCTAAAAACATTTGAAGCTTTTTCACCACCATGATGACCTGAATGACAGAAGCTTTATAGTGAACAAAGTCATATTATTGAACCAGTCCAAAGTGCAGTAACAAACAGAATGCAGCAACATCATTGCATTCCAAAACACAAGCAAAGAAGGCATGCAAATAGAGGACATGTCTAAAGCCTCCAATAAGCTGCATGCTTGCATTGTTTTATTGTTGTTTTGTGGCTTTGAGTGCACATTTCTAATGGTATTTTATTGTTTTGACAGGGTCGTCTCGTTCTTGAAGAACAGTTATTTGAACGACTTCAACTGGGACTCCAGCAAGCCCTTTCAAGACGGCCTCTTGATTTGGACTACCTACAGTTTGTGTGCAACAATGCACTGATCTTGTTTCAATCTTTTGCTGACCAGTTAGAACTTGATGAGCATATTGTGCAGCAGTTGAACTACATATTGGAGCATATCCAAGTTGTGTTTGACAACAATCTAACTGTTGCACACATAGACACAGCTGTGGGGCCAAAGGGAAGACCCAGACTCCTTATTCAGAGAGAACAGTTGCATCATTTGTTGGAGTCTCAGTTCACAGTACCATGTATAGCACAGTTGCTGGGGATATCAGTACGCACTGTGTTCCGTAGGATGCAAGAATATGGATTAAGTGTATCTGGATACTACAGCACCATGACTGACTCAGAACTGGATAACCAAGTGAGGGCTATCAAAACCCAGATGCCCAATGCAGGATACAGGAGTGTCAAGGGACAGCTCATGGCTATTGGTAGTCGTGTACAATAGGAGAGGATCCAGGATTCAATGCAACGTGTAGATGCAGCAGGAGTCCTGGCCAGACTTGCACGGCTTGGTTGCACTGTGCGGAGAACATACACTGTGGGAGGCCCCCTTGCATTGGTGCATGTTGACACGAATCACAAACTCATCAGGTACTGTTTCCCAAACAGTAACTATCCCATTTTCTTTTCCCACATTTCAAAAGTACAGGGCTATATATATATACAGTGGGGCAAAAAAGTATTTAGTCAGCCACCAATTGTGTAAGTTCTCCCACTTAAAAAGATCAGAGAGGCCTGTAATTTTCATCATAGGTATACCTCAACTATGAGAGACAAAATGAGGAAAAAAAATCCAGAAAATCACATTGTCTGATTTTTAAAGAATTTATTTGCAAATTATGGTGGAAAATAAGTATTTGGTCACCTACAAACAAGTAAGATATCTGGCTTTCACAGACCTGTAACTTCTTTAAGAGGCTCCTCGGTCCTCCACTCGTTACCTGTATTAATGGCACCTGTGTGAACTCGTTATCAGTATAAAAGACACCTGTCCACAACCTCAAACAGTCACGCTCCAAACTCCACTATGGCCAAGACCAAAGAGCTGTCAAAGGACACCAGAAACAAAATTGTAGACCTTCACCAGGCTGGGAAGACTGAATCTGCAATAGGTAAGCAGCTTGGTGTGAAGAAATCAACTGTGGGAGCAATTATTAGAAAATGGAAGACATACAAGACCACTGATAATCTCCCTCGATCC
>SSNP01000374.1:0-12007 GCA_006937955.1 Pachypanchax playfairii | reverse complement strand
ATATGACAGAACTTTGTGTTTTATGTGTTTTCAGGCTGTTTTGGACCTGGGGAGTCACGTTTTAGAAGGATATGACAGAACTTTGTGTTTTATGTGTTTTCAGGCTGTTTTGGATGGGAGAGCGGGGTAATTAGTGCCAAGGGGCAAGTTGTGCCACCCCTGTTTTCTAGAAAACCATAGAAGAAATTGATCATGTGACCCCATAAATTTGAAGAGGCATCCATTTTACTCAATCTGAATAGAGGGGAGGCACTTGGCTTAAAAGGTAAGCACCTTTAAGTTAAAAATACACTTTTTTGGCTTCCAAAGTAAAATTTTAGTGATCAAAGTTTTTTAACTGGGATTTTTGAACAGTTATAGAAAACTCTGAAAACAGTTCACATATGTTTTAGTGCTTTAGTAAGCTATACCTTGGGTTTATTCACTCAACACAATGCTAGCTAAAAACAGTTAGGGGATGCATTTAATTCAAAATGGTGGGTTTGGGGTAATTTGTGCCAAAGGGCCTGGGTTAAGTTGTGCCAGTGGCAGAGAGGTGAAAAGGGCTCTCAAACATGCAAATCAAGTCAAACCAAAGAAGAAAACAGAGTTGCACAAGATGACGGAAAGCCCCACCACTGATGAGGAGTCACAAGATGGCCTGGAGAAGACCTACAACAGAGAAAAGGCTGAGAAGAAGAAAGGGAGTGGAAGTAAGGCAGGAGTTCTGAAAGAGTCTAAGCCAGGGGTGCCCAAAGTCAGGCCTCGAGGGCCACTATCCTGCATGTTTTAGATGTTTCCCTGTTTCAACACACCTGATTCAAATGAACAAGTCGTTAACAGGTTACTGCAGCACTTGTTGAAATGCAGAGGATTAGAATCAGGTGTGTTGAAGCAGGGAAACATCTAAAACATGCAGGATAGTGGCCCTCGAGGCCTGGAGCTTGACACCCCTGGTCTAAGCCAAAGAAACCCAAAAAGAAAGTGGCCTCCAGTAGCTCAGAAGAGAGTGATTTCCCTATTCCACTTAGCGATGCCACTGAGTATGAGAGTTCAGATTTCCAGAGCAATGATGATGATGCCCAAAAACTGTCTGCTGGTGACTTTGTCATTGTTAAGTTTGAGGGTAAAACCAAATCCTTTGGATTCGTGGAGAATGTTCAAGGTGATGAGATCAGCACAAAATTTCTGAAGCAAAGCTATAAGAGGTCTGTTGATGGTAAGCCCATCTTCACATTTAAAGAGAATGATGAGGGAGTCATTCCTAGAGTTGATGTGGTTAAAAAACTACCTACACCACAAAGGCTTGGTGGTACGGCAAGAAGGGAGCATAAATTCACTTTTCCATGCAGTCTTGATAAGTGGGATGTGCAATAGTAAAGCAAATCTGAAAATATTTGGATACATTTAGAGCTGTTCCCTGCTCATATAGTTTAGCTGTATGCTAGCCAGCATTAATATGACATTGAAAGGTCTCGTGGTTCATTCTCTTCCCTTTTGTCACTGAAGAGACATTGAGTTATAATCAGCAGTTAGTGGAACCATAGTTAGAAATGGTGCTGAATTTAAATGTGGCACTGTAATGTTTTGTTTTCTTCTAAGCATGTGTCCATGTGGTGCTCGGGCTTATTTCAGTCAGAAAAAGAGATTTTCAATGATGTTGAAACCTTAAATAAAGACAAAATAAGTATTGTTTTTTGGATTTGTCTTGCTTTTATATAGCATTCTCATTTGTAAGATTAAAATGGGCTGTTCTACCTAAACTATTAATGGCACAATTTACCCCGCTGTATTTTAATGTGTAGCACAATTTACCCCTTGCCTGGGGCAAGTTGTGCCACAACACCACTTTTTTTTGTAAAGCTATATTTTTCAAGCAATTTATTCAAGATCCAAAGTGGCTTTTCCCAATAATACACAACACCCTAAATTATGTGTACACATATAAGTTGGAGACATATCTGTAATCCCCTTGCTTAAAACGCACTTGAAGTAAAAATTGGCACTATTTACCCCGCTCTCCCCTACTGTATCTAAAGTTTAGCATTTCTATCAGCTCTCATCGATCCCTCACCGTTACAGCAAGCAACATGTTTGTCCTCCACGAAGGCTTTGACGAAAACTTGAGAGACAGGAGGAAGAAGAAAATAATGTTATTTTAAAAAGTGAAGGACCTGATCCATACCGTTTTGAACCTGAAGCTACTAACAGGGTCACTAACAACCAGTAGAGGACTGGTTTCACCGTATTTCATCCCATTATTTGAGCAGCGGGAGATCACCGATGCTGATGCTAATGAAAGTCAACAGAAACTGCTAGCCTGTCATTAAAGGGACTTAAGGCAGCTGGTTGGAAAAACCAGCAAATCAACGTGTTTGCTAAGGCTATTGTTATTAGCCTTTGTTAGCACAGCTTGCGTTGCACTTCACATATGCCACATGAAAAATGTGAATTACACTACAAGAGCATCCCACTACATCTATATTAAACACTGCTACATGTATGACTGACTTAATGCAACAAAATTAGGCAGAGATGCAAATAAATGTACTATTACAGGAGCTACTGCTGCTGCTAACACTGTGCGCAGCCATTTTTTAATCTGAACTCGGTGGTGCTGTGGTAGCTCCCACTTTCCGAGTAGGAATTCTGACTTACGGGGGCATTCCAGCTGAAACTTCCGACTGGGAACTCGGAATTTCCGATTTCCTAGTTGAAATGGAACGCACTTTAGCTGCTGCTACATGCACGAAGGAATGTGATTACACAAACATACAGCCAAAAATATGGCCACATCTGAAAGGCATGTGGACTTTTAAGACGATTTAGCTTTTTTTCCACCAAACGAACCATCTATGAACCGGAATACACTGACAAAGGAAGTAACACGACCACCAGGAAGCAAAGTATGATTCCACAGCTGGTAAGAAACAAATGTTATGAATAATTTTTCATGCAAGGCTACTTTTATTTTTTAACACGCAAGTTTACTAGTTTAACACAAGCATTTACAGATTGCCGTGTGTTATAACAGATTTCCCTCGGGTGTTCTGTAGAGTGGATAAGATCGTTTTTTAAATGACAGGCTAGCAGTTTCCTATTGACTTTCACTAGCATTAGCATTGGCGATCTTCTCCGACTCGAGCAACGGGATTAAATATGTTAAAATTGTCTTCAGTGACACTGAAAAGTAGTAAATACAGAGTGATGACGCAGACGATGGGGCTGAACGGACTTAGAAGTGGGGTCTTGGCCCCTAGCCTGGACAAACCTCATCCAGGAGCAAAAACTGGGGCTCTTTTTGTTGGGAAAAGTGTGGACATGATGTTCAGAGAGACTTGAATTTGTGCAGGATGCACAAACACAAGTATTCACCATGGTGATGTTCCTGAAGTCCGGGATAAAACCAGCCGATGCCCGCAGTAAACTGAACTGACAGCCGCTGGCGTTTGGGCTCGTTTACCTTAAAAGACGTCACGTGACAAGAAGAGTTATGTTTTTCAAAGCAATGGATCACAGACGAGCTGAATTCAGTGTAATTATTACATATAAGAACATTTTCACAAGCTTTTATTTATGTCACAGTGTCTCTCATACTTTTTACAAATGGCATATTGTGGTAAATTCAACCTGAAAGATGCTCTTTAATAACAGCTATGAAGCCATTAGCCTCAATGTCAACAGAGCAGCAGAGACCCTTTCACCAACGTCACGTCCGATTTGCCGCGAGCAGCGCCACCGTCTGGTCACATGCTGAAATGCAGCTGCATTTCCTCATTAATGCAGGCGCGCTTGTATTTGTTACATAGATTGTCATGAACAACGTTTTGGTCAATAAAACATGGCGACAAACGTAATTTCTGCTGTCAGGCATGGTGCTGTCCCTGTCAGGTTTAGCCTTTCTTCCCTGAAGTGAAACTGAGAAGCTGCAGTGAAGCATTTCACCAAATTTTTGTCATTACTTAATCCTGATAGACATATGTACTTTTCAGAATCAAAAGGCTGTGGCGAGATGTGTGGATGGCTGTCACATGGATTTTTTATGATGTGCTTCACACACTGGAGGAAGACTTTCTCCTCGACATCACCAACACAATGCACCTTTTCTGTGTGCATTATGTTTTTTTACCTCGCCTTCGAGCAGCGCTTGATGTCTTTACATCTGGCTGGAATAATCATCCCCTCAGGTACAGTGTAATTACATTGTAGTGTCATGGTTGCGTATAGTACCTTTATAATGTTCTACTTTGTACATTATGATAGAAAAAATTGTCATTCTTGTAGTCTCTGGGGCAGAACTACCATACCAACATGTCAACTTGTTACATGTTAACATATTTCTTACAGGACAGAGGGAAACCACACACCAGAACAACTGTGGCATATGGGACAGCTCAACACTGCAGTTGAAGAAGGAAATATTGAGGTAGGATCATTTTAAGAAACCCTGTTGTTGTTTTGTGTTTCAAATTTTTAAAATTCAGTTCAAATTTATTTATATAGCACATTTCGAACAGCCTCAGCTGACCAAAGTGCTTTATAACGGTAAAAGCACCAAAGTCAAAAAATAAGTAAAACACTTATGTACCATATACTTTGATCATAATAACTTTATCATTGAATCAGCTTCCCAGTACAAAAAAATGTGACTTTCAGTACAACGCATCCAAGATCAAA
This sequence comes from Pachypanchax playfairii, assembly GCA_006937955.1. Lineage (NCBI taxonomy): Eukaryota > Metazoa > Chordata > Actinopteri > Cyprinodontiformes > Aplocheilidae > Pachypanchax > Pachypanchax playfairii. The sequence goes on along the minus strand of SSNP01000374.1, from coordinate 7,351 downwards.
CAGACACACAAACAGAAATACAGCAACCAGGAGGACTTAAGGCAGCAGCCACGACAGCGCACCAATGTTTGCAGATACACACTGAAAAACACAACATTGTGGAAGGTACTGGGTGAGTGAGAAAAAAAGCAATCGACTCTGATCCCTGTTGAGGAGGACTGGGCAGAGGCTGAAAAAAACAAAAACAAACCCAGAACAGAAAACCACAAGACTCAGACATCATAAACATGTGACACATGGGATCTCCAAGATGACAGGGCGAGGACGCTGCTGATTCCTTAGCTGCGCATCCGACAGCCCACCTGCTCGAAGGGGGAGGGATGGGACCAAGGCGGACAAGCCAGTGAGAAATAAGGAAGTGTTCTGTCTGTAGATGAGTGAGCGAGTGCACGTGTGCATGCATGCGTGCGTGCATGCGCAGTATGTGGCTGGAGTTCAACATCTGTCCAAACATTCTGTCATGATGGTGGGAGACAACCTTGTATGCTGTGCCAGGAGGGGGAGGGGGAGAGAGCATCCGTCAGCAAATTCTTAAATTGATGTACTTTAGTGTATTTAAATGTACACAAAGCAAGCAGATTACTTTTATTTCTGAAAATATATATTGGGGGTTTAAGATTAAAATGATTGTGTGTTTCTCATGTTTTGGACCAGCAAAATCCAGAAATGGACTGGGAGGATGGCCTGATGACCCCCGAGACCTCTGCTGGAGTTCAGGTTCCTGAATTTCCAGTGCCCATCTCTGATGAAGATCTGTCAGCTCTTCGGTCTGCAATTGATCCTGTAGCAGATGATGAATCATATGGCTATAACCTTTATATCGAGGTGTTGGCTTTCGTCACAGAAAGACTACAATATGCCGTTGACACAGATTGAAGTTCTCAGTCGCCACGACACAATTTCAGTCATTTAAAGGGATAGTTCAGGTTTTTGGACATGAATTTCTGTGAAACCTTCACCATCTCTGGCTCTGATGTAACAGTGTCGCTACTGTCATCAAGCCTCCTGCTCTAAAAAATGGCCACGTCGTGTAGTCATTTGTTTACAGCTGCTAGCTTGTAGGCCATTTTTATTGGGGAAAAATATGTACAAGCCCTGTATATAGCCTACTTATGGCTTCATCGAGAAGACCAGATCGGCTTGCGACTCCCCACTCCTTCAGCAGTCAGGACTGCTGTATAACAAAATGACGCGAACTTGTAATTTTCTCAGCTGTGGGAATATAAACATTGCTGGCGGCGCACACTTCACACTACATATTTTTTCACACTAAAAATGGCCAACAAGCTAGCAGCTGTAAACAAATGACTACACAACGTGGTGATGAGCTATTAATTGATTTCTGTTTACAGGTACTTGAGCAAATATGCGGCAGAGTAAAGTAGTCCAAACTGATGTCAAGGTCTGACATAATGCCTGGATGTTTTAAAATTGTTGAAATAGTCTCACAAAAGCTTAAAAAACTTTTTTTGACCGCACCCCAGTACATGCTCAGAACTGCTCTTTCTCTGGTACATTATTAGCCATTTTTTAGAGCAGGAGGCTCGATGACAGTAGCAACACTGTTACATCAGAGCCAGAGATGGTGAAGGTTTCACAGAAATTCATGTCCAAAAACCCGAACTATCCCTTTAATTTGACTTGTACAGATATTGTTTGTTCTATTACATGATATAAGATATGCTACCTTTAGTTTGATGGAAACTGACATTTGTAATCTTATGAACATCAACTCTCTGTTGAGCAACATTTACATATATTGAGAGCCTTCTTTTGTGGGCTTTCTGACATTTATAGATATTGTTTCAGATTTTATCTTGTAGATATATTGTGCATATCTTTGTTATGAGTTTTAAATTGAAACAAAAGTTTTTTTTAGGTCTCCTTTTATTTGAATGTTAAATGAATCGTCATTTTCCTTTTCCTATGCAAACTTCTAACAAAGTCTTTGATCAATAAATCAATGCTCTTTTGTTTGGCTCTCTGTACATACATTTGGCAAGGTCCTTCTCATCTCTTCCAAAATTGTCATTTTCTGAATAAGCACCTTGTAGGAAATATGATGCAGATAGAAAAAGTGTTGTCAAATCTGTAGCATAATGTGACTAACCAATTATGATAAATGATGTCAAATCCTCAAAATTGAATGATTTTATCTAATAAGGATGATTTTGAGCATCAAATGGGTGGAGTCTGGTTTCCCTATGTCAGGTTAAAAATTTTTTGTTATATTGCAAGATTACTTTTCTCTCTGCACAAGTGAGGTTGCATAAAAGTGCACTGAAAATATGTCATATGTCACATTGTAGAGTTAATTAGGTAGAAAAATGTTACCACATTTCAGACACCATATAACTTCATGGAATCTACTGTGATTATACAAGTTACCTTTACACAATTGGTATTGATATAATTCAGGAGAACCACACTACAATCCCTCATGTATTGATATGGCAATCTATGTGACAGTCACTATAAAATGAAAAGAGCAATTGACATAGATTTACTTTTCTGCCTATTGGGGGTATATCTTGTCATTTTCTGAATAAGTCCATGTAGAAGGGACCATCTCTCATTTCAATTAGATATTGATGTTTGGTGTTTTCTATAATGTCCAGTGATGCCCTGGCTTCAAGTAGACCCATACAATGTTTTAGACATCATTGTGACTTGATACGAGGTCCATTGTCTGCAGACTAGTCTGAGAATTCATTGTTGCAGCTGAGGCTGTACATTATCTATAAACAGTGATTTTTGGTTGTCATTAGTGGTAAACTGTGTAGACAGATTTTTTATGTTCATGTCACTTTTTAACAAAAAAAACTTGTCCTGTCCAGCATCATAGCAGCAGAATAATGGTGTCTGGCTGCCTTGTGTTGGAAAGATTTGCTTTGCCAAGGGGGGCTTTGTGAGTTTTACACTGCTTTTGATCGTCTGAATTAATTTAATTTCATTTTATGAAATACTTGCTTATAACTGTGTTTTACACAATGCTGCTGGACCCGAGGAGGGAAAAGAGATCAAAAGAAAGAGAAAAATGAGAGATGGAACATTGAGCGAAAAGAGAAGAAAGAAAAGACCTGATTAATCCAGGTGTGTCTGAACACAGTAAATGGCCAGACACACCTGCATCAATCAAGGCTTCCAGTAATGAAAGACAGGAAACAAAGGTGACCACATAAGTTCAGGAAGTGGTGGAACTGTGCACAGAGCCAATTAATGTGTAGGAACTGTTCTAAATTCCATCCTACAATTGAAATTTAGAATAATCATAAGTACAAAAAAATCTGTCATACGCACAGTATTAAGTTGTTAATTCCCACATGTAAATCACCTGCTCGTGCACGTTCATGCTCATTTGCATCAAGAAATCCACTCATTTCACCATATATAGACCTAAAGTGACATCACGTCCCTTAGGGGTCACGAGGAAATCGCTGGTTTCTCCTTGGAGTGATGGAGAGACAGAATTCATTTCTACAGAGTGTAAAACCAAAACCTCTGTGTAGTTCACTCATTCAAGTTAAGGTAATATTCATACTTTTAAAATACATTTGAAGGGGAATTTCTAAAGTTTAAGTGCAGGATATTTATTGGGATTTTAAATAAATAATATCCTAAGAAACAAAGGTAATTGCAGAAAAAGTCAAACTAAAACTAATAAAATGAGACAAAGCAGGCAGTATAAGTCAGCATCAAGGGGGGGGGGGGGTCTGTCTTTTCTTTTGGAAGAGATAAGATTGTTAAATTTCCTGATATCAAACTATATTTTAAATAATGATTTAAAAAGCAATGAGATCCAACAGAAGCTCTAGCTTTGGATGTACTTTATCTTGAGAAACTCTTTGATTAACATGCTTGGTTTTTAAATGTTTTCCAGAGGTGAAGGAGACTTATTTAGTTGCACACATTCCCTGCATCATAGCAGCACCCCCATCTGATCTGATTATAAATTGTTCTATTGAATTAAATATGTTTTATTTTGTTTGTTTGTTGTTTTTTTTTAACACAGAGGTTGCAAATGATCAGGGAATGTCCGGCCCGACTCAAGTCGTTAGGGTGACCAGGTGATGATAAAGCCTTTGTGGGACAGGGAGTATGTTTATGAGAGACAATGTGGGACAATTCACATCAATTCATGGTTTCCTCATGCCACACCGCCTCTCTGACACGGAGCTGCCGGTAGCCCCGCCCTTTTTAAAGACACAGGTAGATCAAACCACTTTGAGGAATAGGAGGGTCAGGATCGTTCAACAGTGGGGAAAAAATGTATTAATATCCTAAGAAACAAAGGTAATTGCACTGCCTGTGTTGTACATACAATATTGCTATATTATTATGTAATCATTGTATTTGGGTTGACAATTTCGGGTGAGGGGGAGGATGGGGGGTGGGTGACGTTGCATGTGTGCCCCCCCCCCACTTGGATTTCCGCCTATGGTTGCGCCACCTCCCGAACGCCGCACTGTGCAGGCTACTTGCAGATCAGACGTCTGACAGCGGAGTTTGCGTGGTTCTGTGCGCAAGTGTCATGTATGGGTGCAGGCAAAACTCATCAGGAGATACATCTCAGCCCTCAGCATATCACCGACTTGCTGTCTCATGTAGTTTCATTGGTGGGGGCACGGGGTGGCAGGCGGGACACAGTGTCAGTTTGTGTGACACGTGAAATAATAACCAGTGGAGGCAAGGAGGAGATTTAGTAGTATTTACAAGATAAAAAAATACTATGAGTTCACCATCTACCACCATTCTGCAAAATCTCTTTTTTTAACACGCACAAGTGCACCGTGAACCCCAAATGGCAAAAAAAAGAAAAACAGCCGACGTGCAACCACATCTCTACCTCAATTTCTCCCGAATACACATAGGCCTAAATATGTGAATGGTGACTGTAATAATTTAATTTATAATTGCAGGATATATAATGATGAAGGCTCATTTATATTGGATGTTAACACGCACAATTGCTTCCAGGTAACGACAAATACGATCCTTTAGTGAAAAACTCAGGGGTAGACTACTACGCAAGACTCCACGTCAAGTCTTGAGCACTCGAAAAATTTGTTCGGGCCCGAGAGACGACTAGAAATATGAGAAAATTGGTGAATGCGGTATTTTCTCCTAAATCAGTTGTAGGAGCCATTTAAGAATAAATCTGTTCATACGAGTGCTTCTTGCATGAGGCCTGTTGTGATTGACCCTAAAATATGGTAGCCTTTTTTCCTTACCTCAGATTTCAGTCCCACACAATGTCTCCTCATCAACTGTCTATGTGGAGGTATGAGTGTGTGGGTCTGTGTCCCTGTCCCTCTGAGTGAATGAGTACATGTTAGTGTTTTTTTTTGTGTGGGTGGGAGGGTCGAATTTAATTTTAATTTTCTATTCTTGCTCTTTGTTTTTCTTTTTCCCTTTGTTTGGAGTTGAGAGTAAATACATGCCGAGCACAAAACATTTACTGAAAATTATTTTTATTCAGCCAGGGCTTTCAAATAAGACCAACAATGTTTACAGTGCATCTATATTATGCTATTTCAGAAAAGTAACATTTTCTGTGCGGCGCAATAAAGTGCAAGTACAGTAACAGGAGTTCAGAACTGATAATAAACAAGACTGCCATGTATCTCAGGCTCTTAAACAGGGGGAACAGCTCAACAACGTAACAAACTTCCCAGGGGTCACTAATCAGTGCAATTGTTTAGTCGAACATGTACTGTGACCAAATGCAATCAGTGCAATCCAAAACCACTGTCCACAGTGCTAATGGAAGCTTCCATAGCGTTTTTGAATGCTTCGTAGCTCTTGAAATGACCAGGGATACGCAGGGTCTGGAAACATGTCCTGGACGTTGGGAACTGACCACACCTGACCTCCAAGATGAGCTGCCCAGAAAGGATTTCCCATCCAGTCCAAAACTTCAAAAGTTCAACAAGAGAGTCTGCTGGAGCTAAAAGAATAAAAATAAAACCAAAAAATAGTAAGTGGAATTATTCATGCCTTAATATTAACATTTCAGCTTTATTGCAGGAAAGTAACCAAAACAAAAGGAAATCTTTGAAATCATGCTTAAAATTCACATTCATTCATATTGTCAACTAGGTGCACCAACAGACGAGTAAGGAGTCCACAGTTACATAGCATTTATAAAACAGGTGTTTCTCACCCCTAATAGTGATTGGCTGAGCAGCGTTCCATGCAGTGTTATTTTGAGTGTAACCAACACATAGCCTTGGTAAGACCATCAGAAAATATCCCTCCGCCAGTGTCAATGGACATTGAGCGCAGAACAGTTGGTTGCTAGGCAACACAAACTACGTGTTGATTTGATTTTTTTCAAGACTTCTGTTTTACCACAAAGTGAAGTGTCAACTGTGATTGGCTGGGTGGCCTGAGCCTGGATGATGGTTGGATTTTATTTCCTCTTGGGCGTGTTGACTCGCATTTCCAAAGCAGAAATGTTGGCACCGAGATCATCTAGTAATCATAATAAACCTGAGAAGCACCGCAGTGCAAAACTGTGCGATGCTGGTTTAGAGGCAGCAGATTACGTCTGTGAAGGGACAGAAGTGTGAGAGTCTCTGTGCTGACATCCATATGCTGATGACAGGACATGGTGGAACAACATCCTGCCTCAAGCAGCGGCACGACGACGTTAGGCATATGTCTGCATAAAACAAACCTATCGCCAAAAGCACACCACCATTATATTAACATACTATTAATTATTTTATTATTCATCTAATTATTAATAATTATTAATGTACATAATTAACATTCCTTCATTATATTACAGCCTAAATAAATTCACAAGTTATATGAGGTATAATTATTTATTTGACATTTTCAGTTTTTTTCATTTGCATATTTACACATTTATTCTAATCTGACAACAGTTCAGTTTATCTCATCAGAGTTTGTTCTCTTGCAATACATACACCATTCAAAGTCAGCCCCATTATCTTGTTTTCTTAAACATTAAATGAACAAGAGTTTGGCTGATCTTAATTTGGGGATATTCATAACATATGTGACAGACAGCTATAAAAGCTGCTTCACTTCTGTAGAGCTGTCCCCGAAGGACAAACAGCTCTGACATATGCCCTTCTTTGACAGATTCATGGTCAATTGTAATATCTACTGGCATAATCACGTTACTACCTCACATCTACACTCACCGGCCACTTTATTAGGTACACCTGTCCAACTGCTCGTTAACACTTAATTCCTAATCAGCCAATCACATGGCGGCAACTCAGTGCATTTAGGCATGTACACATGGTCAAGACAATCTCCTGCAGTTCAAACCAAGCATCAGTATGGGGAAGAAAGGTGATTTGAGTGACTTTGAACG
>SSNP01000373.1:210820-216136 GCA_006937955.1 Pachypanchax playfairii | reverse complement strand
AGCCAGCCTATCTTAGTTTATTTACAGATAATCAACACAAGCTTAAAGATTAAAGTAAATCTCAGAAATGAAATGTGAATCTTTCCATGTGCTGAAAAACCGATATGATCTAAACTTTCTACATGTTACAGCTGATTCATGAAAAGATACAAAAAACAGTTGGAGGGGAAAATGAATCCAAACAACTTCAGAAAACAAAGTTTCTGAGCAGCAGCTTCAGAACTGAATCTGAGGACTAAGATGAAGAACAGCAGCAGGAGCTGAGAGACAAAACCAGCTGGGAAACACAACAAATGAAGGTTTAGATGAAACTGAAGCGAAGAAACTCACCATCCTGATCTGTCACAGGGTCAAAGTTCATCTGCAGTCAAACGCAGGAGGGAAGGAAGTGAGCATGCTCAGAGGATTTTTTTCCCCAAGAAACTTTATTTACAACAACCAGGGACAGAGACTTTGAAGCTTCTCTGAACATGAAACTTCATCAAAAGCAGAAAGCAATGAATCAGTGTTCACTAAGTACCTTTTGTTTTTCAATTTCTCAACTCACAGTTTCCCCGATTTAAGCCAATTGAGCATATTTGCGAAAATGAATGAAGTAGAGGCAACAAGCTAGGTGCGCACATAAATTGTGTAGTAGAAGAAGAAGAAGAACTTCTTCTACACTTCATTTCTAGATGAAGTGCATTTTGAATAGTAATTTTAATTGTCATTTTAAAAATTTTTAAAGAGGAAATATTTATTTACACATCTGTATTGTGTGAGGAAACAACACTATTTTGTAATTATTATTACATTTTTCACCTCGCGCGCCCCCTAGTGGCAGCTCGCGCACCCCGCACCACACTTTGGGAATCCCTGGGTTAGGGAATCATTTCAAACCAGTAAGAACCAAGTCAGGTCCTGAGCAGAGCCTGAGTAGAACTACACCAGAATCCGACCTGAACCACTTTGTTTTTGTAACTGTGAATCCAGGACATGTGGATTTCAGAACTGGTTCTTAAACCTGATCCTGGTGTCAGTAAAATGCTGATTTAATGTTTCTGACACATTTTGTTGTTTCTGGTCTTTTACTGTCACCTGCTGGTTGAGTTGGAGCTGTGCATCATCCATGAGCGAGTGGAAAGTTGTGTCTCCTGTCCAATTGTAGCTCCGCCTCTCACCCAATGACAGACACCAGCTCACTGTGATCCTGGACAGGATGGTGGTTCTGTTAAGAAGTTTTTCTAACAAATCATCATTTTAAAGAATGTTTAGTTAATCTGAATCAATGCAGCAAATATAAAATGTAAAGGTCCTGTATCATAAAAAATCAACTTTTTGGAGCTTTTAACCATGTTGTGATGCTGTTTCTTTATTTAAAAGACCTCCAGAGTTGTTTTTGGTTTAATTCGTGCATTCCTGAGTAATCCTCCTGAATCCTGCGCTCTGAGCAGCTGCTTTACTCGCTCATGTAAAACGGCTGAGTTTGAACCCTGTTACGTCACGGTGTCGTATCAGGAAGTTCCTGACCAATCCCTGCTGCCCCTGTAGAAGGTACGAGGCGAGCTGCGAGAGTCTGAAACAATTTGTCAGGAGCTCATCACGGCAGATGTCTAACCTACAGCCCAGAGTTCCCACACTTCAACCACCTGCTGCTTTTTATTAGCATGAGCTGCTAATAAAGACTTATCAACTCGACCCTGCTAATCACGTCAGTATGACTCCAGCTTTACAGCTGAGCTCCACGTCACCGCAGCCCGTCCCACCACCGGATAAAAGACACAGTCACTCACCCTGCCAGCGCTCAGTCATACGTCCCGTTTGCCACGAGCTCCTGTTAGCCTCATTAATCCAGCCTCAGACCTCATACCTGTCCCGGTCCATCTCTCTCTCTCTGTCCACCTCGTTCTTGGCTGTTGGTCTCGCGGTCAGCGACTACGGTCGCGGCGTCCAGAAACCCGCTCCTCGCCTACGACCTGTCTCACCTCACCCGTCCGATCCCAGTCTTGGTGTCATCTCCCGGGTCGGATCGCATCCAGTCACGAGTTCTTCCCTCCAGACGCTCCTCACCACCGAGCGTCCTCTGACAAATTAGCACCTCCATTTCGTTGTATTTCATTCTAAAAATGTCTCGTCGAAAATGTGCATTTGGCTGCGAGAGTTACAGAAGTTTATTTAGTGTTTCTAAACAGGCCAATCGCACTCACAGTTAGGAGGCGGGGTTTTAGGTAAACCGAGCGTTTTACTTCCTGGTTAAAGAATAACTTGAGAATATAAGTTATATTTCAGGACAAATGAAGTGAATATAACTCAAACAGTAAGGTTTTATCATATATGTGCCGATCCCAGACGTTGAAAACTGTAAAATAGCATGAAACAGTCCCTTTAAAGTCTGAAGTTCCACCTTCATGTTTCTAAAACAAACATCAGATTGTTGTTCCTGCTGCAGGAGATAAACACCAGCCTCCACCAGGATCCTGAAGGAATCAGCTGTTATAAAACTGGTTGATGGATGTAGTTTGATCATTTATTACTTATTAAACAAGTTTGACTTTGTTAAAGTGTCTCAGATCTTTTATCAGTTTGTTTTTGTTACAATCTGTTTAATCCAACAAGCTCTTATTCTGATAACTGAACATGTTGAAACATCAAATCAGCTGTTTAATGTAATTTGTCTCCAGTCAGATGTAACATGTTGGTTTGTGGATCAGGAGAGTTCGACTGCAGCTCAGAAAGATTCAGATCAAAGATCAGCTGATCGCTGCATTTTACAGACATTTCAGTTAAACTCAAGTCTGTCTGTTCAGTTCTAGAAGAGCAGGTGAACAGGTGAACAGGTGAACAGGTGAACAGGAATCTCTTCTACACTCTGTAACTCGTTGAATGTTCTTCAATATTAAAGCTTTAAATAACATCTCTGATGGACAGAGTGTCCCACCTCCTGCATGTTAATGTTACTGAGCTGCAGAGTTCCTTCAGTAACAGACTGCAGCATCCTAGATGCATGAAGGAGAGTTTCTGCAGGTTCTTCCTTCCTGCAGCTGTTAGACTGTACAATCAGAATAAATGTTTACATCAGACCCAACCATCTCCAATACTGCTGTAACTTGCACATTTATTTACAACACATTGTATATAATAACTTACTGGAAGCTACATGTTTACGTTTTTCATGCACAGTTTAACACTAAATCTGTAATTTTAATTTTATCCATATCCTAACTACTTTAAGAATGTTCTGTTCCGTTCCACTCTTTGTAATATTCCTGGTGAAGGTCTGTGGATTGTAACAAAGGTCCTAATTAACAAATTGCTTTTTGTGCCATTTTCAAACACATGGATGTTTCATTTAACTGTCACTGTATTTTCCTCTGCAGCTGGAGGCGGAGCTTGCCCGCAAGCTGGACGAGGTTGAAGGTCAGTCTAAAGTCTTTGATTAAACACCTTTGAAGATGTTCAAAACATCTACAAGACTGAACGGTTCTGTTCTGGTTCCATCAGGAGAAATCAGCTGCTACAAAGACGAGATCGAGATCGAGCTGGAAAAGAGTCGACCCAAACTGAGAGGAATCTACGCTGCCTACACCAAAGAAACCTGTAAGTACTGTCAGTCCAACTCAGTTCTGATCCAGTTCTGATTCAGTCCAGGTCCATTTAAATCACCATGACTAGATTCACAACTTCATTACAACACAAGGAGACCTCCAGCAGAACCAGAACCAGGATGAGTTCTGTCTGGACCCACTGGGGTCTGAGAGGACAGGATGAATTTATACCGCTCGTCATTTTTATAGAAAAAGAAATAGAATTAAAATTAAATGTAAACATGGAACATTTACTTCTAACTTTCTGGAAGTTTTTTTCAAATTTGCAGCTCTGAATTAAACTAAGGATCCTCTTCTGACTGATACCGAGGACTCTCCTCTGACTGATACCGAGGACTCTCCTCTGACTGATACCGAGGATCCTCCTCTGACTGATACCGAGGACTCTCCTCTGACTGATACCGAGGATCCTCCTCTGACTGATACCGAGGACTCTCCTCTGACTGATACCGAGGATCCTCCTCTGACTGATACCGAGGACTCTCCTCTGACTGATACCGAGGATCCTCCTCTGATGACCTTCATGTTCAGAGGAGTAACTTCATCTAATGAAGTTAATATTAAAGGTGTAACATTAGCAGTAGGATTATCAGTTTGTGAGAATGTAAAATCAAACTAATGGAACAGATTCTTTATTTTTACTTACAGTATTTTCTGATAAACATCTGCAGTAATTCTATTTTCTATCTGTCAAGTCCATCATTATAAACTTAAAGGTTATTAATTGATCAGAGTTGTGATGAAACACTATCAGCTGTTCAGTCTCTGCATCATCAGTCAAAACAAGATGAAGACGATGAGTTCTTTTGATTTCTGGTTTTTAGCCACTGAAGATGAGGCTGTTCTGTCCTCCACATCTGATCCAGAGGAGACGGAGGGTGATGATGCCGAGCTCCAGGTTGCCACTCAGCACCTAACCCAGGACTTCCTGTGTCAGGTGATCCAAGAGGAGGATGGACAGGGCAAGACAACAGATGAAGGTTTCTGTGATCAGGAGTCAGAGCCAGAGAAGGAGAGGGCACGTGCTCAGCTCACATCACTGTCCACCATCCTGGGAAAGCTGCCGAGCCCCACAAGCATCGATTTTCAGGACACCTTTGAAACGTTAAGTGAGTCTGAAGCACCAAAGGAACCAGACAGTGAGTGTAGAACATCATGTGACTGTCATTAAAACACTGAACTGTAGAATTTGATGCAGGTGCAGCAGTTTGTTTACAAAGTATTTTTGAACTTTTTGTTTTTATTTCAGACAAATTATCTCAGAGTGGAGAGTTGGACCTGGACGGGATTGATGATCAGGAGATTGACAAGGTGAGGTCACCTCACATGTCACCTGGGTAGCACATGTATGGTGTTAAATTTGCAACATACAGTAAGTCCCACATGAGCGAGTATCAAACTCCATGCACAGTATTTATATTTACCACGACTTCTATGGGTGCATTAAACCTTCCATGCACACAATTCAGTGACCACGAGGGTTCGTCTACTGCAGACACAGAATGCACGTGAGTCTACTCGCTCCTTGATCTACTCCTGCGCGCTCGTCTGAAACTTTGACCGTGCATGAAAAGAAATTCTGCTCGCTTGCAGTGTTGCTAACTGTCCCTGACAGAAAGTAGCTGAGGTTGAACCCAGAAAGTCGCTGGATGTTGTCAAATGACGACGTCATCAGACGTTGGTGCTTTTTGAGTAAAAGTTGTTTAAATTAGCCTTTAAAAATCTACACGGT
>SSNP01000373.1:203320-205820 GCA_006937955.1 Pachypanchax playfairii | reverse complement strand
GTCCAACAGAATCCAAAACATGTGAGTAACGGGGAAAAAACAAAAACTAAGACTACTACAGAGACTGGGCTAAGACTGAAAACTGAGACTAAGACAGACTGAGAACAAACCGACACTAACAAACAAACACACGGGACTTAAATACAAAACCAAACTAATTACTAACTCAAACATCTGATGAACACTGAGAGAGAAAACAGGAACTAATCATTGAAACAACCTGGAGAACCAATTATCAGGGGTGGGCAACTCCAGGCCTCGAGGGCCACTATCCTGCACATTTTAGATGTTCCCCTGTTTCACCACACCTGCTGCAGATGAACAGGTCGTTAACAGGCTTCTATAGGACTTGCTGAGAGGTTGCAGGTTTGAATCAGGTGTGGTGAAACAGGGGAACATCTAAAATGTGCAGGATAGTGGCCCTCGAGGCCTGGAGTTGGACACCCCTGGATTAAATGAAGAAAGTAAATATGAACACAATCAAGATACCTACACAAATGGGAGAAAACAGGAAGTAACAAATGATACCAAAATAAAAGCAAAACCTGAAACTACATGACTAGACAGAAGGAAAAAACAACTACTGAAAACCCCCAAAGTACAGAACATAATAAACCAACCAAAACCCGACAGTTACAGTGGGGCAAAAAAGTATTTAGTCAGCCACCAATTGTGTAAGTTCTCCCACTTAAAAAGATCAGAGAGGCCTGTAATTTTCATCATAAGTATACCTTAACTATGAGAGACAAAATGAGGAAAAAAAATCCAGAAAATCACATTGTCTGATTTTTAAAGAATTTATTTGCAAATTATGGTGGAAAATAAGTATTTGGTCACCTACAAACAAGTAAGATTTCTGGCTTTCACAGACCTGTAACTTCTTTAAGAGGCTCCTTGGTCCTCCACTCGTTACCTGTATTAATGGCACCTGTGTGAACTCGTTATCAGTATAAAAGACACCTGTCCACAACCTCAAACAGTCACGCTCCAAACTCCATTATGGCCAAGACCAAAGAGCTGTCAAAGGACACCAGAAACAAAATTGTAGACCTTCACCAGGCTGGGAAGACTGAATCTGCAATAGGTAAGCAGCTTGGTGTGAAGAAATCAACTGTGGGAGCAATTATTAGAAAATGGAAGACATACAAGACCACTGATAATATCCCTCGATCTGGGGCTCCACGCAAGATCTCACCCCGTGGGGTCAAAATGATCACAAGAACGGTGAGCAAAAATCCCAGAACCACACGGAGGGACCTAGTGAATGACCTGCAGAGAGCTGGGACCAAAGTAACAAAGGCTACCATCAGTAACACACTACGCCGCCAGGGACTCAAATCCTGCAGTGCCAGACGTGTCCCCCTGCTGAAGCCAGGACACGTCCAGGCCCGTCTGCGGTTTGCTAGAGAGCATTTGGATGATCCAGAAGAGGATTGGGAGAACATCATATGGTCAGATGAAACCAAAATAGAACTTTTTGGTAGAAACTCAACTTGTCGTGTTTGGAGGGGAAAGAATGCTGAGTTGGATCCAAAGAACACCATACCTACTGTAAAGCATGGGGGTGGAAACATCATGCTTTGGGGCTGTTTTTCTGCAAGGGGACCAGGACGACTGATCCGTGTAAAGGAAAGAATGAATGGGGCCATGTATCGTAAGATTTTGAGTGAAAACCTCCTTCCATCAGCAAGGGCATTGAAAATGAGACGTGGCTGGGTCTTTCAGCATGACAATGATCCCAAACACACCGCCCGGGCAACGAAGGAGTGGCTTCGTAAGAAGCATTTCAAGGTCCTGGAGTGGCCTAGCCAGTCTCCAGATCTCAACCCCATAGAAAATCTCTGGAGGGAGTTGAAAGTCCGTGTTGCCCAGCGTCAGCCCCAAAACATCACTGCTCTAGAGGAGATCTGCATGGAGGAATGGGCCAAAATACCAGCAACAGTGTGTGAAAACCTTGTGAAGACTTACAGAAAACGTTTGACCTCTGTCATTGCCAACAAAGGCTATATAACAAAGTATTGAGATTAACTTTTGTTATTGACCAAATACTTATTTTCCACCATAATTTGCAAATAAATTCTTTAAAAATCAGACAATGTGATTTTCTGGATTTTTTTTCCTCATTTTGTCTCTCATAGTTAAGGTATACTTATGATGAAAATTACAGGCCTCTCTGATCTTTTTAAGTGGGAGAACTTACACAATTGGTGGCTGACTAAATACTTTTTTGCCCCACTGTAACTGTCGGGTTTTGGTTGGTTTATTATGTTCTGTACTTTGGGGGTTTTCAGTAGTTGTTTTTTCCTTCTGTCTAGTCATGTAGTTTCAGGTTTTGCTTTTATTTTGGTATCATTTGTTACTTCCTGTTTTCTCCCATTTGTGTAGGTATCTTGATTGTGTTCATATTTACTTTCTTCATTTAATCCAGGGGTGTCCAACTCCAGGCCTCGAGGGCCACTATCCTGCACATTTTAGATGTTCCCCTGTTTCACCACACCTG
>SSNP01000373.1:177567-195067 GCA_006937955.1 Pachypanchax playfairii | reverse complement strand
ATTAGACCCATCAGAACCGTTAGACCCATCAGAACCATCAGACCCGTCAGAACCATCAGAACCGTTAGACCCATCAGACCCATCAGACCCGTCAGAACCATCAGAACCGTTAGACCCATTAGACCCATCAGACCCATCAGACCCGTCAGAACCATCAGAACCGTTAGACCCATCAGACCCATCAGACCCATCAGACCCATCAGAACCATCAGAACCATTAGACCCATCAGAACCGTTAGACCCATCAGAACCATCAGACCCATCAGACCCATCAGAACCATCAGACCCATCAGAACCATCAGAACCATCAGACCCATCAGACCCATCAGACCCATCAGAACCATCAGACCCATCAGAACCATCAGAACCATCAGACCCATCAGAACCATCAGACCCATCAGAACCATCAGACCCATCAGACCCATCAGAACCATCAGACCCATCAGTGTTCTAACTGACTCTATAAGATCAAAAGCGAAGGTTGTTTATAAAACTGCTGTCAGATGATGAAATGTGAGAGTTTCGTTGGATCAGCTGGAGTTCTGGTGCTGTTCTTTACAGTTCTCATTCAGAACTCTTCTGTTACAAACAGAATCAGTTCTGTCCAAGTCCCGTGGTTCTGGATGTGAAGGACTCAGTCTGCTGGATCTTTGTTCCACTGAACATCAGAGTGATCAATAAAATAGCAGCTCTGAGTCCACGTCATCCTGCTGCTACTCAGCTGCCTTTTAGAGGGAATGTCTCTGTAAAATGTCTCAGGGAGTCCTGTCTCCATTTGACGGTCCATCAGGGAGAACAAAGACTCTAATGCAGCTCAAATCAACCACCGGCTTTAATATTCAACAAGGTGCCAAAACGCTCAGACTTTTAATGCCACCGCCGGCCACCAGGGACCATCCTCAAAGGCTAATGCAAAATGAGTCATCCTCCAGCAGTCTGACGATAAGACCCCCTTTAATACCCCCCCACCCCCCACCCCCCACCCCCCTTTGGTTAATTGTTTGCTTTTGTATTTTTTCATCTGAGCTTGTTTCAACAATCAGAAAACATCTAGAAAACTGCTGCTTTAGTTATCAGGAGCATCATGAAAGCACAAGAGCCTGGAAAAATGTCAGCTGAAGAGGGGGCTGTGCAGCCATCTGTGACCCCTTCCCTTACAACTAGCAGGTCCCATATGTCCCACCATGTCTCGCCTGGTGTCTTCTTCTTGTTGCTGTTTTGTTGTTTTTATTTATTTACAGAAACAGATGAGATGATGAAGGCAACAAGCAGCCAGGGAGCTGCAGAAGGAGACGTTTCTGAGAGGATCTGGCACCAACTCAGCATCCAGCAGAGTATAGGTCCAGCCAGAGGACAGCCGGGCCTGACCATCTGTGAGACAGACATGGTAGACGCCCCCCCAGCTGGACCGGTTCTTCCTCTAACAGTGTTAGAAAGTCACAGCATGGAGGTTGATCTTTATCCAAACAGGATCCATGTTTAGTTTGTTCTCACATTCAGCTGTTAAGGAACCGTTTCATTTATCAGGAGGCCTTGACTCAGGTGGTAGAGCGGGTCATCTGGTAACCGGAGGGTCACCGGTTTGAATGCCCGCTCTGCCCAGCAAAAGATCACTTTACCATTGTGTCCTTGAGCAAGACACTTCACACATCCTGTTTGGTGGCTGTCGGAGGGTCCGGTGACTGTTTGGTGGCGGTTGGAGGGTCCGGTGGCTGTTTGGTGGCTGTCGGAGGGTCCGGTGACTGTTTGGTGGTGGTCGGAGGGTCCGGTGGCTGTTTGGTGGTGGTCGGAGGCTCAGGTGGTGGTCGGAGGGTCCGGTGGCTGTTTGGTGGCGGTAGGAGGGTCCGGTGGCAGTTTGGTGGCGGTCGGAGGGTCCGGTGGCGGTTTGGTGGCGGTCGGAGGGTCCGGTGGCTGTTTGGTGGCGGTAGGAGGGTCCGGTGGCTGTTTGGTGGAGGTCGGAGGGTCCGGTGGCTGTTCGGTGGCGGTCGGAGGGTCCGGTGGCTGTTTGGTGGCTGTCGGAGGGTCCGGTGGCTGTTTGGTGGTGGTCGGAGGGTCCGGTGGCTGTTTGGTGGCGGTGTTTGGTGGCGGTCGGAGGGTCCGGTGGCTGTTTGGTGGCGGTGGGAGGGTCCGGTGGCGGTTTGGTGGTGGTCGGAGGGTCCGGTGGCTGTTTGGTGGCGGTGTTGGGTGGCGGTCGGAGGGTCCGGTGGCTGTTTGGTGGCTGTCGGAGGGTCCGGTGGCTGTTTGGTGGAGGTCGGAGGGTCCGGTGGCTGTTTGGTGGGGGTCGGAGGGTCCGGTGGCTGTTTGGTGGAGGTAGGAGGGTCCGGTGGCAGTTTGGTGGCGGTCGGAGGGTCCGGTGGCGGTTTGGTGGCGGTAGGAGGGTCCGGTGACTGTTTGGTGGCGGTCGGAGGGTCCGGTGCCTGTTTGGTGGCGGTCAGAGAGTCCGGTGGCTGTTTGGTGGTGGTCGGAGGGTCCGGTGGCTGTTTGGTGGTGGTCGGAGGGTCAGGTGGTGGTCGGAGGGTCCGGTGGCTGTTTGGTGGCGGTCGGAGGGTCCGGTGGCTGTTTGGTGGTGGTCGGAGGGTCCGGTGGCTGTTTGGTGGCGGTGTTTGGTGGCGGTCGGAGGGTCCGGTGGCTGTTTGGTGGCTGTCGGAGGGTCCGGTGGCTGTTTGGTGGCGGTCGGAGGGTCCGGTGGCTGTTTGGTGGCGGTCGGAGGGTCCGGTGGCTGTTTGGTGGAGGTCGGAGGGTCCGGTGGCTGTTTGGTGGCTGTCGGAGGGTCCGGTGGCTGTTTGGAGGCGGTCGGAGGGTCCGGTGGCTGTTTGGTGGTGGTCGGAGGGTCAGGTGGTGGTCGGAGGGTCCGGTGACTGTTTGGTGGTGGTCGGAGGGTCCGGTGGCTGTTTGGTGGCGGTCGGAGGGTCCGGTGGCTGTTTGGTGGCTGTCGGAGGGTCCGGTGGCTGTTTGGTGGAGGTCGGAGGGTCCGGTGGCTGTTTGGTGGTGGTCGGAGGGTCCGGTGGCTGTTTGGTGGAGGTCGGAGGGTCCGGTGGCTGTTTGGTGGAGGTCGGAGGGTCCGGTGGCTGTTTGGTGGTGGTCAGTAATACGGTACCACACACACAGGACTGTGTTCAATCCACAATCCTTTCATAGTTCAACTGCACTGTCCTGGTTGGAGGAGACCCAAACCCAGTCTTTGTTTAATAAATATTCAGCAGCTGATGATCCACCTCATCCTTCCACAGAACTTTTTCACCACATCCTAGAAGGGGGGGTGGTCCGAGATGCAGGTCTGAGACACAAGAAGCAACAAAGAAGTGAAATAAATTTATTTTATTTGCAGAACAGAAACTGGAACATGAGACCTGGACAGAACCCTAACCATGATCCCCCAACCCAGAGATAGAACCCGTCCCCTCATGGTAGCCAATCAGAGCCATCAGAAAGGACACGTGTGTACACCGTCCGCAAACTTCTAACTGATCTGACAAAGCAGCAGTCTGGAGCGGTCCAAAGGAAATGTATCTTTTTTTAGTTGGAATTCTTTTATGTAACACACTCAGTTACTTTCTCTGGTAACTAGTTACTGTTTTGTAGAGAAAATCAGTTACTAACTCAGTTACTTTCTCTGGTAACTAGTTACTGTTTTGTAGAGTAAATCAGTTACTAACTCAGTTACATTTTGGAACAAGTAGTGGCAAGTGGGGCCAAAAAGCCAAAATCCTTCAATAAAAACTCTACAAAATAAAACAGGGAGTAAAGCAGGTACAGAACAGAGTTTACTAAAATCCACAACAACAAACAGGACTTGAACTTCCTGCGGTGCGTTTCAGGAAAACAACAACAACAACAACAACAGCTCCACATTAGAGTCCCTGAGCTGCAGCAGCACAAACTGAGAGCAGGATGCTGATGTAGACTGAGAGAATGTCCCCCAGGTTCAATTAACGAGTCACCACAGGTCGTGTCAGCCTTCATTAGCTGCCTGCTGGAGCGCTCACTCCTTCCTCAGACCTGCTGTCGGGCTGGGTCGGGCAGAACCTCAGGGAATCAGACTTGCTGCTGTGGTTGGATCATCAGAACCTTGGGGAGGTTTCTTTCTCTCTAATGATCACAGCTTTCTCAGAACTCTGAGCTGCTGCTGTGTGCTGTTATGTGGTTTGTTAAAACAGCAGGGGGGTGGAGTCTCATCCGAAAGGGGCGGGTCACTAGATGTTCAGGTGCTGGCATGAGCTGATCAGGTGGAATCAGCTGAAGAAGTTCATGTTTTACTCTCAACATTTGGCTTTTCACGCAGCAGTTTTCCTCCATCATGAAAACAATCCTCATTTTCTCCATCAGTGAAATTTACCGATGAGCGACGCTGCACTGATAATCACATTTAACTTCATTTAGCTTCATCTCTGTTACAGCACAGCCTTCATTTCCCAGAGGAAAACTTCATCTACTCACTTATTTGGATAATGGAGGTGGAAATGAGATTATCTCAGTGCCGAGCCATCTGGGACGAGACTGTGACTTTCACCACCTCAGTCTGTTTACAGGGATGGTGGAGACGGGGTGGGATGGTGGAGACGGGGTGGGATGGCGGAGACGGGTTGGGATGGCGGAGACGGGGTGAGATGGTGGAGACGGGGTGGGATGGCGGAGACGGGGTGAGATGGCGGAGACGGGGTGGGATAGGGGAGACGGGGTGGGATGACGGGGTGGGATGATGGGGTGGGATGACGGGGTGGGATAGGGGAGACGGGGTGGGATGGTGGAGACGGGGTGGGATGGTGGAGACGGGGTGAGATGGCGGAGACGGGGTGGGATGGTGGAGACACAACAGTTGATGTACAATAGAATGGTCCAGAGTCCAAACCAGAACCTGACTGAGACACTGGTGGGATCTTCAGAGACCTGAACAGGAACTGATGTCCACTCAATGAGAGGTGAAGTTGTGATTAGTTCTGAGACAGACATGAGAACTCACCTGTTCAGGTGTTATGGGGAACGTCTGGATGCAGCAACACTAATCAACTCACTAAGTTTAAAGTTAATTAAGGGATTTATTAGCCAATGAACTGGTGGCGTGTGGTCACATGACAAACATGAGAGCTACAGTTAGACTCACACAGGTGTCCAACTCCACGTCCAACTCGATTGAACAGGTCATTAACAGGCTGCTGCAGGACCTGATGACATGCAGAGAATTAGAATCAGGTGTGTAGAAGCAGGAAAACATCTACAACATGCATGATGGAGACCACCCCCCCCACCCCCCCCCGCCTGAAGTGTTGTTGATTCAGGCTTTTTAGTCATTCATTTTTTATTATGTCATTAATTCAGCATTTATAAACATTACTTAAATATTTGCATGAAGTAGAAACATCTTGTCCATGAATCGTAGCTTGTTTTGAACGGAGGAGAGTCTCAGAGGAGAAATCAAATCATGTGATCTGACAGGTTCAAACATGAGTTTCATTGTTTCAGGACTCGTCTCAATCAAGGAGGGTCCGCGTGACGTCTCCAGCATCTTATAGGAACTAGTTAAAGAACCCGTGTTGAAGACCAGATTCTTCATGTATGAATCACTCGTGTTCTGTCTCAGCAGCATCATCTCTGATCTCTGCATCACATGACAGAGTGAACTCACTGCTGGTAGATAATGACCTGTCAGGATCCGGGACGTTCCATGTCCACGTCTCATCTTCTGACAAGGGAAGGGGGAGGGGGGACTTCTCGTCATGGTCTGCCATTGCAGTAATCCTCTTGCCTGCAGCTCCATTAGGTGATGAAACAAGGTGTCTGAGTGAAGGGGGGGGTTAATCCGGCTGCAGCTGCCACCTTCAGATGGCCTTTTCTCCCTGACCCTTATTGATCCAGGACACCCCCCCCCGCGCCCCCCTCCCAAGACCCTGGAGCTACAGCACTGAGGAGCTGAAGTGTTTCAGTAGCTGATGCCGTCATTCTTCAGGGCAGATAGTCAATGTCAAGTTTATTTATAGAGCACATTTCCAACAATCAGAGATTACACAAAGTGCTGTACAAAGATAGAAAATAATAACAATAATAACAAACAGTCAGTTTAAAGAGAGAGAGAGAGAAAACAATGTGTGAAAAGGAAGTAACAAGGAGGTCAGTTTGGATTAAAAACAATGGTAAAAAAAAAGTGAATTAAAACTAGGGAGGATATTTGTAGATCTAATCTGTAAGGGAAGGCTGTTCCAGAGCTTGGGAGCAGTAACAGAAAAGGCTCCGTCTCCTCTAGACTTTAGCCTAGATGGCGGAACTGATAGAAGATGTCAGGAGGAGGATCTCAAGGATCTTATGGGAGCGTGAATGTGTAAGAGTTCCGACAGGTAAGGAGGAGCCAAACTGTTTAATGCCTTGAAGCAAAGCAGTAAAAATTTAAATTGAATCCTACAGGGAGCCAGTGGAGAGCCTGTCACTGGGCGAGAGGCGGGGCTACACCTGGACAGGTCACCTGTCCATCACAGTGTTAAACAGAACTGTTTAAATGATCAGCTGCTCTGAACCTGCAATTCAGAACCTCTGAGGATGATGGACCGGGTCATCCTGAGGTTTAATAGTGACACTTTGCTGCTTCACATAGTTACAGTTGAGAGTTCAGAGGTCAAACTCTTGTGCAGGTGGACTGTAACTGTAACACACTGGGATGATTTTAACTAAGATTGTGCTGATAAGTGTGTTCTGTGTAAGAGGTTCTGGTGGGTCTTCTCAGGCCTTCATCCATCAACCCAACTGCTCGTCTTCCTGGTTTCCATAAAGAACCGAGCTGTCAGCTGTGGTTTGGGTTTAAAACCCATAATGTAGAATTCTTTTTAAACAAACGTCTCATAATGAGTCAGAACATAAAACCGACCCGTCTCATGTTTCAGTCCTACATCATCGCAGAGTGAGTGGGTGTGGAGTCGTTTAGGCTTTTAATATAATTGCTATTAATGGTAGTGAGTATTGTAAAGATGTGTGGTTGCTATAGCAACCAAGCTCCTATGAACAATGAATAGGTTGATTCATAAGAAAAATAAAACATTTACAAAATAAAATATGAAGATTTATTTGTAATTTTGACACATGAAATGTTTGTTTGTTGTGAGTCACAACAAACAAACAGATCTGATTCTTTCTGCTCTTCATCCAACTGAAGAATGAAGATGTTACAAAACTGAATGAGATGTACACACACACACACACACACACCCACAAGTGTGTTTTGTTATCCTTATGGGGACCGTCCATTGACTTCCATTGATTTTAGTAACTAGATTTATACCTAACCCAAACCCTTTTCCTAACCTTAACCATTACTGATCTATAACTAACCCTAAGACTAACTAAAACTCTATTCACACCATACCTATAAACCTAACCCCTAACCCTAAAAAGGGGAGTCCCCCTCATGGGGACCAGGCTTCGGTCCCCACAAGAACCCTCGGACCCCAGAAAGATAGTAAAAGTCAGGAAACGGGTCCTCAGGAGGTCAGAAATACAAACCCACACACACACACACACACACACAAACACACACACACGCACACACACACACACACACCCACAAGTGTGTTTTGTTATCCTTATGGGGACCGTCCATTGACTTCCATTGATTTTAGTAACTAGATTTATACCTAACCCAAACCCTTTTCCTAACCTTAACCATTACTGATCTATAACTAACCCTAAGACTAACTAAAACTCTATTCACACCATACCTATAAACCTAACCCCTAACCCTAAAAAGGGGAGTCCCCCTCATGGGGACCAGGCTTCGGTCCCCACAAGAACCCTCGGACCCCAGAGAGATAGTAAAAGTCAGGAAACGGGTCCTCAGGAGGTCAGAAATACAAACCCACACACACACACACACACACACAAGTGTGTTTTGTTATCCTTATGGGGACCGTCCATTGACTTCCATTGATTTTAGTAACTAGATTTATACCTAACCCAAACCCTTTTCCTAACCTTAACCATTACTGATCTATAACTAACCCTAAGACTAACTAAAACTCTATTCACACCATACCTATAAACCTAACCCCTAACCCTAAAAAGGGGAGTCCCCCTCATGGGGACCAGGCTTCGGTCCCCACAAGAACCCTCGGACCCCAGAAAGATAGTAAAAGTCAGGAAACGGGTCCTCAGGAGGTCAGAAATACAAACCCACACACACACACACCCACAAGTGTGTTTTGGTATCCTTATGGGGACCGTCCATTGACTTCCATTAATTTTAGTAACTAGATTTATACCTAACCCAAACCCTTTTCCTAACCTTAACCATTACTGATCTATAACTAACCCTAAGACTAACTAAACCTCTATTCACACCATACCTATAAACCTAACCCCTAACCCTAAAAAGGGGAGTCCCCCCCATGGGGACCAGGCTTCGGTCCCCACAAGAACCCTCGGACCCCAGAAAGATAGTAAAAGTCAGGAAACGGGTCCTCAGGAGGACAGAAATACAAACCCACACACACACACACACCCACAAGTGTGTTTTGTTATCCTTATGGGGACCGTCCATTGACTTCCATTGATTTTAGTAACTAGATTTATACCTAACCCAAACCCTTTTCCTAACCTTAACCATTACTGATCTATAACTAACCCTAAGACTAACTAAAACTCTATTCACACCATACCTATAAACCTAACCCCTAACCCTAAAAAGGGGAGTCCCCCTCATGGGGACCAGGCTTCGGTCCCCACAAGAACCCTCGGACCCCAGAAAGATAGTAAAAGTCAGGAAACGGGTCCTCAGGAGGTCAGAAATACAAACCCACACACACACACACACACACACAAACACACACACACGCGCACACACACACACACACACACACAAACACACACGCGCACACACACACACACACACACACACACACACACACAGGTTGTTGATTAACTGCAGGATTGTCAGTAAACAGTCTGATACAAACTGAAAGTCTTATCAGGATCTATTATTATTATTTAGCTTTGTGTGAATTCTGACCAGCATCAGCTGACCCAGTGAATTTAGATCCCCCCATTGGGGGCTCAGGTGTTCCTCGACGTGGCCTTGTATAGTTTTTTTTCAGTGATTGGTCATGCCTCGGTCAGGCTGCTGCGTCGGTGTGTGCCAGCTCACCAGGTCGCCAGACGGACTATCGGTCTGACAAGCTGCTGCTGCAGCCGTGGAGCCACAGTTGGACCTGGCAACCAGCCCCACCCAGCCAGACCCCCCCCTCAGTCTGTGTCCACTGAACTTTATCAATTCAATTACAATGAAATGATTTGTGTAAAGCGGAGGTTCTGGTGAGCATACAGAATGTAGATTCTGTCCCTTCACTGTCAAACCCAAAAAGTCCAGAAACGTCTCCACGCGTCCAACTTCCAGAAGAATCTGTTTGTGTTACTGATTCTTGTGTTGAAAAATAAAAGGTGAGGTTAGATTGGAAAGCGATATTTTCTCTGTAATGCTGAACTGTTGTGTCAGGGTCCGGTCGGTTGTCCCGTAGGGGTTTATATATACAGATAACTTACTGACTGCAGGACTTCTGGTCTCAAACATTGCTATCGTCTAAAACACGGGTCCAACACATTTCTTCATCCTGATTGTAGGAACATTTGTTTCTGGATGAGGAGCAAAAATATTCTATTTGAAAAGATCTGAATGATTATGTGAACAAAGTTGAAGTTATTTTAGCACTGATGTTCTGAACAACCCCAAAGTGACAAAATGAAGACAGAAAAAACACCTAAAATGAATCTATGGAGGCTGAACGTTCAGCAACCTCACTGGCTTTCACCAAAAATCATCTGAGCTCCAAATACATCCGGTCTAACCCCGACCCTGTCCCTTTAACCCTGAAATGTCAGGGATTATTTTAGTTCCTTCTCAGGACAGCTGGCAGATTTCTACTCAAGCAGAATCCAGTTTCCAGCATCTCATCAGGAATTCACTCTGAACAGCTTGTTATTATCTTTGGCCTCTGGATGTCTGAATAGATTTACAAGCATTAGGACAGGTCTATTGTGTGAAGGTGGTCCTGGCCCCATTGTGTCAACTGAGGCCCCCAAACCTAACCCCACCCATCACCTCAACAGTCTGGACAAAAAGATTACAGAAAACATCATTTACAGAATCACACAATCTTTTCTTTAAAATCTGAAAACAAACAGAAACAAATACCAAACATAACTGAACTAACACAATAAGAAAAAAATGAACAAAAAAAGACAAGCCAGAAACAGAAAGACAAAAATATGAGATAAATTAGATCAAAACCAGGAGCATGACCAAACTGAAACCGGTCCATCACCGGTTCAGAATCAGAAAAACATACAGACTAAAAAACTCAAAACTAAAACTTTCATTAAAACTTTGGGTGAAACTTAACGAGAGTTAATTCGGAGTCAGACCACATTAAAACCAGCTAATTCTGAATCAAAACAGACAAAAACCAGTCAATTTGGAGTCAGACCACATTTAAAACCACTCAATACGAAGTCAAATCAGATTAAAACCAGTCAATTCGGAGTCAGACCAGATTAAAACTAGTCAATTCGGAGTCAGACCAGATTAAAACTAGTCAATTTGGAGTCAGACCAGATTAAATCCAGTAATTTAACAGACAAACCAGATTAAAACTGGTCAATTTGGAGTCAGACCAGATTAAAACCAGTCAATTTGGAGTCAGACCAGATTAAAACCAGTCAATTCTGAGTCAGACTAGATTTAAACCAGTCAATTCGGAGTCAGACCACATTAAAATCAGTCAATTCGGAGTCAGACCAGATTAAAACCAGTCAATTTGGAGTCAGACCAGATTAAAACCAGTCAATTCGGAGTCAGACCACATTTAAAACCACTCAATACGAAGTCAAATCAGATTAAAACCAGTCAATTCGGAGTCAGACCAGATTAAAACTAGTCAATTCGGAGTCAGACCAGATTAAAACTAGTCAATTTGGAGACAGACCAGATTAAAACTAGTAATTTAACAGTCAAACCAGATTAAAACTGGTCAATTCGGAGTCAGACCAGATTAAAACCAGTCAATTTGGAGTCAGACCAGATTAAAACTAGTCAATTTGGAGTCAGACCAGATTAAATCCAGTAATTTAACAGACAAACCAGATTAAAACTGGTCAATTTGGAGTCAGACCACATTTAAAACCACTCAATACGAAGTCAAATCAGATTAAAACCAGTCAATTCTGAGTCAGACCAGATTAAAACTAGTCAATTCGGAGTCAGACCAGATTAAAACTAGTCAATTTGGAGTCAGACCAGATTAAATCCAGTAATTTAACAGACAAACCAGATTAAAACTGGTCAATTTGGAGTCAGACCAGATTAAAACTGGTCAATTTGGAGTCAGACCAGATTAAAACCAGTCAATTTGGAGTCAGACCAGATTAAAACCAGTCAATTCTGAGTCAGACTAGATTTAAACCAGTCAATTCGGAGTCAGACCACATTAAAATCAGTCAATTCGGAGTCAGACCACATTAAAATCAGTCAATTTGGAGTCAGACCAGATTAAAACCAGTCAATTCGGAGTCAGACCACATTAAAATCAGGCAATTTGGAGCCAGACCACATTAAAATCAGGCAATTCGGAGTCAAAGCAGATTAAAATCGAAGTTAAAGGAAGATTTTAAATTTAATCTTGCTGATTGAAGAGGAGACGAGTCTGAAACTCGTGAGTGGAATATCTTCATTTCTTCTAACCTGAGATTATTACCTCTTCACATTGATTCTTCCAGCCTCTTACTGATTCAATATTTGTGTAAAAACAGACAATGTGACTTTAGAGGGAATGTGTTTTAATTAGAAAAATCTATCAATCAGCTCTAATTTCAAAACATGTTCCAGGTTTATATTATTCTCTTTTTGCTTGTTCTTCTTCACCTGTTGACTCATGCTCACCTGTCTCCAGCACCTGCCCGCTTGGAAAATGTCCCTGAGGTTTGTTTGACTTCCCTCGGCCTACGCAAAAAATCAGAGAGATTGTTTACTCTGTCCTCACTTTGTGTGAGAGAGATGCAGATAAGAGGAAGCATGTGGGGAAGACGAGGAGACACACAAACTCTGATGCAGCTGCTGTGATGTAATATCAATCAAATCAAAAATACTTTATTAATCCTCGAAGGGAAATTAAGTGTTGTTGTAGCTCAGTTCTTCTTCAGGGAACCATTGTAGATTAAGGATCTCCTGTAGCGGTCTGGGCTGCAGCAGCGGATTATGAAGAATCATCTGACTGAAGACACTCTGTTGTTGAGTTACTATGTAATGTGATCCCTCTCATCAAGAACATAATGAAACCAAAGGAACAATGTCCCCTGTGATCTGAAAGTGTTCTCCAGATCCAGATCTATAGAACGGATGGATGGATGGATGGATGGATGGATGGACGGATGGATGGATGGATGGATGGATGGATGGATGGATGGATGGATGGATGGATGGATGGACGGACGGACGGACGGACGGATGGATGGATGGATGGATGGATGGATGGATGGATGGATGGACGGACGGACGGACGGATGGATGGATGGACGGACGGGCGGGCGGGCGGGCGGGCGGGCGGACGAACGGACGGACGGGCGGGCGGGCGGGCGGATGGATGGACGGATGGATGGAGTCAATGTTTTTGGATAAAATAACGAAGAATTAGCTGTTTTTACCTGTTGAGGTCTTAAATAACACAAAGAAACCAGGTGAGCTTTAAGTTTTACCTTTAGGTCTGAAAGCAGCCAATCAGATACAGCCACACTGCAGCATCACCTGGAGGTCTGATATGAAGCAGGAGAAGCAGCTCATCAGCTGTTTGACTCCTGTTGTTGGTTCAGCTGATAAAAACTCAAATAGAGATTTTATATTCATGTTCTCTTTGTGTTTTAAACTGTATTTAAATGAAGAGGCTCATCACCCCCACCCCCCCCACCCCCCCATTAAAAACACCTACAAGAGGAAAACAGTTTCTCTGTTTAGTTTTTATTTTTTGGGATATTTATCAAAATGCTTCAGACACATTTAAAGCAGAACTAACAACAAATAAGAATAAAAAGAAATAAAAACATGATTGTATTTGATTCTTGTTCAGAATTGTTGATTGTTATAAAGTCACATGATCACATCTTCTCCCAGCTTCATAAATTAAAGAAAATCTAACAATTTGGCTAAAACGGGCCAACACCACATGGAGCAATAACTTACACAAATAAGTAAATAAATACAGAAATAAATAACAACAGGTTACAGTTTGGAGCGGTACAGAAGGCTTTGTGTGTAAGAATCAGCTGATTTAAGGCGGTTTGACAGCATCACCGGCTACTCTACTTCTCCTCTTGTTTGTAGGCAACAGCTACTGATCCACAGATCCATGAGCTATTAAAGCTAATTAATCAGAGTGATAAGAAAAGGTGTGTCCAGGCCTCTGAGAAGCCCCGCCCCTCTCTTAGGTCTACGAGCTAAACGCACTTGTGCAGAGATTCTATAAGTCACGAGCAGTCTATAACGCTTTGTATTTAAAAGGTCAGAGATCCTTTCAGCGGTGTTAAACATACAACCCCAAATAGACCAAGTGTCCTTGAGCAAGGCACTGAAATCAGCCGTGAAAGTCACTGATGAGACTCAGATTCTCTTTGTGCTTTAAAAGTTTAACTTCAATAGGTCTAAGTCGTTTTTAAAGCAGCTTCTTTCTCACATTTTAAGAGCTAAAATATTCTAAATATGAAGAAGAAAGTGAGAAGTTTTCACTTGATGTGTGAAAAGAAACGTCCGCGGAGGATGCGAGAGGAAACCCCGTCCTGTGAAGATGGAAATCCTGCCGGTGGGTTTCCGGTGTTCACACAAACGGACATCAGCAGTTTGCGGGACGCAGCGGCATCTGCAGGAGGATCACCTGCCGGTTCTCGGACGGGTGACATTTATTGATGTGCCTGGTGAGTCCCGGGGAGCTGTAGAAGACCGCGGGACAGTATTTGCACGGATACACCTGTGAGGAGTGCAGCAGGCGAATGTGGCGCTCCTGGCTGCTTCTGCTGGTGAAGCTCTCCCCGCACACCGGACACAGGAGACAGGTGGACGCGCTCAGGTTGAGCGGCGTCGCGCTCTGCTCCTCTTCCTGCGCTGGTTTTGGGGAGCCGTGATTTGACGCTACGTGCTTCCTCAGGTAGGCTTGGCGCTTAAACTTTTTCCCACACTGAAGACAGTCATACAGTCCGTCCTCTGAGCCAGATTCCGACGGCTCAGGGCTGGACGCGTCTCTGTCAGTACAGTCCTTTGCCTCTTCTGATGAGGACTTGCTGGACGTGGTCTCCTTTTCACTGTCCACGTTTTGCGCTTCGCACGGGGGTTTTGGTTTGTGCCACCGCCGATGAGAAGCGAGGTTGGCCGGGCAGCTGAACACCTTGTCACACTCAGGACACCTGTACTCGACCCGGACTATTCTGGAGCACTTGTGCTGGGCCAGAGCAAACGGGTCAGCGTACGCTTCACGGCACAGCTGGCACACGAACTCCCCCAGTGGGTGGCGGTCTCCGCCCGTTGGCTGCGCCCCGGGAAGCTGCTGCTCCACCGGCGCCTCTTTAATTTTGAGCCCGAGAACCGGAGACGTAGTGACGTCATCCTCAAAGTGCAGTTTCCGGATAGCTTTGGTCTTCTTGGGAGGCGGTTTACTTTTGCGCTCCGCGTCGCTGGACGGCCGTTTGGATCTTTCGGTGGCACGTGGCCCGGTGCTGTCGGTGTGGCTGCTGCTTCTGGAGCCAATTTTCAGGTCTACTGGGGAGAACAGGTGGTCCAAAGTTGTGAGCGCTGCCGGTGTGGGGAAAGACTCTGCTGAAACTGGGGAGCCGAGATTAAACCGTCGCCCCGAGTGGGAACGATCGTGATCTTGGCTAACGGGACGGGTGGGGCTGTAGAGCGCGGGGTACACCGCCTCCGGATTCCCAAACTGCACGGGCTTATCGTCCGGTTCCGGGGCAGTGGCCGCCGCCCCGCAGGTGGGCGTCGGTGTCAGTGCGCGTACGGGGATGGAATGGAGACGCGCGGAGGATGAGAGAGGCATCTGCGGCGCATCAGATGCTGTTTGCTCCAGATCCTCACCGTCAAAGCGGACCCGGTAGGACACCGGGTTGGTCCTCCTGTTCCGTTTCACCAGAAACCCTCTGGGCATGTTCGCGCCGGTCTGAGAGCTGAAGGCACTTTGGATCCTGCTGCGGGAGAAAAACGCTCCGCTTTCAGCTGATGCGTCTTTTTGTTTGTTTCCTCCCGTTATTGATCCCGCGCGCTCCTCCCGAGGTGCTTTTAACACAACATAGCTGCACTCTGTCGGTTTTAAGGCGACAGCGTGACATTGTTCCCGTCGCCCCTTGATGCCTCATGGCCGACCAATCAGAAGCAGCCGAGGTCCCCTGTGGATTTGGGGAGTGGGAGGATGTGAGAGGCTGATGGGGGGAGTATTGCAGATTGCAAAGCAGATGTACCACAGGGTTTTATTGCCCCCCCCTCCACACACACACACACACACACACACACCACATGTCTCCCACCTCGTCTCGACCCGGACACACGCCAGCAGCCTCCTGCTTTTACGGTCTGATGAGTTTGTATAAAAATCTACACGTGCCTCGGCTTTATGTGTCTCCTTTAGGTGGCGTGAGTGCGCGTGTGTGCGCGTGCATGTGGAGGTGGTGGTGGACTCAGAAACCTGTGAAACAGAGTCTCAGGACGCGGTAAGTGAACGTGGGACCCTGCAGCACGCGCACTGCGTTGACAGTTGACTCCAGACACACGTGCACGTCTTTTAACGCAAACTACATAAATAATAACCAGAGGAGGCGGATCTGCTCTGCATCACAATGGCGACGCTTGTGGAAGCTGCAAACTGCCATGATTGTAAAGGAAATTACCCAGTTGGAAAAGGGAAAAAAGGAGAAAGCGCAGAGATGATGGAGCCCCCCCTCCTCCCCCACCCCCTCAGTAAAAAGCAATCAGACCCCCAGACCACGGCGGCGCGTGCTGTGCGTAATCAGCGCGCTCTTTTTGTGTCTCCAAATGGGGCAAAGCGAGATTATCTGCGAGTTAAATCGCATCAAGCCCGGTTCTTCTGGGTCACATGGGACCCAGTGGGGGTAACATGGGTCGGTTCCGAGCTGGAGCCGGTAAAAACACATGCAGCACTAACAACAATTTACTTGATACAGAATCTATCCAGTTTCATCGGTTTATTTCTGACAGTTCTTATTTTTCACAGCTTAGATTTGAAATTATCTCGTGCAGTTTGAAACA
Source organism: Pachypanchax playfairii (assembly GCA_006937955.1). Lineage (NCBI taxonomy): Eukaryota > Metazoa > Chordata > Actinopteri > Cyprinodontiformes > Aplocheilidae > Pachypanchax > Pachypanchax playfairii. The sequence goes on along the minus strand of SSNP01000373.1, from coordinate 178,791 downwards.
ACTAAAAGCTGTGTGTGTGTGTGCGCGCGCGCGCGCGCATGTGTATGTGTGTGTGTGTGGCTTCAGCCATATTAGCATACAGCTGCCATGTTGAAACCCTCTTCCTCCTCCTGCTCCTCTTCCTCATCCCTTCCAGCCTGCAGGTTTGTCCTGGAGCCTGTTGGACCTCAGAATCACCTCCTTCCTGTAGAGAAGATGTGCTGAAGACTGTTTACAGGAGACGAGATGAAAAACCTTCAGATGGAACTAAAACATATTGAAGAATTAAAGCTGCAGCCAGTTTGTTCCTGAATGAAGAGACTCTGATGTTCTTATTGTTGAAGCTGTTTGCTTTTGGCTCACACCTTCATTTATTCAAACATTTTAATAGAAGGATATTTAAGGAGACTCTGGTCTGCTTTAATGTGACGTGAACATCAGTCATGTCTCCGTCCCTGGACTGAGACCTCAGAACTGTCCCGGGATGGTGAACATGGGCAGCAGGTTCTGGTTGTATATCAGATATTTGACAGCTCTGCTTCTTATAGCTGCTCGTCTGTCTGCAGCATCATAACTGTCCTCATCTTCATCAGTATCCTGCAGACACACAGGTGGACAACCTAAACTAACAGTTTAACATCAAAGTGTCTCCAGACTGTCGGTCATGTTTCAGACAATGTTTAGTTCCATCCCCTCAGTTTGAATTTAAACTTATAAATGTTCTTTAATTTATGGAGCATTTAGATGACGAACATTTACCAGAAAAAGGAAGAAAAATAAAGCAGACTGAGAAAACAAATGATGATAAGACACTGACTCCTGAGTCACAGCATGAAACCTTCAAGTGAATTAAGAAAAAATAAGAGTTTGAACCTTCAGGTTGGACGTGATGATCTGTTTGAGTTCCTGCTCGAAGTCCCAGAACCTGTCATGGAAAACAGCCAAACACGAACTCTGTCTGAAAAAACTGAAAGAAACACAAACATGCTGTAAAAACAGGAAGTGGTAAAAGACGATTACTATAAACCTAACCCCTAACCCTAAAAAGGAGAGTCCCCCTCATGGGGACCAGGCTTCGGTCCCCACAAGAACCCTCGGACCCCAGAAAGATAGTAAAAGTCAGGAAACGGGTCCCCAGGAGGTCAGAAATACAAACCCACTGAGACACACACACACACACACTGAGACACACACACACACACTGAGACACACACACACACACTGAGACACACACACACACACTGA